>OX451405.1:960321-1335291 GCA_949629135.1 Eremobia ochroleuca
AAAGGAAAATGATTAAATGATATATTGTGAAAATATTTCTACGACGCGATGTCAGAAGAATAGACAATTATGTATGTCTATTCTTCATGCTACGCGTGCCAGTTAAGGTAGCAGCAGTCAGTTGGATGCAGGAAGATGCAAAACGTCGTCGTACGTCTTACGGTTGATGATGAGGCAGGCGTGAAATATTGCAACACACTACTCACTTTATTATTAGGAATTTTATTCCAATTGATAGTTTTCATCTTAGTCTTCGGTATGGGTGTCTCCTGCTGCGGCAGCTTGATGTCCAGCGCCGGCGCCGGGGGGGACGGTGGGCACGCGGAGGGCGGCGGCGGGACGGGCGGGGGAGGGGGGCCGCACGCGGGCGGCGGGGGGAGCATCGGGGCGGGGGGAGGTGGTATGGCTGCAATAATAGAGAAAATGCTTCAGTGTAGTTAACTATATAATTTCTTGCACAATATAGGTACAGGCAATATTTAAATGCAAACTTTTAAAGTATGTAAAGTTTATTAGTTTTATGAATACACTAAGAGCCATCATCATTAATATTGTCATAAGCTAACTCCTGCAAATAGAATAGAATAGAATACTCTTTATTATGTACACCATATAAATTACAGACGCAAATATAGAAATTTTACAAAGGGTGACGCAAAAGACGGTTTTATCACTAAGAACGATCTTTTAAAGACATACTTTGGATGGATTGAAAAGGGAAGGAGACACGATTACTGTAGGTAGTCTGTGCTGTACCATTGACACGATACAATGAATACATACATAAGGTTTAAATAAATTATTGGCTACTTTGTCAAATACCTTGGTTTGTAGGTTAGTTTTTCCCTTCGATACTTTCACCGCTTCACTACATAGTATAAAACAAAGTCGCTTCCGTCTGTCTGTCCCTATATATGCTTAGATCTTTAAAACTCCGCAACGGATTTTGAAGCGGTTTTTTTTAATAGATAAAATGATTCAAGAGGAAGGTTTATATGTATAATACATGCATAATATAGTAGAGAAACACTGATTATTTTAGAGGTTTCTAATGTGATGTCGTAAATAAACACATTTTTTGCGCTTACATTGTAAACGCTGGCTGAACCATTCAAGATAGATCAAAATAATGTACTACAGTATTGTACACCTTAAAAAGTTCTACAAAAAAGTCCGCGATGGTATATGTCTATCTCTTAGGGATAACCCACAATAACCATTTTTAATCCTATACTTTTTACGAGAAATAATGGCTCTAAAATTATCAGTGTTTCTCTACTATATTATGCATGTATTATACATATAAACCTTCCTCTTGAATCACTCTTTATCTATAAAAAAAAACCGCATCAAAATCCGTAGCGTAGTTTTCAAGATCTAAGCATACATAGAGACAGACAGACAGCGGGAAGCGACTTTGTTTTATACTATGTAGTGATCAGCATTGCACCCGTGCGAAGCCGGGGCGGGTCGCTAGTTGTACATATAATACTTTTTGATAATCATCTTTGGTTAATTCCACATAAACTGTTACTAAATTAGGTATGGATTCTGTCTGTCTGTGTCATAACGTGTGCTGTGTACATTAATGACGATGCCTTAGTTTATAATAACTAACAAAATGTTACAATTTATAATAATTAATAACTATATTATACTAATCACAAAGCATTGGCAATCCCTTGTATATTATACAGGTGTATGATAAGACCATCAAAACTTTGATAGCAAAATTCACCAAAAATCCAAGTAATCAAATTTTTTAAAGTGATGGTTACCTGCAGACATCATGGCAGGAGGTGGTGGTGGTGGCGGTGGTGATAGCGCTCGCTGAAGACTTTGCTTCCTACCACCACCAGACATGTCTCGGTGCTGACATGTGCAACCCACTTTCGCCTAAAAGAGAAGCATTGATAGATAAAACACAAATAAACAATAAAACCTTCACTATATCATTAGCATAATTATCAGATCGTCAGCTACTCACACATAAGCCACAGCTCATACTCAAACATTGTGAGGGAGGGCTTTCAGTCCAATAATAATGATGACTGTATATCCGTCCTTTTACCCGACTACGATAGAGAGAAGGGATTATAACGGACGTAAACATTCGGAAAAGTGACATCGCCATGAACAATGTGCCAAAATCTCATGTGCATTGACTCCTCACTATTTACCAAGCAAGAAGGGAAAAGTTGTCTAAAATTCACACATAAAAACATTAGCGTTTGCAATTATCATGTTGAACCACTACTACACACTTGCACACTTGGAGCTCTCAACAGCTTGGCAGCATCTTCCCTGGTCTCCAGCAGCGTGGCGCGGTGCACCAGCGTCTCCGCCGTGTCCCACACGATGTCGCTGACCGGTTCCTTCGGGTCGATCCTCAGTAAGTGCTGTAGGATGCTCAGAAATGGGATCTCTTGAGGAGTTTCTGCCACCTGAAAGTAAGACAAGTCAAATTGTATTTTCGTATTCTGTTAATGTATTTGGCGGAAAATCCACCCATTTAGATGGATGACCTATTTCTACAGTGACTAAATACTCCGTGGTTCGTTATATTTAAATACTGCTAGAGCTATATTGTATCTATAACTAATATTGAATCTCACTGCAAAAGTTCCTCGGCAAGAAAAGGGGAGCCGGTTGGGGTTAGTTTTGTGAGTATTTTAGCACTTGACAATTTTTGTTTTGTTTTGGCGTCCTGTCCTAGGACCTCAAGCAGACAACACCTCAATGTGAGATATGATTTTCTTGCCAATTCATTTCTTTTCCACCAAAACGAAAGCTAATAATACTACTCTCAAAGTTCCGCTACGATACTAAAAGCTCACCTGTTTAAGTATCGCATAGAACACATCTAAATGCGAGTTGAGGTTGATGCCTCCTGGACCCTGAGCTTCATCGCTCTCCCGCTGCTCTTCAAACACGTCCAATTGGACGCCCAGGTCTGGGTGACTGGCTGCTTCATGTCTGCAAGGACAATCGGAAAGTTTTAGACGACGAGAAAAAGAAAAAAACCCGGTCAAGTGCGAATAAGACTCGCGCAAAGAGGATTTTATTCCCTTGCGAGTGTCAAAATATGCGGGTTATCGGAACGCCCGTATCTTTTGATTACCTCGCTTAGAAGTTTGATTTTTTCACTGCTTCAAGAGATTGCAGCCCTGAGTATTTCATATTAATTCCAACTTGATAACTCCACCCGTGATCTTATAAGGGTTCCGTTTTTCCTTTCGAGGTACGGAACCCTAAAAAAGACTTTGGACAGAGGTGCGAACTGTGACTGTACATGACATGAGACCGAATTTGGGCACATATGGAATTCTATTAGTGACTAATCTTCTGTGAGAAACATATCGGGATTTCATGTGAGAGATGGTTATATCCATTAGGTAGCTAATAATACAGCTCACCATCTACCACGCTCTTCTGGCGCTTCTCAAAACTACATTTTTTTTTTATTATTGTTTAATTGTTATAATTTGTTTTTTTTTTTTTTATGCTGAAAAATACTTTTGTGGAAAACATTGTAAATCCTTGCGCTGCACGAAACTTATTTGTGTTGGCTTCCCTTAAGGCTGAGCAGTGACACGGGAGCGACCTCGACTGCTCAACGAACAACTATTTTCTAGCAACACAAACGTTTCGAGCAGTGTTTTGTTTTGGCATTATGACGTAATGCCATTCAATAATCAATAGCCCACGTGTTAAGCTTTGTTGAAGTATGTTTCACACGGAAGGAATACAAAAATATGGATTTGAGGGAAAGTAATACAAACTATGCCTTGAGGCAATATAGCTGAGATCACAAGCACCACTTGTGTGTGAGATATGGTCAAACATTAAATATTGCGATAGAATACGTAACGTGCTTGGGACCCGTATTAGGAAAAGTAGTAAGTACTAGAACTTTTAGTGAAGAATGCTTTGCAAGCAGATTAGCATTCAAAATAGGGTAAGAGTCCTTAACTTCTAAGAACGAATAAAGATTTGTTAGCGATCCTTGGCTCCTATCAAATAATTAGGAATTCTAGTGGCAACATGGTATTAACTTGGTAAAATTATTATTGTTAAAATTATTATTGTTTCGTGATTAAATGCTGAGAGCTCTATTAGACGCGGAGGCGGCCGTAATCCACCATACGGGCCCAGTGAATGATGGTAGATGTCAAATGTCTTCGAATTTTTGGTTCTAGGACATGCCGGTTTCCTTTACCGTTTTGAGAGCAGAGGTGATGAAATAATTTACATAAAGCAAAGCGCCTGTCTGGGTTCGAACCTACAACCTACAACTTGTAACTCACCGCCGTTACCACCGGCCCACCACTGCTCTCTCTCTCTTGCGCCGTTACCACCGGCCCACCACTGCTCTCTCTCTCTCTCTTGCGCCGTTACCACCGGCCCACCACTGCTCTCTCTCTCTCTCTTGCGCCGTTACCACCGGCCCACCACTGCTCTCTCTCTCTTGCGCCGTTACCACCGGCCCACCACTGCTCTCTCTCTCTTGCGCCGTTACCACCGGCCCACCACTGCTCTCTCTCTCTTGCGCCGTTACCACCGGCCCACCACTGCTCTCTCTCTCTTGCGCCGTTACCACCGGCCCACCACTGCTCTCTCTCTCTCTCTTGCGCCGTTACCACCGGCCCACCACTGCTCTCTCTCTCTTGCGCCGTTACCACCGGCCCACCACTGCTGTCTCTCTCTTGCGCCGTTACCACCGGCCCACCACTGCTCTCTCTCTCTCTCTTGCGCCGTTACCACCGGCCCACCACTGCTCTCTCTCTCTTGCGCCGTTACCACCGGCCCACCACTGCTCTCTCTCTCTCTCTTGCGCCGTTACCACCGGCCCACCACTGCTCTCTCTCTCTTGCGCCGTTACCACCGGCCCACCACTGCTCTCTCTCTCTTGCGCCGTTACCACCGGCCCACCACTGCTCTCTCTCTCTCTCTTGCGCCGTTACCACCGGCCCACCACTGCTCTCTCTCTCTCTCTTGCGCCGTTACCACCGGCCCACCACTGCTCTCTCTCTCTTGCGCCGTTACCACCGGCTCACCACTGCTCTCTCTCTCTTGCGCCGTTACCACCGGCCCACCACTGCTCTCTCTCTCTCTTGCGCCGTTACCACCGGCCCACCACTGCTCTCTCTCTCTTGCGCCGTTACCACCGGCCCACCACTGCTCTCTCTCTCTCGCGCCGTTACCACCGGCCCACCACTGCTCTCTCTCTCTCTCTTGCGCCGTTACCACCGGCCTACCACTGCTCTCTCTCTCTTGCGCCGTTACCACCGGCCCACCACTGCTCTCTCTCTCTCTCTTGCGCCGTTACCACCGGCCCACCACTGCTCTCTCTCTCTCTCTTGCGCCGTTACCACCGGCCCACCACTGCTCTCTCTCTCTTGCGCCGTTACCACCGGCCCACCACTGCTCTCTCTCTCTTACGCCGTTACCACCGGCCCACCACTGCTCTCTCTCTCTTGCGCCGTTACCACCGGCCCACCACTGCTCTCTCTCTCTCTCTTGCGCCGTTACCACCGGCCCACCACTGCTCTCTCTCTCTTGCGCCGTTACCACCGGCCCACCACTGCTCTCTCTCTCTTGCGCCGTTACCACCGGCCCACCACTGCTCTCTCTCTCTTGCGCCGTTATCACCGGCCCACCACTGCTCTCTCTCTCTTGCGCCGTTACCACCGGCCCACCACTGCTCTCTCTCTCTCTCTTGCGCCGTTACCACCGGCCCACCACTGCTCTCTCTCTCTTGCGCCGTTACCACCGGCACCCACTGCTCTCTCTCTCTTGCGCCGTTATCACCGGCCCACCACTGCTCTCTCTCTCTTGCGCCGTTACCACCGGCCCACCACTGCTCTCTCTCTCTCTCTTGCGCCGTTACCACCGGCCCACCACTGCTCTCTCTCTCTTGCGCCGTTACCACCGGCCCACCACTGCTCTCTCTCTCTTGCGCCGTTACCACCGGCCCACCACTGCTCTCTCTCTCTCTCTTGCGCCGTTACCACCGGCCCACCACTGCTCTCTCTCTCTCTCTTGCGCCGTTACCACCGGCCCACCACTGCTCTCTCTCTCTCTCTTGCGCCGTTACCACCGGCCCACCACTGCTCTCTCTCTCTTGCGCCGTTACCACCGGCCCACCACTGCTCTCTCTCTCTCTCTTGCGCCGTTACCACCGGCCCACCACTGCTCTCTCTCTCTTGCGCCGTTACCACCGGCCCACCACTGCTCTCTCTCTCTTGCGCCGTTACCACCGGCCCACCACTGCTCTCTCTCTCTTGCGCCGTTACCACCGGCCCACCACTGCTCTCTCTCTCTTGCGCCGTTACCACCGGCCCACCACTGCTCTCTCTCTCTTGCGCCGTTACCACCGGCCCACCACTGCTCTCTCTCTCTCTCTTGCGCCGTTACCACCGGCCCACCACTGCTCTCTCTCTCTCTCTTGCGCCGTTACCACCGGCCCACCACTGCTCTCTCTCTCTTGCGCCGTTACCACCGGCCCACCACTGCTCTCTCTCTCTTGCGCCGTTACCACCGGCCCACCACTGCTCTCTCTCTCTTGCGCCGTTACCACCGGCCCACCACTGCTCTCTCTCTCTTGCGCCGTTACCACCGGCCCACCACTGCTCTCTCTCTCTTGCGCCGTTACCACCGGCCCACCACTGCTCTCTCTCTCTTGCGCCGTTACCACCGGCCCACCACTGCTCTCTCTCTCTTGCGCCGTTACCACCGGCCCACCACTGCTCTCTCTCTCTTGCGCCGTTACCACCGGCCCACCACTGCTCTCTCTCTCTCTCTTGCGCCGTTACCACCGGCCCACCACTGCTCTCTCTCTCTCTCTTGCGCCGTTACCACCGGCCCACCACTGCTCTCTCTCTCTCGCGCCGTTACCACCGGCCCACCACTGCTCTCTCTCTCTTGCGCCGTTACCACCGGCCCACCACTGCTCTCTCTCTCTTGCGCCGTTACCACCGGCCCACCACTGCTCTCTCTCTCTTGCGCCGTTACCACCGGCCCACCACTGCTCTCTCTCTCTTGCGCCGTTACCACCGGCCCACCACTGCTCTCTCTCTCTTGCGCCGTTACCACCGGCCCACCACTGCTCTCTCTCTCTTGCGCCGCGGTGAGTTAAATACTTTTAGGTACACTGCATATAACAGGAAGTTTTACAATATCATCGCAAACTAAGCGAATCGCCATATTTTCTCAATTCATTATAAATAATTAGTAATTACCTACCAATTTCCAACAGATATGACATAAAATAAATATATCCAAGCAAACTGATTCAGATAAATAAAATCACAAACCGGTTACAAGGGATTTAGTCACATTGTCCGTTGAGGCTAATATTTTAACAAGTGCTATTATATTATTCACGACGGATACGATGCCATATTTGGAGCAGGCAGCGGACCAAAAGATGCGCCTACGCAGAAGGCGGTTACGTTCGTTCAAATGAGAACATTGTGGTTTGTGTAGTGATACTTTTGGGCTTAAAGGAGGGTAGAAGAGTTGCAGGTAGCTGGGATAAGTATTGAGTTCTTACTTTGGGTTACAATCACAACATCTTCTCTAATTACTTATTATTTTAATCAATGTTCTTACTTTGGTTGTTTGTTTGGTATGATATGATGAAACTGATTAATGATTTCATGAAATCACAAAATCTGGTGTTTAAAAAAGTACGTCTACATGCATAGTATTTGTTTTTGTAAGTACTAATTTTTACGATTGTTTGTTCTTCCTCAATTATGAATTGTTTGATTGAGTCTTCTTTTAATACCTACTTAATTTATGTTTGTGTAGTGTAATGAGACCGTAATAACGATGCATATTATTATCAACGATCACTATCTAGGTTTCTGCTGTCCCACTATCTTATAGGATGTCCATCTAGAAACTTTAAGAAACCTGATTCTAAGTATATATTTTTTATGATCAGTTTTCCATTTTTTTTTTTTAAGTTAGCCACTATACTGTCCCACTACTGAGCAAAGGCTTCCCCAACTACATGTAGGCTTCCTTTTTAGAGCCACCTTGATCCAACCCTTGCCCTATGCGTCTAGGTCTTCCTGGTTCTTCCGGGGCCGGCCTCGGCGGCAACGCCTATCCTCAGGCACCCACCGTGTGGAGATTGGTGCCCAGTGGTCACTGTGCATGTGGCTGACGTGACCATTACTATCCCTACTTATTGACACAGTGTCTTTCCGTGTTCACATATATGTACTAATACACCACAAAATGATTACGAGCACGTAGTCAAGCAAAAATAAATATGATAATACAACGGTTAACCGAAAATAATATAAAAAACAAATGTGGACAAGACGAAAATTATACACTTTCACTAGAGAACTCAACTGACAAATATAAGTAAACGTTAGTTACGAAGGCGAAATAGTACATCCTGTGACAGATACAAAGTTTATACGAATGAATATTGACAATAAACTGACATGGAAAAACAATTTAGAATATGTCTGCAAAAGAATTAATAAATCCTCATTTGGTCTGTACAAGCTCTCAAATATTGTTAATAAAGAAGCCATATTAGCTGCTTATCACGGACTTGTTGCACCTGTCCTAAGATATGGTATATATCTTGGGGCAACTCAGTCGATAACGAATCTGTATTTAAAGCCCAAAAGTAATGCATTAGAGCAATGTGTAATGTAGACATAAAACATAAACATAAAGACATAAAGTAAGAGTAATTTATTGACATTTAATAAAATGAAAATAGAGATAGGGTGACACCTACATGCCATAATAATTTAATTAGACATCTGTATGATTTTATTGTATTTTAATTTAATTTATTTGATTGTGTCTACGACATGAATTATAATGTTATTTTAATAATTATTTAATAAAATTAATAATAATATAAATATTTGCACACCTTTTTAGGTAATGACACAGTGTACTTTATATTTATTTGTGCCATCTGTTTTTAATTCAATTCAATTCAATTCGTTTATTGCTCAATACAGTAATACACTACTAGATGTCAAGTGAATACGCAGTCCACTGTGTTGTACCAATTCAGGTATGGAAAATTATAATTAAAATAAATAAATATATTTTTCCTACCTGTATTAAGCAAATAAATGATTTAATTTGATTTAAACCACTATGAGGTACTAGAGTTTTTACATACCTAATGTCAGTGATTAATTTAATGGCGGCTAAGGATATCGCTTATGTGTTTTTATATTAATTAAATTAAGTACTAATCGGTGTAATAAACTGTATTGTATGATAATTTAAATGCTAAAAGTAAGATCCAAAAAAGTGATGTTGTTTAAGAGTTTATTGAACTGACGCTAAGTTGTTCAACCTCAAGCAATAAAGAATGAAATTGGCCATAATTTTATAAACTGACAGATTGTTTACAACACGCATCAAGAGACCAGATTAAAATTAAAAGACCAGAGACAAGAGCTCATAGTTTACAAAAAATATTTTTAATTAAATCGATCCTTATTTTAAGGAACTACCAATCTATAGTTGATTTGATTATTTAATTTAGCACAACTGGCTAGTTTCCTATTTCAATATTAATACTGGGCTCTAAACATATTGAACCAAAACTTGGGCCCGCCTGGAGCACAAGACGTTTAGCACTAAACGTATTTAAAACACGATGACAGCGATGCGGACGAGTACTTCGACGCCAAAATATCCTTTTCTTTTTTTATTTATTTATACAGTTTATGTATTTATATAGTTTAGTTAGTTAGTATTTTAATTTAGTACCTAGTGTAAATAGTTAGTTAAGAGATTATGAAAAAAAAAGGTTTTTAAAACATCAATCTATTTCAGTCAACTTCAAACAATTTAATGAAATAGCACGATATATTAAATTCGCTTAGCGTTCAATGTATTTAGTAATGTCCGGGCCTAAAAGCCATAATTAAACTGCCTAAAGAAACTGCTAAGAGGCACCGTTTACATCTATGTATACCGAATTGCTTAATCCCAAGACTTACACATAAATTACCATATTACAGAACTAAAAAACTTCAATGTATCACAAGTTTTTTGTATTTCAAAAATTACCGTGCTCGATCAACCGGCGCTAACAAAAAACCGTGTCGATGTAATTGGCTGATACTCGTATACGTTTAAAACTGTTGAATGTCGGACTGGATTTACTGAGAATAAACAGCCTAAGGTACGTAACATCATCACCTGCCTGGCGTTTCCTCGAATATGTTGAGGTCACCTTCCAATCTAACTCGATGTAGCTAAATACCAGCACTTTACATGGGGCGACTATCTGACTTCCATAATTCAGTTACCACAATACCACAATACCCTTTGGTAAGATTTGGTTTTCAGACATTCGGGCTTCTAAATACCGTGTATGTAACGACTGTCGAATGACAACCGGTACCAATGGCTTTTTAACGTACTTTCTGAGGCACGGACGGGTCTCGATATGTAATAGATTGTCATCCATCCACGGACCGACCTTGACAAGCGTAGCCTAACCTTCGATCAAACCGTGCTACTGTTGTTACTTAGCTACGAGCCCCTAAACTACTTAACATAACAACAACATTCCCGAAGGGCTGGGCAGAGCTGTGTAACATTAAAATAGGACACGTATACAACGTGTAACGTTAAATGCGCAAAACCTCAGACACCCCAACTGATTTCTGATTGATTTAGATGAATTCAATTGATCTATTTCAAAGAGAAAATAAGTCATTAAAAAAATTGTAAAGGTTTTATGTGCTGTTTTAATTTTACTGGCCATTCTGATCGTTTCTTGCGTCTGCGACGACTCTTTATCGAGGGAGTAGTCGTCAGCAGGCCGCTGCGCCGCGCTGACATTGGCTTGCTTGACTTATAGACACGGCAACGTTTTTAATCAAGATTTTTTGAAAAATTTTACCTATATTAAAAAGTGGTTCAATTAATTATGCTCGTTATTCTGATCAAACTATTTTCAGGTTTTGCGCATTTAACGTTACACGTTGTATAGCACAAACCCTCTTTTATGTCCCATGTGATGGGATTAACCAGGCCTAATTGCCTTTTGAAATAAATGGGACACTAATACAGAATCTATCTAGACTGACAATCAGAAATTTCTAATGGGACAGCCTAATAACACTTTAAGCGACCTGGGAATCGAACCCAAATCCTCATGCTTAGTAGTAGCGCTTGCGACCACTACACCAACAAGGCAATCACTTAATTATTTTTCCATGTTACTATAAATGGTGGAATGTTAACTTCTAGTTTGACATCGGAATAATAAGGTAGATTTATGCGTTTTGCACACCGCCCGGCTGAGATAAATATGTTAATATGATTATGTATTGTAGATCCTTATTTGTTCCTTATGATCTTTATGAATGTCCTTTATGGGAAGACTAAGAGTATTACTTAACGGTTAATAAACTCCTAAAAGGGCCTCTCTTGATGTGGACGTGACTTGTCCAACTGTCATAAGGCATACGGTTTTTTTTTAAATAACGAAATAGTTTTGGATTTAAGGAAAATGGTTTAAAGATGGTCCTGTATCACAAGTTAAGAAGATAAGCTTAAAAGATTTTTCTTACCTTAAGTTGTTTAATGTTGGCAATAGACCCAATCCTGAAAACCAAAAAAAAAAACATTGTCATTAATAGTTTTTGAACCATAACAGTGAATTGAATAGATATTCATTGTAAAATTTAACAATCAGTTGTTGGTGTACTCGTATCAATAACTACGTACCAATAAACTCATTCCTGACTCGGATCCTGTCAGGCAGTCTTGGCGCGGAGATGATGAGACAATTGATGAACGCCACCAGCGCCGTCTTATAGTCCGTGGTCGCAGCATTCTTCAGCTCTTCCACCACCACGCTCAGGCGGTAGCGCTCCCCTTTGAGGGACTGGAAGATCAAGACAAGGTTATAGAGTTACATAATAACAGGTACCTACCAACCTTGTGGTACAGTTCTTGTAAATACGATAGAAGAAGAAAAAGAATAGTAACAATATAGGGAAGAAGATCTGAGTACTGCTATTTCATGAGAAATTCCAAGGCGTAAAGATAGGTTCTGTTAAGGAAACAGAAAAAGTTTGATGCGTGAGCTTCATTTTTGTATTTCTCACAAAGCTGAAAGCTTTATTGGCGATGCGATGAGGTTGAATATAGAATATCTGTAGTTGCTATTTACTAAGTCATTGCACGTAAAACGATTTATCAGGGTCTACGCGCGAGTAAGGATCCCGGACCTCGATGAAAATCAATGCAAAGTACTTAAATAAATGCATGTGTCATATCACACGTGTCGAGATCAACATCAGAAATCTGCATAAATAGTAGAAGACACTGATCTTTTACTTAATTATGGTCATTGGCTTCTCGTAGGTCGCAGGCACCGGTGTTTATCTCTAATTATTCATTCGGTTAGTACGGAGTTAATAAGGAGTTTAAATATATTAACACGTTTATTTCATATTCCTAATGGTTGTAAATTGAATCAGCATCCTAATTATGAGCTTTTAGTTGGACAGTTGAACAATACCTAATATTATATTTAATTTTGAACTCTTTACACGACGATTAAATGATAGACCATCAAACGCAGGAGAATCTAAGTAGTAGTCAAGAAGAGATATTGGAATTCATGCTGTACCATGACATTCTTAAATGGTGAAACTGTAGGAAATAATAATAATAATATTCCACAACTTTCACACAACGCCATCTAGTCCCAAACTAAGCAGAGCTTGTGCTATGAGTACTAAACAACTGATAAACATACATATATATTTCTAAATACATACATATTATAGATAAATTACACCCCGACAAAGAACAAATGATCGTGCTCATCACACAAATATTTGTCCTACGTGGGAATCGAACCCACGGCCTTGGGCATAGCAGTCAGGGCCACTGACCACTAGACCAACAGGCCTTTCAATGCAAATTAAGTTGCCTAGGACAACCTACGAAACGTACTCTGATCAAAGGAGGTAATTAACCCGCGTCGTCGGATATACAGTAATAGAAAACAAACAGTTCTTTATCAAATATTTTTTTATTCGAAAACATCCATCAGTTTCTTACTAAACTGTAAATATAACCGACGACCCCAATTACTTATCTCTTTTGCTGACTGTACCTTCAAAATGTGGTCAATGTAGGTATTTTTAAAGAATGGTGGTCTTAAGACTTACCTTGTATCTTTCTAGGGTGTCAGCAGCCCTCGCATAGCCGTCAGCATTGTACACGCACAATGCTGAAAGCAGCTCGAACACCTGGAGAATGAAACAACTGTTAAGTAAATTTGGAAGATTTAATTTAGTTTAGACTATATGCTGTAAAAGGTATATTGGTTCAAAGTAGCCCTGCTCGAAAATGCAAAGACCTTTCGGCAAATTATTATTTGGTAGGTGCATAGTTTAACACCAAATGTTTCCAAATGTCAGGTATCCAAATCTGGGAACGTTTTGCTCCTAATCATATTGCACCGTTTCCTTTCACTATGCAACTTTTACTACCCTACGAAATGCGTGAACGTAGAGACATTTGGATGAGAATGAATGGCCGGTAACCATCATCATCACCGAAAGCGTCATCACATCGATCTGTCCCATTCTTCTCGCCTTCACTGCCGTTCAAAAGTACCTTTTAATGGCCTATTTAAATAAATGATTTAGCTTTGACTATGACTTTGACAATGGATACATACGACCTTCACTGGGTCTAACCTGCTGACTAGTTATCTAACCCTAGTTGGGTCTTGTCCCAGGCGTCCTATTTTTTCCTCCAGGATTGCAAGATCTTCTGCATCATCGGATAGTTCTTAAATCTTACCTGTTTCTTAACAGGCGCGGCTGGCGATGTGAGCGCGGCGGCGAGTTTGCCCGCATACTCCGCATGTTCTACGATGTAGTCCAGGCCCACTCGACTCTCCATCGCCTCACTAAAAAGAAAATCATTGTTTTAGATACGAATCATTCAAATATAAGAGTTTTTGCCACGTTATGGACAACGTTATTATATTTTCCACTAGAAATAACACTCTGACAAGATTTGCAAAGTTCTATCATGAATTTTGACAGCTTTAATCGGCACATCACACATACACACACAGCATAGGGAGGAGGCTTATAAGCTGAAGTAGTTTGGACCATAGGTGATGATGAGGCACAGCTCAGTTCTCAGCCTACTGCACCTACGCACGTATCCAGTGGACAGTTCTAAAGTCTTCATCTTCACCTTAGGATTAGTTAAGAAAGTAAGTGTTTAAGTCCAAAGAATACCTCAGCACGTCTGGCACACCCTTTGCAGTCAGTTTAGCTATCAACCTTCCTATCTTGCTAACACTTTCACCACGACAAGAGCTATTTGGAACAGCTCTTTCTGATACAGGTGTGATACACATTTTGAACACTTTTCCAACACTATTTAGTAGTCAACAATTTCACGACTTCTTCCTCAAGAGTCAAAAGTCACAATCATTTAGAACTTAATTATTAAAAAGAGTATTGTCACAATCATGACGTGCCCTCAAATGCAGCATACAGATGTTGTTTTCAAGTTTATATGCTGCTTAGTAGTTAAGGAATAATCCGAATGATAGCGAATGGAAATATTATCTTAAAGGTAAGTGCTTGGTATTCTGTGCGCGATGGTCGGTGCGTTTATGGTAAGCACTTGGTAGTCTCGTCAGGAATACATTGACGTATTGTCGATACCTGGTTAATGTGCGATTAGTGATTAAGTAGATTTATTATCGTCATTATTGTAGCCCTTCCCGAGCGTCGGCTTCTACTGTAAGCGGTGGGTACATCTGACTTGTGTTTCCACTATCTTGGAATCGCTTTACTACAATCTGTCTGACTGCCGTAGACAGGCGCGATGCAACGGAACGACGCGATTTTGGTAGAACCGTTTCCATGAAGTTTTCATAAAAAACTGTACTACTAGAGTCAGTACATAACAGTATATAACAGTCTCTTGGGCATATTACCAGTTGACAGCGGAGGAATATTTTGACGAAATATTTTCGTTTTTTAACAGTATGTAAATATATATTAATTAATTCAATGGAGTCACGTTATTCATGAGTTTTATTAAAAATCAAAAGTGTTTAAAATCCATTAGATAGTCATAATGTCTGTTTCGACACCAAAAAACGTGTCTTGGTTTCTAGTCATATTTAGTAAGTAGGTTTACTAGACACATACATCACAGTCATGTTTTCTCGCAACAAACACCCATCTGGGTCCCACAGTAATTAATGCAAATAGACACATAAATAGAAACAAGTTAAATTACCAATTAAATAATATGAACTGTGTAGGTAGATGCCGCCAAGGTCAATATGTTCCCTGCCGACGTTACAATTATATTTTATTTATTTTTATAACAAAATTGTTTAAAGTTAGCACCTGGTTGTATATCTTTTGTGTTACATTAGGTACAAATTATGATCTGTCTGTGCGTGAATAATAATTATTTTGTCTCAATAAATAATAGTTAAAAAATAATAATACTGCCAATAAATAGCAATTAAAGAAACAAGTTTTAAAACGCAGATGCAGCCAATTTCAATAGGTACCTACTCCAATAACTTAATAGTTTCGATATTATTATAATAACGTAATTATGAGAAAAAAAAACTTTATATATTGGTTACGGGTAGTGAACAGCATTGCAGCAATCATGTTATATGTGATTGCAAATCAATCAGTTTTTTTTTTAGTTTAGGTATTTGTTTGTCAATAATTGCTATTTATTTGATAGTGTTATTTATACAATATTTTATGGATGTTTTCCTCCTTCCATGTATCACACACCTTCTAGGTACCAGTAGGTAGGCTTAAAGTACCAGTAGGTAGGGTTAAACCAATAGGGTTATATGAACTTAAGAGTGCAAATTACAAATAACGTAAGAAACTTTAAATTCACGCGATACCCAGGTGCTTCCTCCTTAATTTGAATAAATTTTGTAACGCCCGCACTCATAGACGTCAATCCGCGTTAATGAATCATTAACTTATGATTAATAAAACATCATCATCATTTATTAAAATGTAGGTACGATTAATGAATATCTGCTGATTTTTTTATATTTTTTTTAGCATTTACTAATGTGTGTGGGCAAAATGTTTCTTCATCAGACTACCTAACCATGAATTTAACAGCGTTAAACCATTACCGACAAGTTAATGTAAGCAAATAATTGATAGTTTCATCAGAAAGAGATAAGAATCGCAATCACTCGTAGAGTACTCACATATGCAAACTAATTCCAAGAGCATTACATATTGTTGCAATCTATCTACCTATTTACTAAGAAATGTATGTAAATTACTTATTTATTAGCCCGGGGCTTGGACGTTGGCTAAGTTCTATTCATTTTGCGGGAGATAAATCTTTACATAATATTATAGGTAACAGTACGTAATTGCGTCTAGCTAGGATGAAGCCTTGTCTAAGCTGGACGATAGGTGGTATTTATAGAAAATCGATAAAACGCCAGTTATATTTAAAAGCCATGTAATAGGGAGCGAGCCTACTGGCACAAATCCAGACTCCGGGCTGCTGCTGAGATATTCCTGATGGAAAAACCCAATACTAGCCTGAGACTGTCTTCTGCCAAACTTTTAACCACTCGCTAATCAATGAATCTTCTTGGGTGTCGCAAGACTAATAATTATTCACTTTACACGAGATACCAACAGATGGTCATCATTCCACCCGTGTTTAATGAATATTAATGACAGCATCCCTTTGTTTACCAATCTGCTTTGTAGAAGGTATTCGCAGTTGTGCATTGTAGAATCCTTGAGGGATGCTCTATGAAGATTGCACCAGAAAAACCATGCCTACTTTGTAATTAGATTGAAAATTATGAAAATTCTAGATATAGTAACTGCTTTGAGGTTCGCAGTGAAGATTTCCATTGATAATTTAGGTATCTATAAGAACTGGCAAGAAACCTATTGGGATAATCTGTCTTATGGATAAGAACCTAAATTTATTTGTGTTATAAAAAAGAAGTCAAAGTGCAATGACAGTCTTTACTTCCATTTATCAAACATTATATACTAACATCTAAATGTAAAACCATAATAGTAGAAAATAATCAGATCAGGTTTCCTCCATTTTTGGTGGATCGAAACCAGTTCTACATCAGTCATTAACAGATAGGTATTACGTAGGTAAACACACATTGGCATGTACAAAGTAAATAAGTGAGAAGTTCGATTTCGTACGGTCAATAAAACAAAAATACCAACACTTTCTTTTTGCTGTAATTTTCTATGATACCCTCCGTCTGGAAAACGAATATGTCAGATTGCTTCTTCTTGTTCAATCAATCAATCTGCCTAGCTTTTTCCCAACTACGTTAGTCCAACGTTCTTCGGCTTCTACGGCTTCTAGTCTAACCGGATGCATCTCAGTATTTTACATGGGGCGACTGCCTATCTGACCTCCACAGCCAAGGTATTGAGTAACACGGTACCCCTTGATAACCCCTTTGTAAGACTGGTTGTCAGACTTTTGAGCTTCTGACAACCCGTAACGAATGTCAAAGATCTACGACTGACAGCCGGGAGCAACGGCTGAGTAGGTATGCTTTCCGAGGTACAGAGGGATACTCATTATGTAATGGATGGTCATCCACGAACCGACCGCGGAAAATGTAGTTTAACCTTCGATTGATCCGTGTGGCTGCTATCATTTAGCCACGAGCCCTTTTGCTTCTTCTTCTTACTATGTTGCTAAAATAAATAAATAAATTGGCGCATTCGGTGGCACGGTGATCGTTTCTCACACAAAAAGAGGCCTTTCCTGTGGCTACGCCCTTTGTCCCGCAACCTTACTGTACACAGCAGAACGTGAGCCCTCAAACTGTCCAACATGCATTATGTGCCACATACGCTATACGAGGACCGCTGACATTAAGATTGCATTTAGGTACATCGCGTGAAATCCTAACGGTACAAAAAATACAGTGCAATGTACAAAAATACAATACCTAGTCGTGCCTAGTGTAAATTGTGAATGCACTTTGCATTCGTAAGTGTAGCCATAAACATTATAAAAACTTTTATAACAGAGTTAGCTTTTTGGAAACTTTAGTGTTTTTAGCACATCAAAAAAATTACCTATCCAAAATATTTTATAGCACAAAGACTTTTGACACATAAAATTAGATATATTTCTTGACTTGGCTAGGAATTGAATTTCTGTAGTTTCTTATTCTGTGCACAGTCATACATTCGCGTAAGATATTTATATTCTTTACAAAGTCAGTTATTTATTAGTACAGCTATAAAAGTCCTCAAATACTTTGATACGTTTTTTACGAGTAAATTTTAAGAATACTGATTAATTTGATGCAAATTTTTGTCACAGATTTGATCTTTTTTTTCTCAATAAAACGGTCGTTTTGCCTATAATTTACTGGTGAAGTGACTTTATTAATAATAAAAGCGAATATTTGAAAGAACGTTACTATGTAGCAATTTTATTTCTATTAGATATTCGCAGAATTTTGCGAAATGTTTAGAGCATGGTATTATTAGGCAAGTTTTTGCGATTCGAAGTTTTCTATATTCAGGGAAATAAGTCCGTTGCCGTAGGCACATATGTCACAGAACTGGTGCGCTGAGACAGTAAGATGGGGTCGTGGCAGGCCACGTAGGACATGGCGTTGGTCGGATGAACTGGATAGGTTCCGTCAAAGCTGGAAAGAGGACGCGCTGGCTCGTGAATGATGAAAGAAGTGGATGGAGGCCTTTGCCCAAGAGGGGGACAGAGCAGGCAAGGAAATAAAAAGGTCGTTGCTATGTTATAGACGGAATAATCACCCAAGAATCTATGGAATTAAAAATAGCATGTGTAGTTTGATAAATAATTCTACTTTTACCTGTAGTTATAGCAAAGCTTACCTAAGTATAAGGGAGGGCGCCCACGGGCAACTTAGTTGCCCAGCAACTTTTTTGTCCCTGTCGCTGTCTCCTCGCCGAGATTTGGACGACACGGGAGCGACAGCAACGCTACTTTTTTGTAAAATTTTCGGTTGAGCGGCAACTGGCTAGCTATCTTTTTTGTCTCCGTGCGCGCAATTGCATTTCAAAGAATAGACGTGTGACAGTTGCGTCCAAACCCGCAGAAAAAATGTCTCCCAGCTGTCGCGTCGCTAGATGTGCGCACTTTCATACAAATCCGTAGACTTGATGTGAGAGACAAATTAGTTGCGGAGATAAAAGTTGCTCGAGGGCGCCCTACCTAAGAAGAAGGCAGGACAGAGGAAAAGGGAGTTTTATGACATCTCATGACATAGATGTAATGTGATCTGGGAAGTATTTAAAGAAACTCATATTTAAAGCTAGTTATGTTAATTTCGTAACTATAACCATAACATTTTATTGCGTTTATTTCATAAAGTTTAGACTTCATAATCATGAGCGTTAATTGACTTTCTACTAGAGTAGATGGCGAACATTGGTTTTATGAAATAACAATAAGGAAATATTTTAATAATCATCGCTTGTTGACTGCTGCTTAGTACGTAGTAAAAGCGTAAGAAATAATTATGTAGAATTAACATGCAGGACCTAGAATAGGTACACCCTTGGGGAAGTCCAAACGTGAGTTGACGACTATTCACAACTATTCAAAAAATATAATTAATTTAACATTATTATGTAAATACAAGATAGCGTTTTTTTTCATAATTCTAAGGCCCCCTAATTTTTGTACAGTATTGGACAATGAAACAGTCTCAAACGCTTTACAATGTTCAGAATTGGCAAAGACTAATCTTTTAGTCCTATCTAATAAATGGCCTAGTGTACCCCTACAAATAAAACGGTTTTTAATATATGAAATCCTGAGGCGCAAGTCTGAAAAGGTTTATGTTAAAAAAAATCTGTTAAAGCGAAGTAATGCCTTTCTGAATAGTTGGACACATTGTGATTAATCATCATCTCATTGCATTAACAAACATCTTGCTCAGCCAATTACTGCCATTGACAGACCAGCAGACCACCTGCTTTGATCACCATTTGTCAAATACCAGATACCATCTACCATTTGTTGGTATTGGTATTTATATATTGTCCGACTATATATTATGTTTATTAAGTTACGAAACTAGTTGTCTGGTTATTTTAACGATATTGTTTATTGTTTCAAAAGTTATTGAGGAGATAGTTTTTCCTGCATAAGTTTCTGCTATGTGGTTTACCTTGGAGCGGAGGTTTTTTTGTAAAAACGATGATAACTAAGAGCTTCTACCGTTATATCGTTGCTGTAGCTTTGAATTTCTAAGAAAGCGGTAAATGGTCACACAATTCTGGCTGTCCAAAAACAGAGCGTTTTTTGACACCTTAGTTTCTTGATCTAGAAAGAGCACAGAGATCTCTTATCAAGGTCATGTATAACAAACCGTACATCCCCAAACAATGAGTTATACTCCCTTAGCGGTATTCTCACAGTCAGAAAATTATATATACTCCATGCTGTCTTAAAATTACACAAAGTCCTGCCTTATGACCCTCACCCTAAGGAAAGAAGACGGAAATATCGTGCTGCACCAGTAGAATCCGTTAAAACTACATATGTCAAAAGACAATTCAATACAAATTCCGCTGCCCTATATAATAAAATAATTAACATCCATCCCTATAGACCTATGACGACATTGAATTGTTGCTGGAAGCATCGTCAATATGAGTTGAAAAGATACACACACACACACACACTCATACACACACACACACACACACACACACACACACACACACACACACACACACACACTCAAACACACATTCACACACACACTTATACACACTAGGATAAGTATATCATAAGTGTTTTTTTTTTCTTTTACCGTTTTATAGTTTGCCATTGCAGAGCCGGGCCCTCTTAGCAAAGGTATGTCTTTTAATTAAAAAGGAGGTCCAGTAAGATTTACTATAAAAGTTGTACTAGTTTCTGCAATAAACTTTTTCTATTTCTTTTTAATATTTTTTCTTCATTTCAAATACTGGTGAGTATTACAGATTTTCATGACGGCCGTTATAATATGACAGAAACGATCTTCTAGGAAACTGTAGCTTTAGACTTAGTTAAGGATTTGACTGGACTGAAGAAGTTAACCGCGTCGACATAAGATAGACGTCGTAGGCTCACAGAAGTTCGAAATACAAGTTTCCGACATTCCCCCTTGTCTTGTTACTTAATTATGTACAAATAAAGCGTGGCAATCTGAAAAGTTGCTCCACCATTTTCTAATACGTTCATCCAGGGCTTAACTGCAATTCTAGGTCTTAAATTACTATTCATGATGAACATGGAGACCACTACAATTAACAGTCATGAGAATATTATATTGATCACTGAGATGTCTCTATTGATGAACAAATATGTTCTTTTAACTATATGCGTTAATTACTACACGTGATGTCGAATGCAACTCGATAGGGATGCACGTGGTGTGGTCGTATTTAGTGTTGATACTGTTTTATATGAAGTGCATCTGATATCATTTATCAGATGCACTTCATATAAGACAGTAAAAAAACATGATAATTGTGTTGCGATAGCTTAATTCGTAATTTGGGATTTCGCCTTAAAATTGATTGTCGGTTTAGTTAAATAGTGAGGGAAATTAATTTATAAGCAAATTAACACTCTACGTCAATGTGCCGTGTTATACAACTGTCAAAGATCGTGTGTTGTGTATACGGGCAATTTTATTTGGTAATCATAGTTATATTCACGATCATGGTCAATTTGCTAACAATAATATTTCTAAGACTTCACATTTCTTTACTTTCTACTGATTCTCATAGGCTATCGCTCCATGTAATATACTGGTATTCAGCTATAGTATATGGTTAGACTGGAAGCCGAAACCAAAAATAATTGGGAAAAGGCTAGGCAGATGATGACTCTATTGGTTCTCATAGCGTTACAGGAAAAAAAGGCCTAACTAGAAGTCTAACAAGCATATTTTGGCCCTAGAAGACCCTACCGACATCTCCTTGTAACCATTACATTGTTTACTTCACTTGTTTACAATGTATAGATGTCAATTTATAACTTATTGCTAAGGACGAGGGACTCGATAATGAGTTAGTGTAAACAAGTAATATATATTTGTTCGTTGCTGGTTTTGAGACACCTGCTTGAAAATAATCTAAGGCTAGGTCTTGAAATTAATTTATAAGAACAGCTGAGTAATGCTCGTAACTCTTAGTTGCCAAAAGAAAGGCTGAGTGTGTCACGGAATTTGGGTGGTAGTCTATTTGAAAATACTTAAAAACGACCTGACTGGGTTTTATGAGTTGTTTCGTTGATACGAATATAAGAAGAAGTTGGCATCAACTATGTGAACTTTATTCTCTCACTCCTTTTGAACTACCTAAAATAAAGGTGACTATAGATAACCCGTATGGCCGGTGGAGCAGACTAGTCCTGAAGTAGAGAACGCGTATCGGCAACCATGGTGTGGGATGCCCCCCAGCTAGATGAACCGACGATCGTAAAAAGGTGGCTGGGACAGACTTGATGTAGAAGGTGCTGGACAGGGTGTTATTGCGCAGCCTGGGATACTCCTATGTCCAACAGTGGACTGCGATAGGCTGAGTTGACTGATCGATACCCAAGAAGCTATAGATATCAGTGAAAACAAATCAAAATCCGCCTTGCTATACGATACTGAGAATTGAATTGAACGACCTTACACTGAGAGCCACATTAACAACCACAATCAAGCGGGCAATCTCCTCAGATTACCATTAAGCCGTAATCCCACAACGTTACGCGATACTGAATAGCTTCACATCATAAAACTGACGTAACAGTTATATGTTATCATATAGTTTAATAGCGGCACGAACATTTCGATTGATATAACTTCACACGTTTGATTTGAATGGAGGCGTGTTTCATCAATTAACAATTACTACGAAAACAGCACCTCAACCAAGACGCACACACATAGAGCGGCACCTTCTAAACATATTCTATTTCTGTTTAGCCTTGATTTTTCAAGAAATGTTGCATCATGAATTTGTAGAAATCAAGTTTTTACAAATGACATAAAAGATGGATGGATTGTGTGAGGAATCACATAAAGAAAAGGAAAAGAATGGCAGCCTGACGGTTGAGAAAGGAGCGTGGAAGAAGAAAACAAGTACAGGAAGATGATAATAAACTTTTTACATATATAAGAAAATTTAATGTTTTGTAAATGAGTAGACAGGATTATCTTGCACTTCAAGCTTGTCGAATTTAGGAAACCTAGTTTGTAATTCGCCTCGATACTTTGTACTTTCTGGATCATTTAAACCTTATCCGCGTTATTTAGATATTTCGGACTACACATTTCAGACTATCATGATTGTAATCCTAGAATCACTTCTCACTTTCAAGGAGGTCTGACTTAGACCGCGGTTGAAAAACACAGAAATAAAGTAAAACCTTTTACTTTATACTCGTTTAAAACCACAATCTTCCTGCGACTAACTCATCTTAAACTCAGAATTTATTTAAATTAAAACCAATTACAGACACTTCTGAATTGTCGGGGAGTCGGTCAGTCAGAAAAATTAAGCTAGCTACCCATTCCAAAGCGTAGTGGGTTCCTATGGAGAAGAACTGGCAAGAAACTCCATGGACAATCTTTTAAATCAATTTAATTGACTCACTTTCGTATCTCACAACCCTATCGAAACCTCCTATTAGCACGACATTACTATGCCAAGGTGGGCCAATAGGGAACAGCCGATGATCCGGCGTCGCGTTGCACGAGCACGTCTGCGCCCGCGCACCAAAGTTCACTGATCAATATCTATGGTTTGTAACGCTACTGGTTACTTTTAATGGTGGTCTTGTCGCCTCGGGGAGTTGGGAATGGAGCGTCGTCTGTGTGACCTTGGTTGTGAATCTGGTAGTTCTACAATGATTAATTGTAGTACATAAAACGTGGGTATGATAACTGACAGGTTAAAAGAGGTATTATGAGATAAGCAGATTGTTTGTCAATGGAGTGGAGATGAATGACTCTTATAGCAAAGATAATATTTGGTCTATTGGTCGCAAGGGCTACTGTTGAGCATGAGGTTCTGGGTTCGATTCCCAGATCGGGCAAAGTTTTATTGGGCTTTCCCATTAGCATTTTCTCAGTACGAACCCAGTAGTGTGTCGGGTTGATGGCAATGCAATGAAACTGAAACATAACTGGCAAACTGTGGGGGTGCTATAGGTACAACTCTACCGCCCAACGGGGATTTCAGGCGTGATGTTATATTATGTTTATATAACTTCTGTAACAGTGACTGACTACTTTTCGGTCTTCAATATCTGGAAGATGGTTAAAAAATGAAACTACCTAGTGGGAGATTTGAAAAAGCCTCATGCTCTCTGGACAAATTATAGAGTATATTCGAATAAATGAATATTGAAATAAATATGATACAATATTTCAGCTAGATGAAGACCCACATTCCGGATCTAAGTTCAGACTCAAATAACCACATTCCGGTAGCCGGCCATTTCTATTCAAATGAAGTACTATTAACTAACTGTAGGAATTAAACAGATTATCCCGGTGTCGTTACAAAATGTGTTGGTATTCGTGCAATTTGCTCGGTGGCACTTTATCTGGGCTCGGTCGAGAGGTTGTAACTTAACGGCGTTAAGTTATGCTCGGAGACTGATTGGTAAGCGGTGTAAGTTATAAGCTTATGAAGATCTAAAGCTTCTTTTGCTGCAGTTTTCCGTAAATTTTGAAAATTTTGTGAACTATTGCTCTCCGTTTACCGACAGACATCTTTGGGTTTCTGAGAAATCAAATTGCAGTATTCGATCATTTAGCAAACAAAAAGAAATGACATAATTATAGTGGTAAGTTAAATTCATTAATTTGCTTTAAATGCGGTAGTACAAAAGGTGGTTCAAATCAATCTTGCGAGATGACAAACGCTATATATTTAGGCAGGTAAATATCAATACCGTAAATTACTATTGTTCGAAATACTCTTTCTAATAAGTATAGCTATAGCTTATTCCTTACACCCTACACTAGTTCCTCGCCACGCAGGCATGCTGTCTGCCTACCCACGCATTCCGAGTGCTTCAACATGAAGAATGGTCTGTCTGTCTGTCCCTTATCTTACAAAGGGTTACAAGTTTACCTAGTCGGCTGGTTACGAGTATCTCAAGCTATATTGTTAATGTAAGATGCAATAAATGTTATGGTACTTGTTCCAAGTATTTCTGTATTAAATTCCAATCTGAAGTTTGAGAATAAATCAATGGCGAATTCAAAATATTATTGCCTGGCCAGATTCCTGCTAACCTTACCAAGCGAGTACAGATAAGTACAAGTATCATAGTCTTAGTCGTTTGTTGTTTGTTTTTGACTGTGTATCTAATTGTGGTTTTCATAAAAGCTTCGCGTTCTAATTTTACAATATGTAAATGTGTGATGAATATCTATCACATAATTCATCTAGTTCTTTTTACCTATCGTGGTACAGTATTTTTTTATTGTAGGTGCATCGTCTTCACATATATAAGTAGTTAATGTATAGAAAATATTGTAAAACTTTTTATTTTATTTAAACATTGTAAAGAGTAACGGTGGAATTTCTTGCCCATTTTTCTCCATACGAAACTACCTTTTAGAAGGGCCGACTAGAATCAATTCATTTTTTTTATATTTTGACGTGCCTTTTATGCGTCTATTTGTGTTATTAGTAAATTTGACTTTGACAGGTACATAAACAGGTACTCGTTCTCAATTTTTCAGGTTGGCATTCGACTACACAATATTGTTAAGCAGGTAAGTATAGTACGAGTAAAACAGATAAATTTCGACCAGAAACCAAGAACGGGAAATGGCGAATTCTAGCCAAGATTTAACAAATATTAAGAACATATTTGACTTCCTTTACCACTCACGTCATCGAAGCTATTTCCAATGACACAGGAAAAATAATAGCCCTAATAAAAAAACCATAATCGCCATTTCGCAGAACCTTGACCAAAACGTGTGTTGCATGACTAACACAGCTTTCAATTGACATGCAAGGCGTTGACAGGTTCAGATCATGTACCTACGGCTCTTGGAACGTGGAGATCGATCACTGATAACGCTCTGATAAAGCTGTGTGATGTAAGTGTCAGGTAGGATTATTTATGGTCTAATTATTGTGGAGGTCTTATCACAGTTGGTAGCGTTTTAATTTCCGTGTTATTTCCGATGTAGGGGCGCTCCCTTTTCCGACTGTAGGAGTCGTAAAGGGGACCGAAGCGAAAAGTAGGTACAACATTCTGCCATGAGTAATGCACTTGCTGCATCATTGAGCTTTTTGTTCAGTACACAGGAAATGGTTTATAGGGGCTTGTGCATAACAGCCGCATGGGTCGATGTAGGCCACCCTTGCTGCGGTCGATTTGGGGATGGGTGACCACCCATTACGTATAAAGACCATTCCATGCCTCGGAAAGCACGTTAAGCCGTTGGTCCCGGCTGTCATTTGTAGATCTTTGATAGTCATTACGGGTCGTCAGAAGCCCATAAAGTCGAACAACCAGTTTTACCAAGGAGTATTGTGTTACCCAGTTACGGGGTTGTGAAGGTTAGATAGGTAATCGCTCCATGTGAAATACTGGTAGTCAGCGGCATCCAGTTAGACTGAAAGTCGAACCCGCTATAGTTGGAAAAAGGCAGGCAGATTGAGACAAGAAATGGTGTGTAGTCTAACCGATACTTTGATGTAAGATAAATATTCCGTGAATCTACGGACTGAATTGCCGTTGGTAAGGAGCTTAATTTCGCAGACCCTACAGAAGAAGGGTTCAATACGGGGAATCCACACATTTTAATAACGTCAAAAAGACAAAAAAACTTTAAAGCTCATAGATCAATCTTGATATAACAGATATTCAGTTTCTTGCCATTGATGTACATCTTGATGTCGATCTAAGATATTGTTGATCCAGTCAATTGCCTGATGATTTTACAAAGTAAGAATCGTTGATCTTGATCGTATTTTTTGTGGATTATGTGAGGTCTCGAGGTGTTTATGATAATGTTTTATTCAATGTAATTGGTATTCAGTTTAGTGACTATAATATTTATTGGCAAAAAATTGGTCGTAAAGAACTACACGTGCAGGTTTTGTTAAAGGCGACTAAAGAATTGAGGCTAGGCAGCAATGTAAATGTATCTGCTAACTATTTCATTATTAAACCCTCTACCAGGAGTGGAGATTTTGTAATTTTTTTTAATTAATTTCGAATTGTAGTTATAAATAAAATAAAATAAAATAAAATAATATTATAAATGTGACAGTTTCTTTGTTTGTTTTGATGTTTGTTAATCAATCACGCTAAAACGACAAAACGGATTTGGATGAAATTTGGCACACGGATAGACCATGTCATATAGAGTATGAATATAGGCTCTTTTCATTCTCGATTGCAGAAAGTCGCGGGCAACAGCTGGTTGTAAATATTTTATCATTTTTATGTTATAGTCATTGAATTCTGAGTCATTAAGAGTGGCCCTTAAAGTTACTCCTTTGATACTTTCAACGTCATGCACATTGAGATGACGATTGTTTTAGATCCTTCTTGAGACCACACATAGTCAAAGCTTACCCAATCCTTCCACAGCACTATTTATTACAGATTGTCACATATCTGACATTTGGCATCGTCAACCATTTTGTAATTGCCGTTAAAGTTAAGTGTAAGTACAATATTGTGGCTTCTTTTAACAGGGTGTGTTCAAATGAATGTGACAAAACATATGCAAAATGCCAAATCTTAAAGATTTCATCATTTATCCATTCTTATGTCTTCGATTTTGAGGCTTTCAAATATTTCTAGACAATTTTGAGTTTTGCTTAAAGCTTGTTAAGATTAATCTATGTTTTAGGAAACAGTTGTTTCGAGTTTTTGTAAAGAGAAATCGTTGTTTGAGTGGGAAAAACTCTAGGAAATAAATTATACACTTCACTAGGAAACCTTTTAATATTAAAACGACGTAATTTTGAACCCCAACATTGAAAAGCGTCTGTGAAGCATGATTAATGTTTAATCAATAAAAGTTTACTAGCGTCACCTTCAAATCTAAATCCATACAAACAATATTTTTTGAAGACTTTAATCCCCAAAATACCTACAACTCTTTTTTTAATCCACACTTCCACACTCGATTCTTTCAACAATTTAAATCCTCTAACTCGATCTAACCCTCGTCTCACCCACGCCACACGCTAACCTTGCCGACGGCTCATTGTTGTAACGTTGATTGATAACGAGCCTCTGACCGTCTGGCATCGATATTCGATAGTAATCGATTAAATGAATAATCGATTTGTGGAGACAAAAAGTTGACATGTTTGAATTTGCTTTTGACTTTCGTTTTTGCGAAATGCGTTTAGCGTGTGTAAAATTTTAATAAGATGGCGCTAAATAAAAAAATCTAGTGAATTATCGTATACATGTAGATCTTTATATCACTGTTCAAGCACAATCATAACCATCCACTGCCAATAAGATGATTGCTCCATAATCACCCCTTCTGGTCCGACGGATTGGTGATCACTGTTTTACCGATATTAGCAGGCAGGTGGTGGTAAAGCCCATGGCATCTTTTTGCCGAAGAACAGCGAAGAAAACATCGTGAGGTCTGAATTCAATCATTTGGAATCGAGAAAACATATACAACGTGTAACGTTAAATGCGCAAAACCTGAGACACCCCAACTGATTTTTATTTCAATTGACCTATTTCAGAGAGAAAATAAGTCATTAAAAAAATTGTAAAGGTTTTATGTGCTGTTTTAGTTTTACCGGCCATTCTGATCGTTTCTTGCGTCTGCGACGACGCTCTATCGAGGGACGAGTCGTCACCGGGCCGCTGCGCCGCGCTGACATTGGCTTGCTTGACCTATTAATAAATAGACACGGCAACGTTTTTGATGAAGATTTTTTGAAAAATGTGACCTATATTAAAACGTGGTTCAATTAATTCTACTCGTTATTCTGATCAAACTATTTTCAGGTTTTGCGCATTTAACGTTACACGTTGTATGATAATAGATTTTATATTGCCTTACATTGTCACACCAATGGATCAATCAACTCAGCCTATCGCAGTCCACTGCTGGACATAAACCTCTCCCAAGCTGCGCCACCACACTCTATTCACCGCCTTCCGCATCCAGTCCAGCCACTTTCTTTAGGTCGTCGGTCCATCTAGGTGGGGGGCGTCCCACACTCTGCTTGCCGATACGCGGTCCCCACTCCAAGACTCGACTGCAGGGGTGACATTATCACACCGATTTTACCTATTTATTTATTCACACCGATTAAATAACACCACATAACAGCACTCGGCATGCAAAGCACAAATAACTGCGTAAGATCAAAAGATCTTCCGCGCATACGCACACCCACGAGCTCATTACGATCTTCACTTATTCTAATAGCATTAACAACCGCCATCATAGTTATAAATTAACCATCAACCGTCATGGTTGACCTTGATAACCACCTACACGACAACCAACCGTTGAAACATTTGAAAGCCTAGGTTTATCTTCAATTAAGTTTTTGTGGCTATTTGGGCAAAAAAACGGATTAGTATAATTGATTGTTTTTCGGTTGATTTGAATACGATTGGATAATGCATAATTAATTTTGTCTTATTGGCTATTTTTCATCAAAACCTAAACCTATCAAAGCGTAGAACTCGTCAGTATTTTTTTACTTTTAATGGCTTAAATCTAATTCTAAAATAAATGAAAATCAAATATTTTTTTTATTTCAGGAATACACCAATATAAAATTTAGATTTTAGACCAGATTACAAATTATTAATTATTATAAATGATTACAATACAGACAATATTACATTATAACAAAGCAATACATAAGTATTACTTTAAATCCAGGGAATTTAATTGGTTACAAAAGTGAATACTAACTTTAATTGCCCGTTTATTTAACTCAAAACTCTAAAAAGTTTTGAATGCTACAATAGTTAAGTAATTTAAGTCTACAATAAGAATCAGAGACTTCTGACTTTTGGTTTAAAATATAAACAAACTCCGGTTATCCTGTTGATAAACTAAAAGTGATTACAACTTGTCACGAGTATACAATAAACGTACAACCATTAGATTTGTTGACCTCTAGGTACTAGGTTCTTAGCAATGACTAATACTAATATAAAACCTAGGTTACATAAGTTAGCTACTGATTATTTTAAAACATCATTCTGTATATTTCTTTGATTCTGAGATAGAAATATTCCATGGAAGATTACGGGGTATTCATAAAAGTTTCAAGAAATCCTTGAGGAGATTTAAAATAAGATAATGTTTCTTCCTAACGATGGTCCTGTCTTAACGTTAACCTTTTTGGGATTTTGATGTTAATCTGACGTTATTTTACGATGTCCTTTTTAGTATTTTTTGGGAGTTTAGTCTTAATGTGTTTTTAAGTACCTGCTTGCAATTAAGTATATTAGTGTATATTCGTTTGAGGACCATCTTACACCAGTTGGGCTGATGACTAAATCTAGTTCAACGGATGCGTTAGATTCAAAATAGCCAAAACCGTCTGACAGTCAAAGTTAAGCCATTAAGAAGCACTTTCGAACGCCAAAACAAGAAAATACGAGTATAATTAACTTCCAGGTGCCCCTTAATATAGGTAATATTAATAATGTGATTTGTATTTTTTTATGTTTGTTACACAATAAGCAAAAACAGCTAAACATATTTGTATGAAATTTGACACACAGGTAGTTTATGACCAGGATTAACACATAATATATTGATTGCCATTAAACGTGGCAAAGCTGTCAGTTTCCTGGGGACGTTTCCGGATGGCAGCGATGTAGATGCGTACTTCGATGCCTAAGTGTGCCTTTGTTTTTGTGTTTATTTGTAAGATAGTCATTATTGTTTACATTTTTGTATTTATTTGTAAATAGTCGTGTAATAAATGCAAACCACATTTATGCAATAAAACATACTTGCCTTTTCTGACGATATGCAAAAAAATAACGAAATCGATCGCAAAAAATGTCATCCCTACATTTTGTCGAGTTATGCGAACATAGACAGCTGATTTTTTTTCGCGCCCGATTTTGTTCATTTTTTGTATATCGTCAGAAAAGGCGATAACAAGTATGTGGTACTCGTATAATTTATTTCATATTGGTTTCCATACTGTATAAGTAGGTATATTAATGTTAATAATAAATTGTCATGTATACACATATTTTAAACGAGAATGACTCAACTACTAACAAAATCTTTACATCCGATTTCAGGCCATGCTTCCAACTTTTTACGCTTAAGAAAAAACTTGCCACTTAACATCTAAAAATAGCTCCGCTGAATCATCAAGCACCATCAGGCATCATTTCAGTTATTTACGGATATATTTACAAGCCTAAAACTCTTGGAATATTTATGTCCGACCTCCGATCCGACCGGCCTTGCCCGATTTGGCCGGCGACGGGTTCTGGCGTGCCCTTATGGCGAGTAGCATTGACATGTGTATGCAGGCCTGCGGATAGGCTGACGAATGGAAGATTTTATGTAGGTCCTTAGTTTTGGAGCGGAAACATTAAAGATTTGTTTTTGACATTTCTTCCGAAGGCTTTAGTAGTTTCCACCATTTTTTTTATAACAAAATAAGTTATACATATTACTTTAAAATTAACAATACCTGCCTGTTTTTTTATCATTTTCAAACGATGGTAAATAGTAATTGTTTATTGAAAAGATTTAATGAAGCGAATGTTGTTATTGTTTTTATTATTTTTCGTTACGTGTCGTCAACAGCCCGAAAGTCTGACAACTAGTCTTACCAAGGGGTAACTGGGTTGTGGAGGTCAGATAGGCAGTCGCTCCATGTAAAATACTGGTATTTAGCTGCATCTGATTAGACTGTAAGCCGACCCCAACATAGTTGGGAAAAGGCTAGGCATAATATAATGATGTTGTTGTTGTTTTATTATATAGAAGAAGTGCCATCTTCTCAATTTCGGTTTAAGGAGACAGCGCTGGGTAACCTGTGAAATTCTACGCTTTTTAAAGTTGCGTAACACACTATCAGTAGCAATAGCTTTTATTTTGACAGTTGAACAACATTCATTACGTTATTTATGTTGTTGAGTTCATGAAATATCAATCAATAAGGTTTGCAACTACCTTGGTGCTTCCCCATTCAGTGCGACATTTATCAATTCCCTTTTATAATCACTAGTACGAGTACCGTCTGCTCTCAGCCAAAATTAAATAATAATCAACATAAAAAGAAATAAAACAAACAAATTAGAGGCGTAAAATGTTATCCAAATTAGCTTTACAAAAAAAGTACTACAAAAACATTTACATAATGGATGACAAAAAATATAGGTTGATTCTACTGCGATGTTTACAGCTCTGTTATTGTATTAATTATATGTTTTACGAATAACAGAGCTGGTAAGAGCTTTGAGGCTATAATCTTATTTCGTTTCATTATGGTACAGTTTTGTATGGGGATTTATGTAATGTAGCGGCAGTTTTATAGTTGTAAGTTAGTACAGACGCTAGCACATCAAGCAACTACAATCTGTCAAATTTCTTTAATAGATTTTCAACTTTTCAAAGTTGATTGGGAAAATTTGATAGTTTCGGGTAGATGTGCTGGCGTCTGTACGTATAACCTTACACCGAATAAAATTCTCTATTAAAGTATATTAGATTTTTTTTAGCGCGCATAACTGTGAAAATGTATGACAGAAGGACTGCGAATAGCCTCCTCATTTTACATATATCGAAAGACTCGACAACTTAAAATTCATTTTAATTGTAGGTGCAGTAATTGTAAGCAACATACAAAGACAGCCATCCCAATAATAATATCTCGACACGGAAAATACATAATTATCTCAATTAACCTTTCGCCAGTACAGTAACAATTTTATCAACAACAACAACAAAACCTTTAATCAGACCCGAATATGTCAAAAACAGAGCCATTTCCAATCAATAAAGAGTATAAACCTTGAATATAGATCAGTATTGTACAGCAGCCCTTTGCACTGCATTGCCACAGGTCAAAGCCGCGGGTCACTTTCACCCACGGAGCATGCGCACGCGCGACCTTACATCCAATATGGCGGAGTTGAACCCTCGGGAACAATGGAATTTGAGTTATGTAACGGTTTGCCTATTGTTTGGTTTACGGTTATTGTTTTGTAAGGCGTTTGTTGCAGAATAGATCACAACGAAGAAAGTTCATGGTTGGGCAAGAAATGGAACGATTGATCTGTCTAAAATGTCAAACTTTTGCCATGTTTGGAATAAGGTACGCTTTGCTGTAACCAACGAATGGAGAGAAGCAAATGCATAGCGAATGGATAGCTGAGGAACTGACGTGTCGAGCTTAACGCATTGAAGGACAATGAACGACGAATGACGACGAATTTAAGTTTTATTGTTATTACGTCGAAGTGTTAAGTACGAAACTGCAAAGCACCAAATCCTCCTATTCTCACACTAAAACCAGATATAAAGAAGATTAAAGAAAATAGCCCAAGAATAACTTTTGGAGTGTCTGGCAAGGAAACATTACTAGAGCCCTCCATCTGAATCAGTCCCACATGTACCCCGTCTACAATCATATTATCAATATTATAATCTACATCGCATCGTTAGCTACAGGAAAAGCGAGTTAGCAACAAATATCAGTATCACAAACTGTCTCAGTTACTCTTAACTGTTGTTTTTGACGGTAGTATCAATGTCGGACTACCCACATATTATTCCACTTGTGAAGATATCGGGTAACTAATGGTTCGGTCAATGATCCGGGTACAACCAGACGATGTGGCTTTGTTTTGGGTTAATTGAGCCCCAGTTACGTGTCCTGGTATGTGTGCTTTTTATTTGATTTACTCACTTGGATGACCTACTATTTACCTAGTTATTATTCTCCTTATTGTCATTTACGCAAAAATTTGTGAGCATGGAAAATTTTAAAGGCACTACGTAGGACTAGCTAGCCTCAATGCAAAGCTTCTTAATGATATTCGAGGTATCTCACTAAGCGACATTTATAGCTCCTAACTAAAAGTAAAACATTTTTCTGAGATAGCAATAGAAAATAGTTTAAATATTTCTATTTTTCAAAAAGGATCACCGATTTACTCGGAGTCTAGACAGACAAACAAAACCACAGATTTTCTATAAAGAATTATAAGTGTAGACGATTATGAAGAGATTAGTTTTATTTTTATATTCTCAAGTAGTTTGTTTTCATAAAACGTAGTGAAGCGTAGACGATTGATCCCAGAGATCTGTTTCCATTGAAGGTTTATGATATTGGGTTACTGTCAGTTAAGATTTTGTGAATGAGTTGAAAGGAAGCGGCTTAATCTGAGCAGTGGTTCTGATATGCAGAGCTTATATAAAGAGTAGGGCAGATGGGTTCATCTGAGGTCTCTGAATGAAGTTATAAATAAAGTGAGTGCTTGAGCTGTGTAGCTCTTGGTTGTGCTAAAAAAACAAATAAACTTGACGGCATCTTGATCTTTTTTTTTTGTAAGAAATGGTCTATATTTGTAATAAATGCTGATCAAATAGAGAGTGCTGATCAAATAAAAGAAGGATGATATCTGTGAGGAATAATATGAAAGAGAGAGGAGTGAGTGACGGTTAACAGGGGAGAATGGAAGAATAAAACATGTTGCGCCGACATGGGACAAGGGACAAGGGCAGGAAGATGATGACGTTCCGGCTGATCACAAGCTGGTTCTGGAGGTTTTTGGTGGCAAAATAGGCTTACCTGATGGAAATATATTTGTAGTGTTGCATATTAAAACCGCTTTAGACTGTAGACGAGCTACCGGCTTTTAGAAAATAGTTGTATATTTCAAATACCGGTAATTTTATTTCAGTCAGGGTACATATACTGGAAAACATGAAGATTTTAATCAATTCTATTTCTTTGTGGCTACTTAGTACAGCCGTTGCTCAAGTCAATGTTTAAAACCAATCAGTCATGTAGCAGCAGATTCTGAACCTTACTTAGATAAAAAAGCTTTTTAACTTAGTCATTGTGGTGGATTCTAAGTAATACTTATCTATATTTATAGATACTGGTACTAATGGTAGGGAAGTGGCTTATCTCCGGGTTTTTACTTACAGTGACTATTAGCTTTTTTTCTGTTTTTGGCTTTTTGTCCTAACTTAGGTTTCAAGCCCGAACGTTCGCTTGATTTGCATTATGTTTACAATTTATACGATATTTTCAAAACGTATAAAATATGAAATTAAAAGAAGTCTGAATGCCTTTGGCATGAAGTAGCAAAGATAAGTAAAGTTGTATTACTAATCGGATAACATTAACACACAAAGTATGTACTTATGTCAAACTTAAGTTTTAATTGACTAAACCTTTTACATGTAATAAAACTATGTTTAAGGGAAACACACATAATTTTCATAATCGTTCCAGTCACTTCAAGTTTAAGCTGAGTTAGGCTACTGTCAAAATACGTTGCCCTTATGTATACAACGTGTAACGTTAAATGCGCAAAACCTCAGACACCCCAACTGATTTTTAATTCAATTGACCTATTTCAAATAGAAAATAAGTCATTAAAAAAATTGTAAAGGTTTTATGTGCTGTTTTAGTTTTGTTTACTAGCCATTCTGATCGTTTCTTGCATCTGCGAAGACGCTTTATCGAGGGAGGAGTCGTCACCGGGCCGCCACGCCGCGCTGACATTGGGTTGCTTGACCTATTAATAAATAGACACGGCAACGTTTTTAATGAAGATCTTTTGAAAAATGTGACCTATATTAAAAAGTGGTTCAATTAATTGTGCTAGTTGTTCTGATCAAACTATTTTCAGGTTTTGCGCGTTTAACGTTACACGTTGTATATAGGTACTGCTACCATGCTTTGCACAAACACTCAATTTTCATTATATCATATTATATCTCTAACACATTCAAAAGAAATACTTAGCAAACAAAAATCTCTACAATTAACAATTAATAGCATCACAATCTAAACAAAAACGTCGATTATCGTTACAAGCTGCGCGCGCGCATCCGACAGTGACCTTCAAACCGGTGCGCTGTGTTATGCAACGCATATTATGTTGACAGCCTCTGGGGACCAAGATCTTAAATGAGATTATTTATTTATTGTTTTAAAAGTGTTTCTTGGAGAGATGAAGATTTTAAATGATAGGAGATGATGGTATGGTTGCTTGGTTAAAAAAATACGTTTTCAGGCGTAGCAAAAAAGGAGCGAATCTTCTTCTCTCCTTTTTTGCCCTGAAAATGTAATGAAAATGTTCTTACAGAGGCAGAAAAACTGCAGCAAAGTTGCTTGTTGATAGACATGCTACCAGTGGACATATACAGTACAGATGAAAAAGATGAATAAGATGATGATTTTCAGGATGGTAAAGCTTTTGATGAAGAAGGGGATGCACTTAGTTGAGGCACAATGAATAATTGTTTTTATTGAAGGGCATAATTTATAGATAAACCAACTAGTTACAGGTTCGATAATGACTTTAAATTTAGCACCATGTGACCTTATCGTGCGATCAGGTTCCGTTCTAATTCAAAAGTTCACATACACATGAGAAAGAGAATCTTAACAAAACTTATTAAATTAGGAAACAAAATAGATGACCTATTTCTACATTCCTAATGACGAATATAACCTATTAAACAAATACTTCAACTACAAGTAGGTACACAATTGCTTCACCCACTGACAGTAGACTAGACCTTGAAATGGACCGGTGTGTTATGCAACGGATTATAATATTGACAGCTCTGCCTCCGGCGCGGGCGCACGACGCCGCGACGCTCAGTTACCGATAGATCGGAGGACTGGTACAATATTTATTATAGTCATCTTATTATAATTATAGTGTTTGAGGAGCTAGAAGTATTGACATGGTCAATGTTTGGGGGATTTAGATTTTAGGTGCCAAAAGAGGCTAAGCAAACACAGGCAAATCGTTCAGTGTTTGTTTAAGATAAAGCTTGAGCTGTCTAGTTTTTACCGTAACCTAATTGTACATGAAACTAGCTGAGACCAGTTGCATGGTCGATTTATAGATTTCCTTACCAAAAATCATTACTTGATTTTAATACGCTTGAGACAGTGTAGGTAAGTATGTGAATATTTATGACCAAATCTTACTATCTCTAACGGTTCGCAAAACTGCCATTGTGATTCATTATAACAGATCGATTATGTTGAAAAGTCCATCCTACATAATTTACAAAAAAAAAGAACAATATCTTTACCGATAAATATTTACAGACGCCAGCACATCCAGCTACCCGAAACTGTCAAATTTTCCCAATCGACTTTGAACCTTATGATTTAGCGATAAAGTTGAAAATCTATCATAGAATTTTGACAGATTGTAGCTTGATATGCTGGCGTCTGTACTTAGATAAAGCCAAGATCTTAGGCATCGTAATTCTTATGACAGTTCCACCGCACTCCTGACAGCTTAATTCAAGGACATGTCCACCAACATGCCTCTAGAACCAGTCCATTCATAAGTGACGTATCATGAGAAGACATGCGCCTTGGATATTACCAGCATGTTTTATCGTGTATGTTATTCAGTGGATTAACACGTTGACAGGTAAGCCGGAGGCTTCACGATCATATTTAATGACATGGAACTTGACCGTATTTTTATTGGCAGAGGATAGCATTATAATTTTATACGAAGACTATTGAATAGACTCTCTAGACTTTTTACCTACTTTATTTTTATGTCATCTTTGCGTACGTGTTCCTGCCTTAAGTTTCTATTTTACCCTGTATTACTTGGAAAAGTTTTTGTACATTTACTATGTCAGTTTTCTCTTTATCTTGTCAATCTCAAAATACTCTTTTCTTGTATTATTATTTTCTTATTATTTTACACCCTAAAGATCGTTATTTTTATTTTTTACTAGCGACCCGCCCCGGCTTCGCACGGGTGCAATGGAGAAACTGATAATTTTAGAGCCATTATTTCTCGTAAAAAGTATAGGATAAAAAATGTTTATTGTGGGTTATCCCTAAGAGATAGACATATACCATCGCGGACTTTTTTGTAGACCTTTTTAAGGTGTACAATACTGTAGTACATTATTTTGATCTTCGACGGGTTCAGCCAGCGTTTACAATGTAAGCGCAAAAAAATGTGTTTATTTACGACATCACATTAGAAACCTCTAAAATTATCAGTGTTTCTCTACTATATTATGCATGTGTTATATATAAAAACCTTCCTCTTGAATCACTCTATCTATTAAAAAACCGCATCAAAATCCGTTGCGTACTTTTATAGATCTAAGCATATATAGGGACAGACAGACAGGGAAGCGACTTTGTTTTATACTATGTAGTGATAGTGATTTTGACCAAGTTTTTTTGTTAACCACCTGCAGCAACAATAAACAATATTATATTCGATTCTTTTCTAATTATTATCTAATTCTTGGCTACATACATATATAAAAAGTGATGTGCTTAGAAACTTTTCATAATAGCTTAAATAATTACTTGTCTTTATTTTTCTCTAAGTTCTAGTTATACAAGTATTTGTAAGATACCTTTACTAGTCTTTATTTATCACAGGACTCCTTCCACAAAGGCTTGTTAGGTGCTCCGACTGGCTTCGACTTATCTATTTGCATTTAGTCGTAAGTATCCAAGTGGGTAGTCTGAGGGATAATCCCTAATTGGATTTTGGAAATAGGTATGCAGTATGCTGATCATTTATAAGACGGACCAGCCACCAGCCACAACATACGGTACGTAATAGTAAGCTGTATGTGGCTAATACAGTCCTCTGTAGCTGTTCATAGTAACATAGATGTTCCGAACTATGTTGGGGTTGACTTCCAGTCTAACTGGTTGCAGCTGAATACCAGTATTTTACATGGAGCGACTGCCTTCATGAGCACAAGCCAGTTGCTGGGTAACACGATACCCTTGGTAAGACTGATTTTCAGACTTTTGAGATTCTGACTACCCGTAACGACTGTCAGAGATCTACGAATTATAGCCAGAACCGATATACAGGTTGAAATTGAAAACATGCGACAAATCGAAATGAGAGACTCATCATTGTGAACAACATTTACTATGAGATAAAACCTGAAATCGCGAAAAAAAAATCAACTGTTCCCTACATTTATGTTCGCATATCTCGTCAAAATGTAGGGAACAGCTGATTTTTTTTTTCGCAATTTCAGGTTTGGTCCCATGGTAAAAGTTGTTCATAATGATTAGTACAATCTCCCATTTCGATTTGTCGCATGTTTTCAATTTCACCCTGTATATTGGATGCTCCAAGAACCGATCGCGGCAAGCGGCGAGCACCTTCGATCGTCCCGTGCGGTTTTTATTATTTATCCACGAGCTCTCTGCCTAGGTTATTATTTTTAAATAACAAATCTTCGATAAAATCCATTAAAGCTGAAACAATAAACCAGCTCAAGTCAGTCGGCATCCTCAAATGATTCGAAGCAATAAAGCTGTCACAGTGCATATTAACGCAGTAGTGTAGGTCGTTGATGTGTCCGGTTCGTAAGCGTTGTCTCACTGCACAAGTAGACACTTCCCGTCGTGAGGTAGGGGTGAGGCTTAGAGGTGATTTGTTTATCGAGATAATGGAGCAGTTTGGTCAACTTTTTTTGATTCAATGAATTACACAAATAGAAATAGTAATTTTACCGTGACATATGGCGCTAATAGATTATTTTGTCATAGACTTAACAAAAAGCTGGGAAGTTTGTTGCACCACTTCTTCTTCCCAGCTAAAATACTAGGAACTGGTGAAGGACGGGCGTTTTGGGGACTTGTCTTATGTATTCACGTTCAAAAATTGCTGATTCTCAGACCTATGGGACGAACATGGACATGATTCTTATTGAGTTCAGTTCCTATACCTTTTTAAGAAACTGTGAAATGTTACGACGAGTACACATTCAGCCCGTTAAAAATGTTTACAAAAAAGTTACATCTAATTTTACTCTCTTTACCCTCCATTAGGCCCTAGATTCAAATTCAAATGAAGCTTTTTCCCTACTACTCTCCATGCCATCCCTAAATCAACTGTCACTTCAAACAATAAGCCTTTATGTCCATCTATGGCCAGCATCGTCCATTAACGGCCAACCATCGATGAGCCGCACCGTGACACCGGACGTCCAGGCGATTCTATCGGTAATCAAGTGTCATGGCGGCGATTAGTGGCTTTTATTGGTAAATAGGTGTTGGGTACTTCCGGTTTGTGATTTGAATGAGTGCTTTGTTTGGAGTGGCGATCAATCAGTTTTTTGTTTTTGTTTGTGTTTTAGTTAGGGCAGAGAATAACTAATAGTACTAGTTGGGGAGTTCGTTACGCTACTTCTTCTCCCCAGCAAAAGCACTTGGAAGTGGTGAAGGGCGGGCGCTTTGGGGAATGTCTTTTGTAATTTTGACGTTCGAAAACTGCTGATTCTCAGCCTAGTTTGAATAAATTACTTTTGATTTTGATTTTGGGGCATAGAATAACAAATAGTTCTAGTTAGGGTATTCCCCGAAAGGGTTAGGCAGCGGTGTGCTTATAACATAACTTGCGAAATGTGGGTGTACATCCACATTTCGCAAGTTATGTTTAAGTGTCATTTAAAAGGGGGCGAGCCTATCGGCATCAGCCGTGCATAGTTCCAGACTCCGGGCTGATTCTAAGAAACACCTGATGGAAGTACCCAATACCATCTGGGACCTGGGAATCGAACCCAGGACCTCATACACCAATGAGACAGTAGTTATGGAACAATTTGGGAGCGTCCTAGTCCGTTCCACAGCATCCGTTCCTTTGGTCTTTATTTTCAGTCTTTTATCCACTTTTAGCTTTATAAACACCAGTTTAATCAATGTATTAATTTGTTTTTCTTCTTTCATGTCGTCTCATGAAATACCATAATATTTTGAACAAAAATTAAATTACTTTATTTGCGTTTATCTCAGTCAAACGTCTGGAACGCAAATTAGTGCACCGGAGATTTATTGAGATCGTAACGAGAGGCTTGCCAAAACCCCTCTGACTCGAGCAATTCGCATCATATATTATATTCAGGTCGAAATTGATATATTTACATGTCACTGGGCTGAATTCGCAAAAGTACTATTGTTCACAATATGTTACAAACAGTGATATTTATTTTTAATTATGTGTGCGTGACTTGGCTATCGCATTAGGTTTAGACCTGTAATGATAGTTTTAAGGCATTTAAATAAATAAATAAATAATAAAGTAAATCAATTTAATAATAATAAATAGCAAATAAAAAATACAAGATTGAGTTGTCTCGCAGTACCTACCAACATTAATAAATGTCAAAACACAATGTCAGTATCTGGAATATTTGCGGTTGAACTTATAAAAATACCTTACTATTTACTTTTAAATAAAATAATGAGACACTTGTCTTGAAACTTGTTGCCATATGCAAAATATTGACGTCGTTACAATGTTTGTGAGTCATGTTGTCGTTGTTCTTGATACAATACTCAACGGTGGAAGTATTTCAAGTGTTTTTCCTTGCAAAGGAAATTTTAATACACAGTATCTCGGAGCATCAGATTCATAAAATTAATATTATAATTATATATAGGGTCCCATTAAAATAGATGGACAAAATTTTAGAAATCATTCAGTCCACTATAACAAAATAAGGACAATGGTAAAACAATATTAATAAGAAAAACGCATTAGGTACTAACACAAAAAATAATAAGGTAAGGAAAATACACTAATGTACCGGCAATTTATTGTTTTAGGGTCAAAATAAAATCACTTTAATTAGTGTTTTTTTTTTTCTTGGATATCTTTAGTTAGACGTACTGAGCGCTGTTACCAAGCTTCTTTGTCCATATATTTTAATGGGATCCTGTATATCATAATAAACCTCATGATAACTCCTCATCTTAGATTTTGAGTGAGGGATATCGATCAGCGTTGCTATACGTGTGTTTAACACGAATAGGTGTTTTAAATTTAATATCAAGAATACATAAAGCAAAAGTTGGCTATCATCGTTGCGCAAACTGTTACCATGATATCAGCACACGATTTCAAATCATTATGTTGTTGTTGTACTAATTAATGTCCTAACATGTAGATATTGCACTTTTGTATGAAACTGCAGTTTTTTTTTTTTAATAACCGGCGAAAATTTTCTACGCTTGGGGTTAGAATCATGTGCTGAATTCATGTTAACAGTTTTCGCGACGATGAAAGCTGACTTTCGTTTTATATAATATATTTTTGATATCAAACAGACACCATGAGCTACGTAGGTATACCTATAGCAAGTCTGATCCACCAAGAAGGCAGGAACCATAAACAACCAACCTTATAAACAACAAAATAAAAATCTATTACACATTTACCACATAAGGTAAAGCGACATTTTTGCGCGGTACACCAAGGTTTATACAAACAGTACTTATGTACCATATTTGGAACCTGCGCGCGCTTCCTAGGCCTGATCTAGATAGGAACAAAAGGCGCATAATCTCGTATCTCAGAGATTAATTACTGTTTTTTATAACGCCATATGTTGTGCTAATATATTCGTAAATGTTTTGTTTTGGTAAATTGAGATAACATTTTTGCGTTTAAGGTATTTTGTCATTCAAGCTCCAAATTTTTGGCGAAGGTTATATTGCCGCAAGTCACTTTTGTAGGATTTTGATGTTAGTAGGCCATGCCAAGAGAGCTATTTGTTACTTATCATAAGCATAGGCATAATCAGCCTATACTGTTCCCACTGCTGGGACGCAAGCCTCCTCTCGGTGTGAGGGAATGGGCCGTGATTCCCCGCGCGGACCCAGTTAGAGCAGCGGTAGATATTTGCTTTTTTGCTACTCATGAGGCATTATTTCAATTGATTCTTAGCGGAAACAGGCATGACCTTAAACCAGCACTTTTAAAAAAAAACCTCGTACCCATATTTTCTGGTTGAACAAATTAATCTCCAAGAAAATCTCCATTAACCCTTAGTATGCCAGAACGTGGATCCACGCGAGACGCAATGGCTTTTTAGTTATTTTTGTAATTACGACATCCAACCGGTTAAGAGGTACAAAAGATAATCTTAGCTTCTGAATTAAAAACCCTGTCTGAGTTGATGAGCTCTAGAATTAGCACTTCGTCAAAATACACAAATAAGGAGCTAGACATTTATTTAAAATTATGTATGTAGGTACTGTAAGCCATCTGTTGTTTTTATGTATTATGTATGTAGCTAATATAGTCGCATGTGTTCCAAAGCACTTACAATAATTATATTATACAGGATACCATGAGGAAACCTGTAACAAGAAAACGTTGTTATTATACATGTGTCACGCTTAATGGCGATAATACATCATATTAGCAACATAATGGTGTTAATGGAATGTATAAATTAGTTATTGACATAAAGATTAAAGTGTTTTTACCATAGATATGACAGCTTCTTGGTGAAGTAGATAGATGCAATCTGATGATTTCAGACACTAATCTACATGGTGCACACGTGATCTGACCAAGATTATGTCTGGACTTAAAAAAAATCTGTGACCTCTGAGTTTGTTACGGTCTTTCTTCTCTGAGTAGTCAGATAGGAAACACCAAACTAATATATATAGTTTTAAAACATAATTTATTTTTGACGTACTAAAGTGCATTTATAAACCTACTTAAATCATTTATCCATATATTGATCGTAAATGGGGACGAGCTTAAGCTATTTATGAAGGGAGGAACCGTCCCAAACTTCGAGTTGAAACTGTAATTTGCCAAAAAAGAAGCCCCATGGTTTTGCCTGACTCAGGAACAGAACAAAAACCTTTCGCCAGGTTTAAGACCTTTACCACCAGACCATTGGAAATCAAGATAATATTTTTATTATGCATCTTCTTGGCGTCAAAAACAGTTTCATAGAAAGTCGCCGATAACATGCAGGCGAACAGAAACCGAAGTGGTTTGCCGATTTGAGTACGGAATACTAAAAAATCTAGAATTACTTAATCATAGTCCAAGTACCTCCTAAGGAATCTTGTATATTGACAGGAATATTTATATTCAAGCACTTATTACCATATAGGGTGGACAGATATCACAGTGCTGAATAACATTGGAAGCTGGCAACATTTTTTGCTCCATATAGATCAAGAATTTAATAGACTGTAGTATAATATCGTGTATTTATTAAGACGATATGTAATCGAACCAATCCTGCAGCACTATAAAAAGCAACCGTTTTCTGTCTTGCATTCCGTTAGTGCGCTTTCAACTCTTGAAGAAAGAAAATACATGACTCCTATTTATATCAAACTGAAAGCATTAATTTCAATTACCTAAACCATTTATAATTCGTCTCAACATGCAAACTGGTCGCGACGGGATGGCTACATAGCTGTTGATGGATGATGAGGAGGAAAAAAGATAAAATAAACCAGCCGTGCGATTCTGTAACCATCTCACCGTGAAAGCTTGGATGAAGTGAGCGCGGAGTGAGCTGTCATTCGCTAGGGATTAACACTATTAAGTGCTCACTTCACTTATGATTTCACTTGGCAGTCACTATGGCAGTTAATAAATTATATTATTACTAAATTTTTAAATATTACAATAATTTGCAAATTCGACCTTTGCCAGCATTATTGGCATCTCTAAATATTTTGTACGCTTAAACTCATAGTAAAATTTTTAGATAACTGGAGTTAAAGTTTGTGTAGGTAGAAGATTTTTGGAAATGGTTCATAACCAACCTTCTTCATTTAACTGTTTGATTGATGTTTAAGAACATTTAGTTACACCGAAAGATTTGTTGAAGTAATAATGATGTAAGATTTGTTATAGTAAGTAATGGAATAGGAATTAAGGCCATTAAATTCAAGAGTTTAGATAAAAGTGATATTTAGTGACGAATTCTGGGAAATTTTCAAAAATACATAAAAATTAAGTTTTCTCGAATCACATAAATTTTCGCCCAGGCTTTATGGGGTGCTTTAATTGTTACAAATGGGTCACACTATCACGTACTGGAGGGAATACTTCGGATTACAAGGCACCCCGTATATTTCATGTAACTATGCGTAAGGTAAATAAATAAATAAAATAAATAAATAAAATAAAAATAAAATAACGGTATCATCGTCGGCAACTTCAAAGCTGGCGGTATGCGGTTCGTAACCAGAAGAGTTGTACTGCTCCGCGGTCACCGGTAGAGTGGTATGTGTGATCACACCGGAAACTTGTTGGTAGGAAGTTATGTGAAATGTGCATCTGTGCTTAGATGTGGTGAACTTTCATAGATATCTATTTAATTTGTGGCTAAGTAATAACAACCGCAGGGCTCGATCGATCAGGTTAAGCTACGCTTGCCACAGTTGGGTCCATGGATGGGTGACCATCTTTAAATATTAAAACCCCTCCGTGACTCGGACATCACGTTAAGCAGTTAGTCCGGGATTTCATTCGTGGATCTTTGGCAGCCGTTAGATACGAGTCGTCACGTTAGAAGACCAAAAGTCTGACAACTAATCTCACCAAGGGTATCGTATTTCCCAGTAACTGGGTTGTGGAGGTCAGATAGGCAGTCGCTTCATTTAAAATACTGGTATTCAGCTGCATCCGGTTAGACTGGAAGCCGACCACAACTAATCACTACATAGTATAAAACAAAGTCGCTTCCGTCTGTCTGTCCCTATATATGCTTAGATCTTTAAAACTGCGCAACGGATTTTGATGCGGTTTCTTTTAATAGATAGAGTGATTCAAGAGGAAGGTTTATATGTATAATACATGCATAATATAGTAGAGAAACAGTGATCATTTTAGAGGTTTCTAATGTGATGTCGTAAATAAACACATTTTTTGCGCTTACATTGCAAACGATAGCTGAACCCTACGAGATAGATCAAAATAATGTACTACAGTATTGTACACCTTAAAAAGGTCTACAAAAAAGTCCGCGATGGCATATGTCTATCTCTTAGGGATAACCCACAATAACCATTTTTTATCCTATACTTTTTACGAGAAATAATGGCTCTAAAATTATCAGTGTTTCTCTACTATATTATGCATGTATTATACATATAAACCTTTCTTTTGAATCACTCTATCTATTAAAAAAAACCGCATCAAAATCCGTTGCGTAGGTTTAATGATCTAAGCATACATAGCGACAGACAGACAGCGGGAAGCGACTTTATTTTATACCATGTAGTGATCAGTAGGTATTGCACCCGTGCGAAGCCGGGGAGGGTCGCTAGTATATTTATATAGTTGGGAAAAGGCTAGGCAGATGACAATGAAAATGAAAATTCTACAGTGATGCAAAATTGTGGGACGTCAGACTTGATTGAGGAGCTTTACTGACGTGCGCCGCGTAAACTAATGACTGAAATTTGGCACACATGACATAGTTTTTAATCTGGATTAAACACACACAGGGTGCTCTTAGTCTCGGTAGTACGTTTCCGCGGGATATTTGCCGACATTCACGCAGGCGAAGGCACGGGCTAAAGCCAGTCGAAGATAAAATTTAGTTTCACAACACAGGAGTGCACCAGCAACCGAGCCAGTTGACAACAACGAACTGTATTTCTTAGATTTGCATGCAATATAAGGAAAAAATCAAATCTTTAATTTAATCAACAACAAACAACATTATTTCTGGAAACAGCTACATTAGTCTACATACTCGCACGAACATAACCGATAAGTGGTTTATATCTCAACTCCTGCGCATGGCGGCGACTTCTAAGGCACAAGGCGTAGTGGGCGACACTGCTGTAGGGACCGTGATTGCATACGTAGTTGACAAGGACTATGGAGCACTGCAAGCGATAATATAGCATGCTATAAAATGTTGGAAATTTCTTAAGAAAAAGAAAAAACATTAACAAACTTGTCTAGGAAGAAGGTGACTACCGAGAACCACCGGGTACCGGCCACCGGGTCATTATGACGACTAATAGAGATATGCCTGAGTCTATGGAAGAAATAGAGGTGTAGCGCTTACCCTAAACAAAGTAAGATAAGGACAGGGGAATGAGGATTCTCAACTTAAAAGTAGTTTTTCAAGACTTAAAGACATAATATCAGGCATCCCTGTCAGCTATGCCAACCTAAATACATACATTTCATATTCTACTTCGATATTACTAATTGTGGAAATTAGGAGGCCCTTGTTTAACAGAGGACATTTAATAGAATTACGATCGTATGAAGATACTCCATTTTATTTATCATAAATAATACCTTATTAATATTTAATTATCATTGATTAATGACCGGATGCGAGACCGGTTATAAATATTATAAAATATTAACAATTTCATTGACTACTGCTTAGCAGTCAATTTTATAAAACGAAGCGAGTACATCATTTATGGTATAAAATATTTATTTATTTATTATACTATAAGTTGATAAACAGCTTATAAAGATACTCGTAGGTACAGACGCCAGCACATCAAGCTACCCGAAACTGTCAGATTTTCCCAATCAACTTTGAACCTTATGTTATAGCGATAAAGTTGAAAATCTATTAAAGAAATCTGACAGATTGTAGTAGCTTGATGTGCTGGCGTCTGTACTTTGTTATCGAAGTCAATTTACAATGTGTGAAATTTTAAGCTTTAGCTTTGTGTTTAAAATCCCAAGTTGTGAACGCAGCAATGGAGACGAAATAAAGACACTTTCTAAAACACATTGTCATAGGTCAGTTAGTTAACCCGTGAGAAGGCGCGCCTAATTTTCTTACACGAGTAGGCGCGTGCGAGCAAATTGCTCACACTATCATAAATGTTTATATTTTTAGTGTTTCTAATATATTTATTGGCTTATAATGTATTTAAATAAATAATACAAGGTTTAGTAAGTAAGAAAACAAGTATTTTAATCAAAACTATTAAACATAATAGCAACTTCTAACGCAAATAACAAAACAACCTAGTATTAATTAATTTTTTTGGCACGTTTCATAAAAATCACAATAAAAACTGTTCCATAACAAAAACTAAAAAGTGTTATTCAGCCATTAAATCTACACTAATGTGCCTCTCGAAACACACTGAACACATGTATTTTACATGTTCGGTGCAAAGTAATTGCTGGGCGCGTGATGAGCAAATTGCCGCACGTTGGTACACGGCCTCCACAAACGCCTTGCTGCGCGGTCGCAACGCCACTGAGCGGATCGAGAATTGCGTCAGGGGAGAGGGGATGAATATTTAGGAAGGTACTTAAGTGCTTGAATTGGTGTGGCATGGGAAAGACAAAAAATTTTTGAATTAGATTTTTGTGTGAGCAAATTGCTCATAGCGCGCCTTCTCACGGGTTAATAACTATCGCATTAGGGAAACCTGTAAAGATAGATTTAAAGTGTTTTAATAAATAAATAAATAAATTCTGCTGGAGTTCTCATAAACGGCGTCGTCTTTGGGAATAAAGAAGAATCTGGTAGCTTTCAGTGGCCTACAAGCTTTAACAATAGCTGATAATTCAGTCTCAATTACACTATCTTAGAAAAAGTTATGTTCAAGGAGGTTTTATTTACACTATACGATTATCAAACTAAAATAATGCATCACAATGAGTGGAATCAAAATCTTAATTTTGTGTATTTCAATGTATTTATATTATAATTATGACTCTACGGAACTTATAGTTTTAGAATTATTTATCCTAATATATGTATATTGGAATCGGTACACGCATGCGCAAAACGCCCATGTTTAGCTGTAAAACCTAACATAACAAAGGAATAGTCCTAATCGGTTTCAAATAATATTTGATCAATGAAATCATAATAGAATGTATGCGGCAGTGAATGCACACAAAACTATTATGAATCCCTCCATAATGATCTCGGTATCACGCAAATTAATATTCTTTGGCTTTTAAACCAACAATGAGGACGTGCTAAAAATTTGGATTATATGTAAATTATATTATGAAAATATAATAAATTAATATTATTATTTATCGACTAATTTTTTGGGTAACGATAACAGTGTGTCGCAGGTATAACATACCTTGCTGTCTATATAATTGTCAAGATTGTCAAACGAAGAAATAAGGCGAGGTAACACAAGCTTAACACCTTATTTCCCCGAAGGGCTAGGCATAGGTGTACCTCTAATACACCCACATTTCACTACTTAGGTTTAAGGCCCATGCAGGCCTGTTGGTCTAGTGGTCACTGGCCCTGACTACTATACGCAAGGTCGGGGGTTCGATTCCCACCCAGGACAAATGTTTGTGCGATGAGCACGATCATTTGTTCTTTGTCTGGGTGTAATTTATCCATAATATGTGTGTATTTATAAATATACAATTATACATGTATGTTTATCAGTTGTCTATTACTCATAGCACAAGCTCTGCTTAGTTTAGGACTACATGGCGTTGTGTGAAAGTTGTGGAATATTATATTATTATTATGCAATAGGAGGCGAGCCTATTGCCATCAAACGAGCACAATTCCAGACTCCTGGCTCCTACTGATAAATTCCAGCTGGAAAATTCCAATGAAAGTTTGCCCGACCAGGGTACCCAGGACTTCACGCTCAGCCGTAGCGCGTGCCACCACTAGACCAACGAGGCAGTCTTTTAAATATTTACCCACATCTACAATAAATCGTATAGTGTAAGCAGGCCTCGTAGTAAACGACACAGGAACACTTTCCATGGGTTACACGCCGTGACTTATCTGTGATTTCTTTTAACAGCTGCACCCTGATACATTAATCTAAACCTGTTCAGTAGCTTCACTCTTTTCTACGTATTCAGGTTAATAGCGTTCTTACAAATAGACGAATTTCAGAAGTAAAATTGTCATTAGGAGTTAATGATGGATTTGTTGATCAATTTTATCAGAACAAAACTATAATGTCCCTTCTTACACTGAATGAATTCTAAGTACCTACTTAACTTTTTCTATTTTCTATATGACCTACGCAAAGGTCCTGCAGATCTGGTAGCGTCGTGTAACGGGTCGTTGAGCTCCCTAAAATAGGGTTGAGCTACACGATGACTGATGAATGCATGCCATCTATTGAAACAGGTCAACTCAAAGCTGCAATGATACTTTTTTCAAAAGTATCTAGATATGACCCTGCATTGTTAGACTCACATAAAATCCGAAATTTGGACTTTAAAAATAGATCATGATCTCTGAGTTTGTTTCGGCATTTCTTCTCAGGGATCAGTCGCCAGTCAGCTAGAAAACGCCGGCGCCATCTAGTTTTTAAAATATTGACCAAAAAAATATTGACGAGTAAAAGTGTCTTAAAAGATCTACTTACATAAATAAACATTTAATTTAACAGTAGGATATGTTTGAATCCCCTGAAAAGCATTTTCTTCTTCTCGTGTCCCAACAATCTATACGAGAACCGCCATGACAGGTAAAAACTCTCAGCTCAGTTGCTGCTGTTTTGGATGCAAGCCATTCAATAACCGACAAAGATTACCTACTGTTTTAAACATTATTTCTCTCTATTTCCTGAGCATGTAAATAGAACATTAAACAAGTGCCATCATCCTTAGCGCCATATATCACCGAGAGCGATGGTCTCCGTGGCCCTGAAACAAGGTTTTGACCTACTTGCCAACATGTGTTTAGTTGGTGATGCCACCGTGAAAGTAAGACAGAAGACCCAGTTTGAAAACATACAAAATCGCACATTAAACAATCTATGTACTCACCTAGTCAAAAGTAAAGTTAGCAAACCATGCACCAAATTGCCGATCGAAATGGAAATAAGCCTCTTTCGGCTTTGACCGGAGAAAGGTTCCATTTTCATACATGATGATTGTCTTTCGGAGTGTTTGGGCTTGTAAAATTGATAACTGTTGTCAACAATCTTTTCTCAAATATTATGTATTCTTCGATGATGTATACATAGATGATTAGTACGCTGGTAAGCAAGACATTTAGCAGAGTTTGTACAATCAATAGTAGTTAAGACTATAGTTTAAACGGAACAATTCACACGAGATTCCCTCGTGGACGTCTCCGATATTTTTTTCGTCAACGTTATCCAAAAGTGGACATTCTGCACCATTCCTTCTCCATGGTTGGTCTGGCCATACGCACTTGTTTCAATGATTAATGATATGCGACTATGTTTGAAGTATGTCCTTTTGGGGACGGGGATGGTTTTAGCGATCTTGTTCGTATGGCTTTGTGCTCATTAATCAGGCTGTTACAGATGGTCATGGTTCCTTGCCGTTTTGGTTATAAATGGCGGTTACAACGGGGAGCGATGTTTTTTCAATTTTTTGAAGGATAGTCTAGACTCTAAATCTTACTGTTAGCTTTTAAATTCGAACATATTGCATTTTACACAAGACTAAGTTAAATATTCCAATATTTTGGTGAGAGTTTTTTAGGAAATAAATATCATGTTGTTCTGCTAGCCCTGATATTTGAAGTCAACGCAATATGTTTTCCTCTTCCATTCTCCCCTGGCAGCTGTCACGTTATCATTCACTCCCCTTTCCTTTATTTATGATATTTGAGGAATTTTAATTTACTTTCAGGTTTAGTCATCATTTTCACGTTGAACGATAATTTCAACATGTGTCATGGCGCCAGCATATCTCAACTAAACTCAGGAGTTTAAGACGCTGTTATTAAACAGTATTATCTAAAAGATAAGGTCGCGTGAGTAATATTACAGTATAATATTGCAAGTAAACTATCTTTATAAATGCACGTGTAGTACTTTTATATACTCTAGTGCATCAGAGGAGCAGTTCTCGTAATTGTAAGAACGTTCACAATCTGATCTCAGTCTCAATCTGTCAAAAATACCTCTAATTTCCCAAAATTTTTGATACTGACTGTCGCTGAGATGAGATTGCAACTAGATTTTGAACAATTTTAACTATGACTTTCAGATGCAAGCAAGATGACGAGTGTGGAAACTGAAGTTCGCTTCTGAGTCAAACAGCTTTGTGTCGTATTCTTGTAAGAATATATCTACATTTTTATAAAAGTAACTATAAATCCCGATTCATTTTAAATATCCGTTTTCGATATGTTTTGCAGATTATAATTTTCATGTTGCTCTTAATCCAGGCGATTGATATTTGTGGGTCACGAATAAAGCGCAGAGGCTCGTTTGCCAAGAAAAAGGCGGTTAATCTTATATAATATTTGTCCTAAAATTACCGGAAGCTAACTACAACAATGAGTATATGTATTTGACAAATATATCAAATATTTTTAACACAGTTTGAGGTTAGAACGCGGAACATCAGTTTGACCTTAGTTTAAAGACTTGAAGGCTGCATCACTTTAAATTTTGCATATCGTGTGCAAACATGTTCAGAATTATCGTATTTGAAGTTAAATAATGGGCTTTCAAGTATTTGCAAGGCAGAATTAAAAATTTCAGGTGCATGTGAAACGTTTAATAGTGGTAATGACATTGAAAACACACGCATACAAAAATTATGAATCCGTCTATTTCTGGGATCAATAGAAAGCGTAAAACTTCCCTTCAACTTAGCCTATCGCAGTCCACTTATGGACAAACGCCTCTCCCAGGCTGCGCCACAACACCCTGTCATAAAACTTTGCAATCGCTAATTTTGAACTTTATTTTTGGAGTAATTCAATCAGCATTAATTAGGTATTCAAAGATAAGTCTGTATTTGCCTTTATAATGGTATAAAGTTTTTATAGTCTGGTTTTGATATAATGCCCACATGTTTGGTCATACAGAATTCTGTATCAATTGCATGGAAAATAATGAATACACAAATTAAACGTGAACTATAGAACGTCACAGATTGATTGGTAACACAATAATACTCATTCGGATCACACATCACCAACAAAGATTCAGATCAGCCTAATGTTTGGCGGGATTTTTAACAGAGGTCGAATTACTATGGGTTATTGTTTCACAGCAGTCGCATCATTTAGGACAATAACATATTAATGGGCAACTTTATTATCACTAAAATAGTAATAGTACTCTTCTGGCTTCTCATAATATGGCAAAATAGTCGGTTACAGACCTAAAAATTCAGCCATTTAGCACTAGAGACAAAGTGTGTAAATCAATGCACTTAAAAGCGAGATAAGTGGATTTAAGTGCACACAGTTAAGATTTCAATTGCTATGACTAAATCTTACTGTCACTACTGAAGAGGCTCTTTGCAGCTCGTGCAGAAGTAACGTGCTTTGGAAAACAAATAGAGTTGTACAGTTTGTTTATAACGTTATCTTTTGTGAAGTTGTGATAAGTAGAAGTATTGTGTAATACAGTAGTAGGTGAGCAATATTTAGTTAATTTAGTCTAGGTACTAAATCTGACTGAAGACCGGTTAGACTGGAAGCCAACCACAACATCGTTGGGAAAAGGCCTGGCAGATGATGATTAAATACTGACAGATGGTTTACGAGCTTTTGTAGGGTAGTTAGGTACTGTGCGACCCTTTGTCTCTTCTTTAGTAGATTCCCTACAGTTACGAGTATGGTCCAAACTCAAGGACCGCGCTATCGGCAGTGGCAGAGTAGTGGTAGCCCAGTATAAAAAGCCGCGACTTACGAATTGTAGGTCATAGGTTCGAACCCAGACAGGCGCTTTCTTTTTGTAAATTATTTCATCAGCACTGCTCTCAAAACGGTGAAGGAAAACATCGTGAGGAAACCGCCATGTCCTAGAACCAAAAATTCAAAGACATGTGACATCTACTAACCCGCACTTGGCCCGCGTGGTGGAATACGGCCCATTCCCTCTCACAGAAAGCAGACCTGCATGCCAACAGTGATACCATTATAGGCTGACTACTCGTATGATATCACCTGGGCAATAAGACCAAATAAATAGTCTGAGACCAATAAAAGTACGATTTAAAAGACCTCCAGCGTGTTATTCATAAGTGGATCATTTACCATCATTTAAATTCAATAGACGTTTCTATTAAATATATTATTACCTACCTACATAACATAGTGCACATTCTGACATGTCTCTTGCACCTTATTAGATAACGCAATAAAACCATGGGACAAGTTCATCGACCCTCCATTGCGTAATACAGGAGGAATCCCATGACGTTATGGGGACATACTGGTAACGAGGACGATGTGGATGAGGAATTTATATGGGGTAATAGAGGAAGATAAGTTGACTCTGATGGTGATATGGGGACACTTCGCTTTATTTAGGTAGGTGTTGACCTATATCTACACTTTCTACTTACTACAAGTTAAGCGGCTACTTGGTAAGGTTGTAAATTAAGATTATGAGTGGTATAACAGCCACTCATTACAGTTGATTAATATAGAAGATATTAATCATTACTCATTTTCAGAGATATGTAATTTCCACGTTGACTGCGTTTTAAAGTGTGTTGTGTGTGTTGATGTAGGCGTTATTTTGACTGCCTAAGTGTCAGCCAGCTTAGCGAAGTTTGCCCATACAAACCCACTTACATCAAAATTACTGCCGTTTTCCGAAGGTGACAATTTTGGATAAGTTTAAATTTACCCAAGCAAAAGATTTGGATATGTTTTGGATATATTTTGGACTGCTTTTGCTGAACAGTAATAATATATCACATTTGGTATATTGGATTAGTTTGACGTAATTAAGTGAGTAAATGAGAGATTGTGGTATGGCTTGGCAGTCTCGCTTTGGCAGAACAAATCTAAGTATTCTTGTTAATAGTGTTTTTCATTAACACCAAAAACTACCAGACTATATTTATGCAAATTCACGGTTCCTAAATACCACCCTTTGCATGTCGGTCAGCATCACTTAAAACTTTTATTAGTGAACCAGTAGGTCACTCACAGGTTTCTCTCGTAGGCGGAGACTTGGTGTTCATCTCATTTGCATAGATTTGATGATCTCCGACTTCTTATGACATAGTTATCGCCACTGTACGTAGTGCCAAGGTTGCAACGATTTTGTACTTGATTTAGAATTTTTTTAGATGTAAATAGTTTTTTAGAATGGGTCAGTATTTTTAAGTCGTTGTGAACATGAAGGATTGAACCCAATTCTAGTTCGGAAAAAACTTTCCGTCAAAAAAAAAAAATTGGGACAGCTTAGGCTTTCAAAGCTCAGTCTAACTATCTGAGCCTTAAAAGGTACGTAGTAAGCAGGGGGGGGGGGGGTCAGTTCAAGTTTTATCTGCCTGGAAAATTGCTATCTTTTGGCATATTGAACATTATGCAGAGATATAATTGTTTTTAATTCAATTTTTGAGATTCTACATCATCACTATTTCATCCTTTCAGTACAGAATCTCATCATCATTCTTCCCTTGCCCTTATCCCAATATATTAATTATAGCCATCTACATTCTTACTCAGAACTATACGTTTTGTTTGATAATGCCTTGAACAGAAAAATACATCCCATTACTAAAAATATATTTTATGTAGGTCGCTTTCGGGGACTGAAAATAATATTGATAAACTGTTCCACCGAACCGCACTATACAAAATTTTGTTTCAGTGCGGTTAGTGGAAGTGCCAGGTGCGGTTCGGTCAAGTGCTGTTGAAATCAGTGCTCTGAGTGGAAAACCTCATCATTTCTAAATCATTATAAAACCTGATGAGGAAAGTTTTAAGTATGAATGTCGATTCACACTTAAAACTATCCTCACGACATTTTCCTCATTCCACTGCACTAGAGCACTGGCCACCTTCTATTTATTTTAGAAGTTCATAGCCGAAGAACACGCCACCCCAGGCAAATAATAAGTGATGTAAGAAAATTGATTTTATCCGGAAGATGGCCTATGCAGCGGTGAACTGCAATCATCAAATCAGCGGCCAAACGTGGCCATAATTGCAGTGTCCCTCCGAGATTTCTGTTATAGTTGAGTGAGGGAGTAGACTATATTTAGCACTGACTCTTGCCTAAACCAAACTACACTGATAGTTTTAAGAAACTCAACAACAGACAGAGTAAGAAACAGTGTTGAAGGATCTCCTATGAATACGAGAAAATATGGGTCACATATAATAGATTAACATGATATAACATCTCGCCTGTATTTCTCGAGGGGTTAGACAGGAGTAACTGTTGTAGATACACCTACTACTGTTGTATATACACCCACATTTCATCAGTTAAGTTATAAAAACTTTTTTTCAAGTTATTTTTTTTTTCAAGTTTTTTTCAAGTTATAAAAAATAAATAACCACCGACTTCCATAAAACAATACAAAGTGAAAAATAACTTTAATTTCGGGAGTCGGTGTCGTTGGGATTACATTTTCGTTGTTTGCTGCCGACTTTCGAAATAAAAGTTATTTTTTACTTTGTAGTCTTTTTTGTAAATCGGTTGTTATTTTTTTTTTTTTAAGTTTTTTTATTTTTCGCTTTTAAGTTGTACTTACCCCACACAAATTCGTATAACACTAATTGCTACGTAAATATCAGTGACAGAAATTTATTATAACATCGTCAATATAAACTAAGCGGCAAAAATACGTATTATTGAAGCTAGCTCAAAAACTACCAAGCAAAGTTGATAAAGTAATTTTTGTAATGGATTGGGTATGCCTCAGGGGTGGCCCACCCCACAGGCATACTAAATAAATAAAAAAAAAAAAATTTTGAAATCGATTTACAACTGCCGGAGATATCGCGTAACCAATATATACAAAAAATAAAAATAAACATATTATAGTCGAATTGAGAACTTCCTCCTTTGAAGTCTATTAAAAATGTCATATAATAGGGGGGGGAGCCTATTGCCATTAACCGGGCACAAATCCAAACTCTACTGAGAAATTCCAGATGGAAAAACCCAATAACATTTTGCCCGACCCGGGTATCGTACCCAGGACCTCATGCTCAGTAGAACCGCTTGCGATCACTGGACCAATGAGGCAGGCATCAAAATAAGAAAACGGGCCTTTATCAATACCTAATACCATACCATGTTATTAAAATCACCCACATCTCTGCTTACACACCACAAACACACATAATTATAACTTGGTGCAAAGCGTGATTATGCTCAACTTCCTGTTAGCATAGTGAGTTACATCAAACATAATTAACTTGAGTCAACTTACTGTTTGGAGACTTCATTGGGTAAGCAGAAGCCTTAGTATGAGTGTCACTTAGTTTCGAGTAGTTTCGTGTGTAACTTAGCGATTTATGTTGCGTTAAGTACTTAAATAGTTTGCGGAAGGATCGTATTGCAGAAGCATCGTACGTTCCCGCGATCCCCGGGGTAGGTCTGAGATGGAACATCGGGGTGGTTTTTAATCAGCAAGAGACTGACAGACCGCCCCGGGGCGGAGGACATCCATGAGGATTATCCACCCAGGAAACAAAAAAAAATGTACTTAAATTACTATTTAAGTCCCTTTTTTTGTTTCCGGGGTGGATAATGGTCATTACTTTTCTTTTTTTTTAGAAATACTTGAAAAGTAATTTGTACATGGTTAGTAATAGAGCTACTTGACAGGATCAAAAAGTTTGACTGGGCAAGTGACATAAGTTCACGCCTGTAATCCCACCCCCGCATACTTATAGTACACCCACATTTCGCTCCTTATGTAGAAGTCTCATGTAATAGGGGGTGAGACTCTGGACTGCTACTGGGCAAGTACAGACGCCAGGACAGCAAGCTACCCGAAACTGTAATTTTTTTCCAATCAACTTTGAACCTTATGCCATAGTGATAATGTTGAAAATGTATTAAAGAAATTTGACAGATTGTAGTAGCTTGATGTGCTGGCGTCACACGTGTGTAGTATCACTATTTTTATTTCTGCTATGTTAAAGTTTGAAGTGTAGCGGTGACATTCATAGACACATAAACACACTTACAAATTGTAGACGTCTCGAAATGACAAGGAAACTGCTATACTGCTGTAAGGGAATGTGAAAAATCAGTTGACGAGTCAGTCTATTTCATATTTTGTATCTCTGATCCTACCTCGTTGGTCTAGGTGCCGCAAGCGCTACCGGTACTAAGCGGTACGAATCCTGGGTTGGGAAAAGCGTTATTGGGTGTTTCAATCTTGAATTTCTCAGTGACAGCCCGAAGTCATTTGTGGATTTGTGCTCGGTTGATGGTTGTTAGGACCACCACCAACCAAACCAACCAATTACAGGCACTTTTGAATTGTTAAGAGGTCTTCAGTCACAAAGATGAAGCTAGTTGACGATTTCAAAACGTAGTAGGTTCCTATGGAGAAGAACGGTGAAGAAACTCCATGGACACTCTTTTGAATCAAAATATTGTTGCAGAAATATGGGTTACATCGCTTCTCCTGTATGAAAAGTAATGCCAATTCGACCTAGCCCAAGTGCAAATTACTTTCATTTTCGCCTACCAATGGCAATAAATAATTAATACAACCCGACCTCCGTCACCTCCCCCGCAAAGATACGTAAAACAAACGTTATTAGCACACAATTAACAGCAGCCCAAACGCAGACAGGCTGAAAGACGCAATAACATACATAAAACATATGTAGTAGATATGTACTTGATTGTATAATGAAAGTAAGGTGCTACAGTCTGTCTGTAATGTCGAAATTCACTGATGAAAAAGTGGTCGAGGGACTTAGACTAGACGTTTACCTAGGAAAGACTTTCTTCAAAAGGGCTCTTCTTAAGGAAAGGCTAAAGGACTTGCTCCATAAACAAAGCCACAATAGACCTTGTCTTTTAGTTCCATAAAATATGGATATGTTCAAAAGTAACATATTGTTTTATATTTCGTGGGATGCCAATCAGCAACTTCGAGGCAGACCCAGTAGAAGATGGTAGGACGAACTTGACACCTACAAACAGGATTGGTCCACACTAGCTCAAGACAGAGAGGAGTGGAAAGGAGAACGGGAGGCCTTTGCCCTGCACTGGGACAATATAGGCTAAAAATAAATAAGGATGCCAGTGATAACATACAACAGGTGATGAAGCAAGTAAAAAAACTTGGCAAAGTGGAGAGAGAAACCGACGAAAACTGAACCAATAGCCATGTAGGTCTAAAATCAGGAGGAAAGAGCAAAAAAGGGAAGGACAACAATAAAAAATGACATAAGAAGGCATCACTGATTAGATAGGTACCTCTGAAGAAAAGCATCTTGAAGGAAACTAAACTTGAACTCTCAAAGGAAGAGGTCAAAACGCAAGCAGCAGTCTTTAGAAAAATCCGTTGCCCCACTGTGACTAATCCACAGGACCCAATAAATAACCCATAAAACAGAACTAGCACTATAACAAGCAAAGTCACAACCAAATCATACTCACCAATAACAATGCCACCATTAATTTATGTAGCACGCAAAACTGCTCGCGCGCACACGCGTCGCTTTTGGCAGCCAATGAATGGGCCGGTTCAGCTTCCTTGATAGAAGATAATAGTTTTGTATAAAAGGGAACTTTAATTTGTGTGTTGTATTGTACATATGGATAAGTGATTTTTTATGTATTATTTGTTATGTATCAATAAATACTTTCGTTGATGTGTCACTTCAGTTTTGGGTGAAGGATAAGTGTGCAGTTTGGAATTGTTTTGGCAACCAGTCGCAATGTTTGTTTATATCGTTGGTAGTTAGAAATCTTATTGCAAAAGTAAGTTTGCTTATACAGCGTATATCAGGTGTGGTAATATTTAAGGGTGTGGTACAGTCCATCAAACTGAACAACTTTATCCAAGGCGACCAAGCATCGTAATCGCGGAACAAATTATCAACTGTCCCATACAAAATTTCAATTCCTACTCGACCCAAATGTATGGGATTTTATCGACCTACATACATTCTAACATTATTGATTCAAATAGTTCCAACAGCAAAAGCAAAGTTTGAAATCAATGATTTGACTTTGACTTTACTTTGTAAGTTAACTTAGGTAGGTGTTATTTTATTTGACTTCTAAAAACATGTACATATATGATCGTTATAAAAATGCCAACAGGATGGGGGTTTATAAACATAGATAATGATTCTATGAACCACTATGCTTAAATTAATAAAACTGTAATTGAACTGTAAGGTATCAAATTATAAACATGGCATTAAAACTAAGCAAAATGGCTGTGAAAATATTTATCATTTTTAAGAAAGGTACTAATGATAGTGCTAATATGAATCATTTTCCGTTCTTTTATCAATAATTGCTAAAAATAGCTAATATTATCATTTATCATTATCATAAATGAGACAATCACAGTAGGTACCGACTAAAAATAAAATAAAAAACCTACACAAACAACTGTTTCTGTTATACCACATCACTCAATATGTTAGTACATAAATGTATTTAGATTTTCATAAATATAGGGATATATCTATTTACTCTTAGGTTTAAGGCTCGTGTAGACTGGCGCGACTTGTCGCGCGACGTGGCGCGGGGCGATTCTGCGATATTATCGCGCCGCAACACCTTTCACATCACACTAGAGCGACGCGAGTCGCGGCCGCTACCGCGATATCACCGCGTCGCCATACAAAAGGAACATTTTGTATGGTGTCGCGGCCGTTGCGCGAATATCGCCGCAATATCGCCGCGTCGCCATACAAAATGTTCCTATTGGAGTCGCGGCGCAACCATGTTGCGGCTCGACAAGTCGCCCCTGTGTGAATTGTCGCGCGCGTTTCCACAGAAATTGTTCTACAGATATATTTATATCGCAGAATCGCGTCGTCTGTACGAGCCTTTAAACGGGACAGCAAAGGAAAGGCCATTGTAACGATTTCAATAATACGTTTATTATCCTTTTATTTATAAGTGGTAAGGGCGGGCTACGATACTAAAAAATACGATTTATGAATTAGAATGAGAAAAACGATAATGTTGAATTAGGTTCAATTTGTTTTGCTATACCCCAACATCTACACAATGACGTATTGGATGGTATAAACAGTAGCAAACACAATCTTGCATTATTTACGGTTCCACTTAAATCGCTTACAAAAACGTATTCCAATTTAAAGTAGCATTCAGTAGCAAGCAGCCACTTACCTATGACTAATGGCATAGAAAGCGAGACAATACAAGGGCGCGTCACATTTCTATTATACCAAACCGTAATGCGTTTTTAAATCGCTCTTCTGGACACGCCTTTATGTAACCTAGGGTTGGTGAAAGTGGGAAACGAATTTATAATCGACTTATTAGGATTACTTAGGGTTTCAGTGTTTGTGTGACGAATTTTGATTAAAGGAAAGTAATGGTGTCAATGACAGTATGGTAATATCGTGAATGTGTCATCAGATTTTATAATGATTTAGAAATGATGAGGTATTCCACTCAGAGCACTGATTTCAACAGCACTTGACCGAACCGCACCTGAGCACTTCCACTAACCGCACTGAAACAAAATTTGGTAAAGTGCGGTTCGGTGGAACAGTTTATCAATATTATTTTCAGTCACCTATGTAAAATATATTTTTAGTAATGGGATGTATTTTTCTGTTCAAGGCAATATAAAACAAACCGTATAACTTTGAGTAAGAATGTATGTAGATGGCGCTGACCGCAAATAAATTGGGATAAGTTCAGGAGAGTGACGATGAACATGAAATATTTAAAGCCTTGCGTGGTGAGGAAGTTTTAAATAATGCTTGAGCAGGTAAATATAGAGTGTGTTCCATTGTTAGGACATTACAGTGATATGTTTTTTTCCTGTATGTACCTAAATAGCTCAGCATCCAATGGGAAAATAGATTGCTGCATCATATTTATAACGATGTTAATTTTAAACCAAAATAATGTAAAAATTAGCATAATGTGATGCCAAATGGTCATCAAGGAAAACAGATCTAACTAGCCTTTTCCCAACTATGTTAAGGTCGGCTTCCAGACTAACCGAAAGCAGCTGAATACCAGTATTTTACAAGGAGCTACTGCCTATCTGACCAGAACAGCCCAGCTGGGTAACACGATATTTCTTGGACAGACTTTTGGGCTTCTTACTACCCGTAACGACTGTCAAAGATCTACGAATGGCAGCCGAGACCAGAAGAAAAACCAGATATGATCTCAAACAGTAGGAATAGAATAGTGTAATCAAAGATCTATGCATCGTCACAGTAAGCATTGATACGAACGAGATCTCATTATCACTTTCTCAGCTTCCTGTATGTCCATCTAATCAGTCAGCCTGTACTCACGGACAGCCCTGCAGCTAGGGCGTGACACACACGTCAAGACTTCCTGCGACAATCTACACTCGATGGAAATTCAATACGACTTTGCCGACACTTCCTTTTATCACAGCGCTGATTATGGTCGGTGATAATCCAAATAAGAGCTGATGACGTCATTAATAGGCACTTCTTTTGTCTGTCAGTCGTTTTTCTTTTTTTTGTGAGGTTATGGTGGGATCGATTTCGTAGGAAAAAATTGTCGGTGTTTTTGTGAGGCGGTTCGATTGTATTAGGTTCTTGGGCTGTGCAGATGGAATGACATGGGTAATGATTTATTTAAATTAAGATTGTGTGGTCGTAAGATACGTGACTCGGCTATTAATATAAAAAGGGCTAAATTTTAAATCATTAGGTACTCAAAAATAACTGCGTTTTCCCCTTTTTGCAGTTGCAGAAATCTCTCCAATATTATCTTTTCCGCTTGTAAATATAAATAAATTGGATGTTAATTGACTAATTTTCTATAATCCGAGAATCTGGAGTTAATATTAAACACAACTCAAACCAAACTTCACAATTAACAAGAAACGATTTATTTATATAAATTTCTCATTATACACTGGTAGGTCAAGAACACTGCGGTTAGAACCGTTTAACACATGACATCAAACATTTAATTAAATGTTTAAATAATTATGTTCATGTCCCATGTGATAGTGGGCGCGCTTATTGCCATTAACCGGGCACGAATTTAGACTGAGAAATTCCAGATGGAAAAATCCAATACCTCTTTGCGCCACCTGGGATTCCAACCCAAGACCTCATGCTCAGTACCTACGCTTGCTAGCGCTAGACCAAAGAGGTAGTTAATTACAAGTGACAGCATGTTTTGTTTTTAGCTGTGTTCATTTTTTGCTTCGGGGCTTTCAGAAACATAATTCGTGTGTATAGTTGATAATGATCTTATAATAGAAAAGGTTAAACGGGTTTATATCCTTATAGAAGTATGAACAGTTAAATAAAATTGCCTTCCATAAAAACATTTTTTCCTAATTTATTTATTTATTTAAACTTATCGCACACAAAAAGGTACAAAGGCGGACTAAATGCCTTAGGCATTCTCTACCAGTCAACCAAGGGTGGTGAAGAGATTAGATGGCAGGTGCTTAGGTTGTTCCTAATTGAAGGGGAAAAGCTCTTCAATAGCCCCTGTAATCTATGATATGCCGTTCTCGTAATTGAATATTCCAGTTTTGACAAAAAATTATAATAAAGTATATATAAATAAATACATTGGTCTTAAAGCAACTTGGCTACTTTCTTTGTTCGGTGTAATAAAGTCTATTACAGTTCTAACAAGGTCTTTTTAAAGAAGAAAGAAAACAATTGCTCTCTCTTCTTTCAAAGCAATCACAAGATCGACTTTGGCTGTACCATCGTGAAAGAGATTTCGTCATGAGATTACGAAAAAGATCATCCTATCCGCTAATAACAACAAACTACTATCGAGGTGATTTTCCTTCATAACAATCATTGGGGGAGACCCTATATTCAGATGTGACGATGAGTACAAAAGCCGACTCCGGGCTGCGACTGAACATATCTTAATGGAAACAATCCAATAACGCTCCGGGGATCGAGTCCTAACTCTTACGCTCAGCAGTTGCACTTGCGACGACAAGACCAACGAGCCGGTCAATCATACAGTATGATGTCTGTTTATACAGGGGTTTTGTGAAAGTGAGCTGTGTTGTGTTACGACCCGTTGGCCTAAGACCTTAGCGTTTGTTCACGTGCCTAGAGAAACTAGCTTCGTTGACATGTGATGGCTTCCGTATAACTTTGAAAGATTTTCATAATCTCATTTTAGTGTTTTAGACCAACGTGTTTTAGTGGTCGTGAGCATGGGGTCCTGGAACTTCAGTAAAACATGCATAAAGTACGAGAAATCAGAAGATTATTAACATAAATTCGAATTCTAACTAATATTATAAATGCGAAAGTGAGTTTGTTTGTTACGCTTTCACGCTAAAACGGCTGAGCGGATTTGGATGAAATTTGGCACATGGGTAGACCATGGCCTACAGAAGGACATAGGCTTCTTTTCATCCTGGATCGCAGACGATATCGCAGACTACAGCTAGTAAATAATAATAATTTCCTACTAAAGCATGCATTTATGTAATGGCCTGAGTCACACCAATTAAAAGTTGCAAATTTTTAATATAATTCCACCACTCAATCAAACTGCTGTTTTCACTATCTAATATTACCCATCCTTTTCAATAAATGCAACTAACTCGACAACACACCCACAACATAATCTTGAAGCACCACTAAAACTCATCATCGGTAACAAAATAAGAAATTATTACAAAAACGACTCCTTCAAAATCACTTAACGTCGTGTATATGGTATCATCTCAAACGTCAGTCGATATTATTGTAAACATACTTTCACCAACTAAGAGTCCAGTGGCATTAGGCCCACTACAACTTCTGCTAAATATCGACTCCCGCGCAAGGCACCGTGAGAATTAGCGAGTGTTATGTTGAGCTTGGAGTAGAGAGCCAATGGAGTGATAATAATGAAACTAATGATGAATAACAAAATGAAACACAATTAGCCCTCATAAATGTGAAATGTCAGCGAGTGACCAATGTCAGTTGGACCTACTTAGTTTCTTCTATACTATAACTAGGGTTCTATTTCACAATAAGCACGCTCATTCAACATACAACATGCGATTCCTCTTAGATCACCGCTCAAAGAGTTTGTTGCCCCACTGCTGGGTAAAGGTCTTCCCCATACTTCTCGAATTTTCCTTGTGTTGTGCCTCCTCCGACCAATCGGACAGGAACGAGTCCAAATCCTCACGCCAGCGTTTCATAGGCCGGCCTCGATGATGACGAAGAAGATGAAGATGATGAGAAAGACGCTTAAAACTAATTAATATGATTCATAAGCAGTATTTTACAGCATCCTCTAGAAGAAAAGTTTTGCCTTTCGATGCCAGCTTCTATAGAAAAAGAAATAACCATGTGGCGCACTCCATTCATTACTTATCCTTGGTGTTAAGCAATGTTAAGTAATATGAACGTAATTATGTAAACGGTATTGCGAGTAAGACGAATTGTTTGAGAAAACTTGTCGATTTGATACGCCTGCGCCTGCGCCTGTTTGGTATATGTTTTGTTGTTTTGCGGTGTCTCTGTATGTTAGTTTACTCTTATTGTAATTTTTGTGTTACAGAGGTTGTTTCTTTAGTTGTGAAGGTTGGTTTAACGGAAACACATAGCAGCACCACTGAGTAAAACTGAGTATAGTAGGGCTCATGAACGGGGTTGTGGGTTCAAATCCAAAGCAAGTACTAATTTGCCTTGTCATTACTGACAACGGAGAAAGAAAAACATCGTGAGGAAATGTGGAGTTATAGTTAATATGTATAAGTATGAATTCGCTAACCAGTCTTGAGCACGCGTGGTGATCAATGCTCGTGTCTTCTTTGTATGAGAAGAGGGCTTTGCCCAACAGTGGGACAGTAATAGGCCGATATTATTATATTATTGTAGTATTATTATACCACTCGGGTCTATTTCCTAGATACATTAAAGGCATAACTAGTATTGCATATTAGTCGTAGTCAATCATTGATCTGACATCAAGTTTAATGGAGCTTCATGTGAGTAAGTCTACTATTGGATTGACATCGCTTTTATTAAGGTTGTAAACATCATCACCAGGTCGGCTCCCAGTCCAAGCGGATGCAGCTTAATACCAGTATTTTACATGGAGCGAATGTCTATCTCACCTATTCGAGATTATTTTGTAGAGGAATCAATCTAGCTAGCTGCCTAGCCTTTTTCCAACTATATTGGGGTCGGCTTCATGTCTAACCGGATGCAGTTGTATGTAGAGAATTCAATCGACAGTTTGAAATCACTTGCACGTTTCAACTATTTTCTTTTGACTTATCAATCCTCTGCCAGTAGCCATTATGGTCCGGACCCAGCAAGTTCTTAAATTTTTTTGTTTGGTTATAACCTTCACTTTTAGCCATAACCAACACCAAATACCACCATCACATGGCCTTGACAAAAACCTCAACTTTCCATTGAGCAAGAGCACCCTTATACGTCCACCATAAAGGCACTTACACACCGACAGTGATTGTTCGCGCCTTATACAGCAACGAAAGCTATACTTGTTACTTTTGATGCGAAGCTGCGATAAAAAATAATGGTTTATGAATATGGTGTTCAAATTGTAGGGTTGTGAAGATCGGATAAAATGATGTACCTACCTCTCATTACATGATGACGAAAAGTGTCGGTATGTTTGTAGTAAGTTTCATTCATAGTTTGATTAAAAAGCAAGGTTGCTAGACGGAAGGATGTCAAGTTTTTTATGCCTATTAAGATATGTCAGAATTAATTTGACAGCTTGTTTAAAATATTTATTATTGATTTGTGGTTTACACGAAACTATGAGCTTTTCTAACACTAATTTTGGTATTCGGGGTTCCATTGTATTGATAAAGTTTTTGCCAATGTCAATGTCACAATATCTTTTCAAGATTTCTTGTATAGGATCTACAATTACGTTCGACGATAAACGAAATAGCTCGTGGGGCTCGTGGGTCGATCGATCAGGTTAAACTACCGTCCGTGGCTGGGTAATCACTTATACATACCGAGAACCCTCCGTGGCTCGGAAAGCACGCTAAGCCGTTGGTCCCAACTGCTGTCATTCGTGGATCTTCGTTACGGAACTGTCGTTACGGGTCGTCAGGAGCCCGAAAGCCTAACAACCAGTGATCAAAACATAAATGAAGGGGTATCGTATTACCCAATAACTGGGTTATGGAGGTCAAATGGGTTGTCGCTCCATGTAAAATATTGGTATTCAGATGCATCCCGTTAGGCTGAAATCCGACCTGATAATATACGAAGGACATAAAATAAGATGTTATACGAGTATTGTCTCTTAAGATACAGGTTTACCTAGTTTAAGAGGCAGGGTTACAATACTTGAGTACAGATTTTAACATAGAACCAGATGTACTTAGGTTTCCATCTGTATTTTATTTAATGGCAAATAAATTTATTGTAATTTATAAATAAATAAATGTATTTATTAATTAATTTATTATTATTCAAACAGAAGAATTTAGGCAAATAAGATTCACATTTCAGCAATAAGAGACCTATTACATAAATTAAATAGATCTCAGTCGACATCATTAAGTCCTTCATTTCCCTCACAAGGAAAGGCCTAGACAGATTACCGAGTTATAACCATTGTGATTATTTTAAACGCCTTTAAGTTAAAGGCTTATTATTCGTATCACATCGCCTCGCCATTCAGTGTACCGACAGCCTAACAAACTATTGTTAATATTAAGTATGCACATAATTTAAATGACGTTAACTGTGCAACCATTTAAATCAGACCTATACTTTGTAATAATTGTCAAACAACCTTATTCGTTGGACGGCTCATATTAAGCTGGTGACGTAACTAGAGTAAGAAGACCTCTCGTAGTCAACTATTTGGTTTAGATGAAGGATCAGGTTATGTTGGTTATGTTTTTCGTTATGTAACTATGTTTCTAAGTTGTTTATATACAAGTCACGATCCTCCTGTCTTGAAACCTTCCTGGCTTCACACTATGGATATTGTTTAAGGGAATAACGATTCTTAACAATTTCTGTGTAGAAACTACGACTTCACAGACTACAGTTGTATTCAATTATGTATTGTTGATAATACCTATATTGGTGTTACTGTGAGTAGTTCTAGAGTTCCGGACACAGTCGATACAGCTGGTCTATTTAATTGTTAATGGCCACGTGCAGTTACACTGTTAACGCTAAACAAACAGTATTATGTCTTCTTTTGTATAATTAGGTACTTATATGGAAGAAAACGGTGTCTATGGAGTTCCCAGAAGATGTTGCTGGACCCGATTACTTAAAATAAACTTAAATAAACTTACCGTATTTGTACTTTGATCAATTTCAGCTCAAATACACGTTGCTTTGTTATTAAAACCACTGCACTAAAATCATTTGTTATTTGCGTGATGTTTGCGTGTATTTCATTGATCGTCATCACCATTTCACCCACTTAACCCACAACTGGGCAAAGGCTTCTCTTAGTTTATACCAATTAGCGATATCCTAAGGGTCATTTAAGTAAATCTGTGGAAGCTCTACCCATTCAAATCCATTCTCGTCAATAAAATTACATTTTCTGCTTTCTGACCTTTTCCCGTGTTAATTGGGATCGACGAAAACATTTTTTTTTTTATTCACCGGCCTTGGCTTTCAACCGTCACGCTATCATTCTTATCCTTTACAATTATATAAAATAGAAAAAAATACACTGTCTTAATATTATGTTACCGTGATCGCTGCTTCAGAGTCATAATTCCTCTCCCTCCCTCAATATTACACACTTTTTTGCAACACATTGATAACCGATTTTATTTCCGCACTTCAATAAAATTTGTCACATAACTATCACTGCATCACTGGCACGCAAAACCCACTGAAATACTGAAACATTGTTTTTAACCAACTTTACTTAAGTCTAATTTTGAATAAATTAATAAATAATATTATCACAATATACCGCAACACTTTAGAGCTGCAAGAATTAATTGGTTGTTTTGTACTTTTGCAGTTCACGTAAGTACGTTTCAAGAGGCAGCACAATACTGAAAAATGTTCAGTTTCAAGATAATGAAGCGGTAATCAACACGACTAAATTAATTCCTATCTTCATGACGCGTGTGACTGATGTAGATTAGTGATAATGTGATAACAAACGACCTTCCAAAGTATTTTTTGTGATATTATTATGATTTTGAAAGTGACCATTTTTGTTTTTGGCTAATTATATATTTTTGAAATTCTTAGAGCAGACTTATCGCACTATTTGTCGCGTTTATAGACTGATGTTTCATGCAAGACCTTGGGTATTATTTTTCATACGCTACGGCACGATTTTTTAAAAATATGTATTTAATTCATCTGCAAATTGATAAAGGTATCTATCAACTGAATTATTTTCATTTCACCTTATTTGGTATCAATATTAGGTTTAGAAAAATAATACTTTTAAGAAAATTACTGATTTGATCCTATTAATAATTTGAATGTGAAAGTTATGTATAAATGTTTGTTACTCAATCTCGCAAGACCGGCTGAATGGATTTGTATAAAATTTGTCACTCAAATAGTTAATAACCCAGATTAACACATAGGATACTTTTTTTTTACAATACAGTACTATACAGTCAGTACTTATTGTTTGACGTATAAGGAAAACATAATATAATCTAGGTATTTTCCTAATGTCTAATATTGTTTTATCTTAGATATCCGTGGTTTTATCAATTGTTATATTTTTCTATCGGTCATATTTACAAGGTATTTAGATAACTGCTCATAAATGAATGGCCAAAAAGCCACAAATTCACGCATTAACGACATTATCAATCAAGAGGTATAGGAAAGAATGTGTTTTCGTCGATAGTCGATAGTGCGACTGTCATGAGAAACCACTGGGATTAATATAAAAACTTGCTTATTTTTATAGTTAATAGATAAAAGCCACGTGGAATTGTTTGCGAAGGGTCTCTTCCACAAAGAAAAAAAAAGTGCACAAATGAGAAGTATGTCAATAGACTATGAAAGCACCAGTCACCACTGTGGGTAACATAGCTTTATATTTCTCGAAGACCTATCATCATACAGACTAATTTTATTAAAAGATAATCATTACCTACAAGTAGTCAGAAGTGTCAGAACCCCGAAATACTAAAAGTCTTATTTCCAGTAACTTTCAATAACTTAACAGTAGGTTTACGGAGCTCAGATGGCGGTCGATCCGTCCAATCAGTAGCATCTTGCTACATCAGCTTTTAGAACATCGCGATAAAGTTTCATTCAATTAGTTTACCTACACTATGTATGTATGTAATTTTCATATGAAATTGACATCGCTAAAAACAAACGAAAGCTACCTTCAGAAATATACTGATATGGGTACCTACCCGAAATTAAGAAAGAAGGATTAAAGTCCAAATCAAAAGTTCCGTGTAGTTCCGTATAGTCCTACGAAGCCTGGCGTACGTGAGAGCTGCGCTATGAGCAATATATGAATCCATCTTATCGATATCGATAAGGCTACAATAATAGAAATGTCATGTAAGTGTGAGTCAGGCTTTCAGCTAGTGTTTCTTGTAATTTTCTTTTCTTTTTCAGTAGATTAAATATAAACAGCCTTAAAAGTAGGTAGAGATAAATAAGTGATTGAACTATGCAATTGGATTTAGTTATTGCGTAAGCTTTTCATCATGCTTGGAAATTACAAAACATTTTTTTCAGTTACCTATTATCAGTATCAGGATTATTTCTATTTCCCGTATTTTTGGTAAAGTTTTTGGAAGCAGAAGTGAGTTTGACTTGTAAGTTTTATTGCGTGGCAGTTCAACGAATCTTAATGGAGACGATCCCATTACCCTTCTTAACCATTGCAAAGACTAAGCGGGTGAACTAATTACAATAGTATAACATTAAGGGCTGATTTTTCAATCGACCGATAATTTTTATTCGTGGAATAAAATTGACGTCTGACAGATTTTGTATGGAAGAGCTGTCAAAAATTCAAAACTATCCCTCGGATAAAATTATCTGGCGTTGGAAAGATCAACCCTAACTGACATTAACCCCACAACACCAGGTAGCCCTTCTATTCTCTACCACTTCATAACAAAACAATTCATACCATCTTCAGATCGAAACTTACCGATTAAAAGTTTAATCAGGAGCACTTAATCGTGCCGTGCCCATAATAGTGGCACTATGGACCAAATACAAATATAGTTAGTCGGTCAACTCGCGCGCATCACGGGTTCAATGCCCGCCGCATGCACTGACTTGGTTATGCGAAGATGAGACAGCTACGTGTGCGCTGTTCGCGAAAATTCGTCCTTTTGACGAACCTTGGCCTAGTATGTTTTAGTTTTTATGGGTGTTGAGAAAATTTACGTGAATGCGCATAGTTTTTGCTTCGTCAAATTGTTGTTTTAAGGTTAGTTAGACTTTAATTACTGTGTTTAGTAACTGTTTCGTGAATAACAGGCTTTGTCAACAGCTTCATTCTAGTGTATGACGGTGAACGTACTATCGAGATTAAAAGTACCATATGTTTTAATTTAGGACATAAACTATCTGTGTTCCAAATTTCATCCAAATCCGTTCAGCTGTTTTTGCACCAAACCGGAAGATACATCCAGACAAACAGACGAACGCAAAAAAAAGACTAAAATCTATATTTTCGGCATAAGACTCGTTCCCACACCTCGTAGAACTTAATATTTTTCAAACAATCAATTTTGGCTTCGTTACTATTTTATTATTGAATGAATAGATAAAATATCTACATACAGTCATAAACATAGACGAGTTAGTAAGTGCCATACAAAACATAATAAATAACATTTGCTGGCACTAATGCATAAGCCAGCCACGGTGACTAATCTATAGACTGGCATCAAGATCTGATCGCATGATGTGAACATCACTTTACCAACGATTATGAACTTAGTGCACCATAACTTACTTACATTTCTGAATGACTGCATGTAGTATAACATGCTGGAGGGTTATACACCTTACTTACTTTTGAGTACCGGAAATAAAATGGCTGACTATGATATTTAGTTTTAATTTTCATTTAAATGGTAGCGAGTGACCCCACAGACATATCCAATTGCACAGTAGAAAAAAAAAAACTAAATTACTTACAGAATTTAACTGAACAGGTATTCAAAGCTAGAACTTTAGTTTCCGACTAAATACATGCCTACATACTGGGAAATGATACATGATTTTTATTTCAGTAAGTAGGTTTGCACAAACACTTTTACACGTCAATCATATTTTAAAAACTAGATGAGGTCGGCGTTTCCTTTCTGACTAGTCTGAGAAAAAAAGGCTGAAACAAACTCAGAGGACAAAGTCTCCTTTAAAGTCCAGACATAATCTTGGTCAGATCGTGTGAAGACCATCTAGATCGAAGTCTGAGATGGTCTTTTGAAGAAAGAACCACACAGATTGAGTGGACCTGCCCAGTAAGTGCACGCATTTGTCAGAAATCGTGTAGCTCAACTCAAAACTTAAGGAGCTCAACGATTCGACGAACAATACCAACGAAAGGACATTTGGGTAGGGCACTACTAATAAGTTAATAAAAAAATGTTAAATGGCTTTTTGTCTCGCCACTAAACATAATTTAAAACAATTTACCTTTACTGTTCAACACACGTTTAATAAACCCATCTTATTCCCATAAACTCATGACAAGATTATTAACCAAGCACTGAACCACTCGAATAGTCGAAAATAACGTCCACTTGCATTACGAGTCTCGATACAATTCGTCATACCGAATGATAGCAGTTACTCATACGTATTAACTCGACTAAAATTAGAGTCTGAACGAGGCATAGAACAGATTCGCCACTTGGTTCAAATATTGAATTAATTATACAGGGTCAAATTAAATTAGCTAGCGCTACTTGACAAGCGTGGCGGGGGCCGATATTAAAAAAGAAAGAAAAATGATAAGTTGTTTTATTTTTGGGACCAACCGTCATTTTAGTAGGCAACTTTAAATATCTGTATTTAAAAATCTGTTTTATTATATAAACTTCGCAGACGATGAGTATGGATATCAAAAACTATAAGCACAGACAAAACTATAAACAGATTTTCTACTGAGGTTACCTACATTTTTTTGGTGTCAATAGACTCCAAAAATAATTTGTCTAACCTCAGCTGTTGTAGTTTAGTAAGGAAAAAGGATTGTTTACTACTATTAGATCTCCATTCTTGCAATGTTACGGAGTTTGATTGCTATTGGAGGATTGGTCAATCAATATTTAATTTTGCAATGTGTCATGTCAAACGTCCTGTTTATTTCTAAAAGGCTGGGCGAATACTAATACCTAACAAAAAGGATTATATAAATTATCTACAACATAATTATGGTTTTGCTTTTTAATATGCTGCAGTTGTTTGTTAAGGAAATTAATAATTGTTAAATTTTGGTGTAGGTACAATATCCTATCTATCGGTCTATTACATTGACATTGCATCATTAACAACACCAGACTAAATAACAGTTACAAAAAACAAACATGACACACGAAATTCAACACTTATCGCGATTGCTAATAAATTGACACATTCCCAAGAGATTTGGCGTATAGTGCATACTTTTGACACATTTTTATGCAATGTTGCATCTGCTACCAAGCCACTGCCATCTGACTTTGGCAGTAGCATAGGATACTCATTATAAACTGGTTTGGGGTTCTTAACATTTTAGGCATCTGATTCTGAGTGTTTAAAATTCATGACATGGAATGGTGTTTCGGATCACAGCATCACCAGCACCATCTACATCATCTTCTTTCTTAATTTATTACTGTAATCAGTATACCTATTTGATTTATAAGGCTTGATATTAAGATCGAATGTTTAACTTCTTTTTTAAAGCACGAAAACAACCTACAGATTATCTTAAAAACATTTCCACACCAAACTTTTTATATTTGATAGCATCTGTCAAATTATCTCCCCGATTTTATAAACTATAGTGTCGTTGACACAAGAAGTCTAATCCAATCACTAAATACCCCCTGGTTGGTTATTTTCGCAGGCCTGTTTCCCTTAATCCCCTAGGAAGATGTCTCTTCTGCAAACTGATCTATACAATAATAGATGTTTAACTAAAACCCAGTACACCACGGTACCCACCGAGTGGAAATAAAGTGGAATGCATGAGTCAAATTGATTAAGCATGCGTTCAAAGTGGCCTTAATTTTGCGACGGGCAATTTTGCGACTTTTTGTTTTTAATTTGCTGTGTTTATGTAAGACTGCCTTTTTAAAGGTTTCAATTGTTGCTGATCTAGATTACTGGTGCTGATAATACGTGGGAATTTTATTTTGAAAGCAAAATCATAAATATCCACACTCCACATTTCGATGGAAGGATTTAAAAGGCTGTGCGAGAAATGGAAAAGCACAAATTGTGAGATTAGGCAACGTAATAAGTTATTGAATAAATGCTGAGTAAAAACAAATTTTTATGTTTAGCAACTTAACTAATCATTTAGTAAATGTCGAGAACGACTTCTATTCCCCTCTGTAAATTCTGCTAAAGAAAAGTTAGAAGATGAAATATAGTATGATATGACTGATTGTGTGTAGTTTGAAGACCTAAGCCGCCAGAATTCTACAGAATTTTCAAAACAAGACGAAGTAAAAAGGCACTCCATTATGTACACCGGTTCATACATGCCCCCAGTCATGTAGCTACCTAACCTACATAATCACCTTCACCCATTTCACTCGATAAGTTGCTGATAGCTCCTCCGGATTACCCAAATGACGGCTATAAAAGATGCAAGCAAGAAGTCCTGCTGATAATGCATCGCCGATAAACGTTGTTATACTTAATGATGTTGTAATAGTCAATACGGTTGGCCTTCCAATCGATTTGTTTTAAAGGTGTGGTCTATCATGGATTCTGTTGTTTTGGGATTGGTCTTTCAATAATGACCCACGGGTATTCTGTAGGTATTATAAGACCAACCTCTCTCGAATTCTTAAAGGCAAATGTCATATTTGTAAAACAGTCACTACGAGGTTATTGTTACCAAAGTAGATATCAACGTTATTTACATTTTGTAGCAGAAACTATTAGAACTTAGTAATTATGTAGATTTTAATTAGAATTGATACATTATAGAGATAGAGATGACACGGTTTTGAACTTTTCATCTTTGAAAGCCGCAAACTAGCCTTTATCTAAGTATTAGCGTCAATAATTAAAATATAATGAAATTATAAATGTAAGCCCAGTTTTTCGTACCTATCATTACGTAACTGTAGAAGCAGCCCATATTTGACCAGTCATGTAGGCTTAACAGTGAAAATATTAAGGTAAAAAGTATAAAAAAGAAAGTTTTACATACATGGTTCGTAATAGCTAATTAGAACATGTTATTAAAACTTATATTTGGCAGTAAGAGTCGTTGTAGTTTGTGGGTGGCGCCATATTGGTCAAGTGTATGTTCTGTTGTCCCTCGTTATGCCAATTTTTGTTTATATCTACAACAATGTAGGCACGCCTTCTACACAATATAAAGAGGTAATGAAGCTTGACTTCCCTAATGATAAGTAAAGGACATGCCATCAGAAATTACTATCCTAGACCAAAATAAAAAGGAGAAGATAATTGTCATGAATTAAACATAATCCATGACATGACACAATGTGGCATCTAGCAACCCGCACTGGGCTCGCGTGGTTGTTTGTAGCCCAATACCTCTCGAAGAAAGAAAGCCTGTCTCCCAGCAGTGGGAATATTATAGGCGGATTATGCTAAGCACAGTTCCAAAAGAAGAACTTCAATATATTATTTTGCTCGCGCAACGGGTACCGCCCTACACCGTTTAGTTTGTCTGACCAAATATTCGATGACAGAAACGTTTGAACTATGTAGAATTCATGTATGAAAATCATTGTTGAACAACCGCCGTAATACACTTTCAATCACCATACGAATGATTTTGAATGGAATTGCTAATCCATTGCTTCATAAATTATGATGTTTGAAAAAATCATCGGTTCAACAACGTAAATAACGCAATGAATGTTGTTGAACTGTCAAAACAAAAGGCATTGCCATTGTAGGTAAGTGTGTTGAGCATTTACCCTGCAGGCCTGAATTCTATAACAAAATATATTTAAAAAAATATTTTTTTAAAACTGCCACCACACCGGAATGGAACGGCGATTTGTCCTAGTTACATCATCTATATATTTTATGATTTTCAGCCACAGGATGCGGGTACTTGATACAAATAGCACATACAGTGACCCGTCCGAGTGTCATTCACCTTGTAATAACATCTGGGTCAGTTTTCGCGATCGGCGCTAAGGTTCGGCACACAATGGGAGTCTCAAAACTGAAGTATGTAGATTAGATTTTTTTTAATCTATATTCCAAGGATAAAAAAATGCTTTTCATATATTTATTTTTCTTTAGTTCTTTACTAATATTGATTTAAAGATGTCGAGATATTTCCCATACAAATAAAATAGGAACTATAAATAATTGAAAAAAAATCGGTTGAATACACGTGAAACAGAAGTTTTGAAACAAAAACACTTTCACTGTCACATGTGTTACGTAACAGTAATTAGCATATTTAGAATAAGAAGAAGAAAAGTGTCTGATATCAAAGTGTCTGTGTCTTGTCTATCTGGCTGTGCCTTTTTGTGTCAGTCTGATATCAAAGTGTCTGATATCAAAATCCTTTAACAGACTGGCGAAATGGTCACGAGTTGTTATAAGGTCAAAGTTTATTATGAAACATATTACCTTAGAGATCATGAGGAGCTTGTGGCTAAGTAATACGAGTAACAACCGCACGGGTCGATCGAACAGGTTAAGCTACGCTTGCCGCGGTTGGTCCGTGGATGGCTGACCATCTTCACATACCAAGACCCCCTCCGTGCCTCGGAAAGCACGCTAAGCCGTTGGTCCCGGCTGACATTCGTGGATCTTTGACAGTCGTTACGGGTCGTCAGTAGCCCGAAAGTCTGACAACCAGTCTTACCAAGGGGTATCGTATTACCCAGTAACTGGGTTGTGGAGGACAGATAGGCAGTCGCTCCATATAAAATACTGGTATTCAGCTGCATCCAGTTAGACTGGAAGCCGACCTCAACATAGTTGGGAATAGGCTAGGCAGATGATGACTACCTTAGAGATTAAATTTGTTCGGATTTGGAGGAAAGATTACAATGGCCAACAGCTGATAATTGTAACAAATGAAATATGTTAGGTAGATTAATTAATTATGAGAGTTACACTAAACTTTGAATGAAATACATAAATTAATTCCTATTTCGTGCAAAATAAAAAACAGGTGAGTGCTGAGTGCAAAGAATAATTTTACAAAGAAAAAACACGAACTTACCTTTACCTTTCACCCGCACAGAACACTTGGGCAACAAAAAAGAAAAACATTGAAAAAGATCCTTGAACAAAGTCACAATAATTACAACTTCAATATCACAGCACACTGCACATCTTCTCTTCTCAACTTATCTTAACCGACTGCCAAGAAATAGGCTATGTTAGCTTAGACACATTACGACATATTTGCCTGTCTCGCAAACGGAGAAAGAGTAATAAATGCCAATGTCAAATAAATAAGTACTAAATTCGAACTAAGCTTCGTTAAGTAGCGAGTATGTGCAAAAATGTAGAAGGTCAGAGATGGCTGATAAAATTGGTAAACTTTTTGTTTTGGTAATTAAAATGAAGGTGTGTCCTACTTACTATTTATACCCTGTAATTTCTTGAAAACATTATGGCGAATAAGTGTGATGAATCATCAAAAGTTTATATTCTGCACTTGTATTAAGAAGTTTATTCGTGTTTGTTGCATTGTTTATTAGATTGTAAATCAAACGAAATTAAAACAATAATGAAATTCATGCAGGCCTATCGTGAACACGCTTCAGCAGCAAGTTATTTTATTAGATACAGACATAGAGTGAGCTATAAAATGATCGATGTAGATTGAACAATTGATTTTGGTCAGTTGGAATTATATGACAGTAAATTTTGTACTATATTTCAATCATTGAACATTGGTAATGATTTAGGTATGTTTATTGTATTTGTTTTTTTTTATTCATTTCTATTTTAAACTCTGTCAAAACTAAGCTTTATATATGATCATCGTCATTCACCTACCCTTATCCCAATTTATTTGGGGTCGTTTTGGGGCCTTCTCTATCAGTCGCCATCTCAGCTCGTCACCCCCTTTCTAATCATATCATCATTCACGCAGTCCATCCATCGTTTCTTTGGTCTTTCTTTACTCTTAAGCTTTATCCTTACATGAAATGTCTTTACGCGCATAACTTCCGAATGACTGCACCAAATTGGATAGGTAATTCTTTTTTGTTGTGTTCTGTATTGCCAGGACAAGGTCTGTATGAAAGAAATATTCGGAAATTCGAAAAAAATATCGCACCCGTGCGAAGCTGGGGCGGACCGCTAGTTTATGATATAAACAAAACAGATCTACTTTAAAATATTAAAAATTAGACGATACATACAAAAACTTGCAAAATTCAAAAAGAAAAAAACAACTCCCACTGTGTGCCGATCTTTATAAACATTAATCCCATCCCATACATGGTCACCAAACCTAGCCTGTTCAGCGGCCATAATAAAACATGTTCTACCGGCCATATTAACTTGTTCACATGTTCCGGTTGATCTTATCAGCTAATTCGTGATCTTTGCGTATGTTTTCACCAAAACTAGCTCTTATTAAAACTGTTCTTTTGTGAGCTTACATGGCCCAGATTTCAAGGATTTGAGAAGAATTACCTATTTGCGTATACACATAGGTAAGTGACATATATATCATCAAGTATTTACGTTAGTTAATCCTCTAAATGAAACCATCCTCGCTTAGGAAAGCACGTTAACTTTGACAGTCGTTACGGTTAGTCAGAAGTCCAAACGTCTGACAACTAGTTTTACCAAGGGGTATCGTATTACCCAGTAACTGGGTTGTGGAGGTCAGACAAGCAGCCGCTGCATGTAAAATACTGGTATTCAGCTGTATATCCGGTTAGACTGGAAGCTGATCCCAAAAATATTGTGAGAGCTACGACTGAAAATCTAGCATACAGTTAAATTTATTAGTTTTAAAACAGACCTGAAAGATATTTTATAGCTAGAACTTTCAGGTCAGTTGCTTGTCACCAACAGCTAGTTATGCTATGAAGCGAAAATAAACTGTGAGTGTTCGACAGGCATGCGACTGGCATTAGTCAGAAACAGGATTTTTTATTGTAAATGTAGCACCACAATACAGTAGAAAATTTTCATGAAAAATTTTTTTTTTCTTTGCATTGTTCTGAAGGTTTAGGCTGGTACTGAAAAATATTACGTTTTTTTCCTTAATAGAGAGTCCGTGCTCTCTAGAATTTTACCCAACATCACGCCTGTATGCCCCAAAGGACCAGACAGAGGTGTACCTTTAGTACTTCCACATTTCGCCAGTTAAGTTAATAAGGGACGAGCCTATTGTCATCAAACGGTCACCAATCTAGCCTCCGAGCTGCTACTGAGAAATTCCAGATGGAAAAACCCAACACTGCCCGACCCAGGAATCGAACTCAGGACCTCTCCTCTCAGGATTTTTTAATTATGTAGTCTGTAGGTATACTTGAAGAAACAAAAAATAATTTAAACTCTCTCTATGAGCTTTTGAACTTTTCAACATGAAAAACCAACTTGACTTTACGATACGACGAAACATAAACAAAAAATTGCAATATCTAATCGTAACTAATTGGTTACTGGTCAGTAGCAAGAACCATGTCCGCTGTTTAAAGTATTATCCAATTGAACAGCACTAAATGTCACATAAATCTCAATGACACTGATGGGCATTGCCTGGCCCTTTCTCATGGGCCCGTTATCATGGGAACCAGACAAATAGGATAAATACCTATCAAAACATTGCCACTTGCTATGAATCTAAAAATATTATTGGAGAAAGAGAAAAGATGTTTTTTTGTGATGTTACTTTCTTAAGTGTATTGTTTTCTAAGACAGCTATGTGCATAAAGTTAAGTGTTTCTTAACACGAGTAATGATTATTCAAGAAGGAAATACAAATTGCTAATGGAAGCTTCAGAATCTTACAAAAAAGTTATTTGATAATACTAACCAAGTATAAACATCACCACATATCAATTATGTATAAACAGCCAACAATGTAAACAGAATTCAAAAAGAGAACAAAAAAGTTACCGAATACCGGCGCACGCGACAGGTGCGCGAGTCCGCCCGAGCTCACCCGACCACCGCCGAAGGTGCACGAAGGTGGCCGAACGCGTTTGTTTTTATTTTTTTACCTTCCCGATATAACGCGCGCCGCTCATTCAGGGATCGTGACACTTGCACTCACGCGCATTTTTTTGTATTTTTTCGAATGTTTCCGCTAATACGTTTGTCGGCAAATAGGCGGGGAATTTATGAGAGGATGTGGTTTTATTACTGACGCCAGTTCTTCAGCATGTACTTAGGTAGGTACAACACACAGATTTGACACCCAGTCTACAGGAAAGTTAACAGTAATTTGATATGCTGAATTAAGATTGGTGTAATTATAGGGTACTTATTTATTAGTTAATAGTTTAAGAAGGACCTCACTGATCTAGTCATAAATTGATTGAATTCCTTCATCATAATTATCAACATTATCTTCCAAAACTTTCCCACGATCAGCGTAACGTTTACATAAACACAAACATTCACACTTTCAGGATCGGACAAATTAAATTCCTTGATTGACTGAGTCATCTGAAATTATTCGTGTTTCTAAATAAAGATTGTTTTAAAAAATTCAGCCGAAAAGGAAATTCCAGTGACGCATACGCAACAGACTTTATCAACAGACCTATTTAATTTTCAGCTTTTCAGCTGAATAAACTTTGCGAAACGTGAGTTTGGATAACACTTATTTTAATATTGTAGGAAAATAGGTGACCTGTATAAAACTACGAGTACTCGTAACAGGGAATGTCTGGTTTTAGCAAGACGCTAAATTTCGTTGAAATCGTTTAGTAAGAAGTGAAGAGGTATCAAATAATAATAAATAATAATATATTATTTTCCTTTATTTATTTAGGGACATTTATAATCGCATTGCGTATGTCAGTCCCATCGTACCCTAAATACACATCAGTCATATCTGGGCCATGAACCTAAACAGATTCTTCGCATCATCACTATTTGGTTGAGCCAAAATTTTATTTAATGAGCCTACTTCAAGTCTGTTCAATTTCAAGACCCTAAACAAATCATTTCTCTCAGACTCATACCGCACACAGTCCATCAATAAGTGGAGTAAGTCCTCAACATGCCCTTTGATTATTTCGATGTAAACGTATTAATTAAAAACTCCGTTATTTCACGATAAGTACAAAGCAATGTAATCTATTTACCATTTACATTATAGAAAAAAAAAAAAAAAACAAAATAACTCTCAAGTGCCGCCATTTTAATAATATTACACAATAACTGTCGTTATTTAGCCGTTACTCGTCAAAACCATATAGTAAATGAGTATAAATAGTTAGTCACAAGTTAGATTGGTTTCTAGCAGCCCCAATAAAGACACCATAAAGTTTTCCAAAACATCCAAATTATGGCATTTGCTTGATATTGTTTAACAAAACAACCCTCTGCTAGACTAAAAACTTCCTGATTGCCTGGCACAGCTAGACACTAAGCTTTCGTGCTAGGCACCGAGCACCCTATAGTGCGATTTATGGTACTACACCACCTAAATAAAACTATAGTATAAAGGGTTCTTAATTATCTGTATGCAAAGACAATTTCATTTTAGGAGTACTAGGAGTCTATCAAATCCATGCTGTTCCCAATGATTGTATAAACAGTAATATGATTGTACTCTGTGATAAAGAATTCTGACAGCACTTAAAGGGGTAACTCTGTAAGGTGTTTGACCAACATTATAGTGATATAAAACTAAGGAATACATTATGTAAACTTAAATCAAGTGGTCTAGATGCCGCTGCGATTATTATCATTCAATAATAACTAACAGTCAAGCGTCAATCTTTTAAATTACACTTAATAATGCAATATTAAATGACCATCTGCTTTACCTACCTACATTGAAAATTATGTGATTTAGATTGAAAGATATAGCTATTTACAACAATGTAGTGCATTGATGGAAACGTTACATGGAAAACAAGGGAATATATTATTAAATCAATTTGTTATTTTTGCATAAATAACTGACATTGTCTATTACACACAATTGATTGGAGCTGATGGTTCTATTCGTGTTGTTAATGAAGTTATCATTATACTACATTAAGTCCCCTGTAATAGGGGGCGCCCAAAAAATTTGCCCCCAAATGACCCCAAATAAATTGGGATAAAGGCGAGAGATCGGTGACTATGTCCCTTATCCCCCGCGTTGCGACAGGATCACAAGACACAAGGCAGATACTATGAAATTGCACACCTTTTAAGCGCAAACCCAAAACATTTATTTCAATGAAACCTATTACAGGTACTTTTGAATTGTCAAGGGTTTGGTCAGTCAGAAAGATGAAGTAAGTTTCCCATTCCAAAGCGCAGCAGGTTGGTAAAGCGACCTGGAGAAGAACGGACAACAAACACCATGGACAATATTTTATGTAAATCAAAATGTTGTTACAAAATATTGATTCCATCATTTCTGTTGAAATTATACATGTGAGAACGATGCAAATTACTTTGTCGATGCGTTCAAATGACGTGATCCACCTGATTGTAGTTACCATTGCTCATATACATTTTAAATATCACAGACATCGCAGAGATGCGTTTGCAATCCCAGAGATAAAACAGAATGAGAATATATCTCTTGATAAAAGTTTATGTTGATAATCTTAAGATTTACAAGAAACTCCTAACATTTACCACTATTCGGGCTTACTAGATGACAAGATAACATCACGCCAACATCACGCCTTTACTTCCCATAGCGATAGGCAGAGGATGTACCTATAGTAGATACTACCCACATTTCGCCAGATATGCTTAAGTCTCGTGTAATAGGGGAAAGCCTATTACAATCAAAAGGGCACAAATCCAGACTCCTTACTGCTACTGAGAAATTCCAGATGGAAAATCCCAGTAACACTTTGCCCGACCCGGGATTCAAACCCAAAACCTCATGTTCAGCAGTAACACTAGCGACCAAAAGATCATCGAGGCAGTCCGCAGGCGGGCTTATTAATAACATAATGATGTCTCCCTTCACAGTACTTATGAGACTTCACGTCGTCAACTTGTCATGAAACAACGGAATTTATTGTTGAACATGCCTCAGTTTATTTCTTACTGTTTACCTTGAAGCTGTCACGCGGTGTGTAAAGTGGTAGGTGGTCCTGGTTATGATGTTATTTGAAGCTGGTGTAGGTGATAGGCTGACTTTTACATAACATAACTTTACGCATGTAATCTCCAAAGGTCTGGACTTTTCTTGTGCTGGTATTGTATTGGTAAGAAACCAGAAGGCCAATTCCCGTAATTAAAAACGTTCAAAATCTAGTCAATGTCAAAAACTTGTCAAAATGTAGGGAAATCACAGGTATTTTTGACAGATTCAGACAGATTAGACTATGGACGTTCTTAAAATTACGAGAATTGCCCCTTAGGGCTAGATTGTGCTTACAGACAGTTTGATACAAATTTAAAAATAGAGCACTTTCAATAATGACCATAAAATTTTTTGAACGAAGACGAATCTTTCCAATTGAAAATATCATGTATCATATGAATACGAAAATTATTTAAATACTTAGATTCGATTATTATGATTTCTCCAGTTTTTATGTATACAAATCAATATTTTGACAGTCAAAGTTTTTTGACAACTGAATAACAAGCACACTTTTCACCCAATTCAATATTCATGCATGCATGAATATTGAATTGGGTGAAACACACCACATGCACTTAGTATACGAGGAATATGCATATTTCGCGAGAGGTTAAAATAACACTGTTCAGGGCCTATTGTCAGTCGCTGTACACGTGCGCCCTGTGGGTCAGTTATACACAGGGCTCGTACAATGCTCTACGAGTCCAGTATAATAACGCGTTCCGGGTAATGCTGGGGTTGCCGCGTTTCTGTAGCGCGTCGGGGATGTTCGCGGACGCGCGTGTTCCGGATTTCGGCTCGTTGCTGCGGCTGCGAATCGCATCACTGATGCGTCGGATGCGCGACAGCCCCAATAGCCTCGTGGCTACTGTAGCCGGCAGGGTGGATGGCCTAATGGTGTCTCACTGGATGGCGGTACACAGACCGTCTTTCAGGTATGTGAAGTAGCCAGGTAGGCAGGTAGGTTGCATTGTATTGTATTGTGTTGTATTATTATATTGTATTGTATTATATTGTATAGTATTATATTGTATTGTATTGTATAGTTTATTGTATTGTGTTATTGAATGTCTCTTTTTTACGTTATGGATCTCTGGTCTGATAATAAAGTTTTTATTATTATTATTATTATATTCCTCGTATACTAAGTGCATGTGGTTGTTCATGTGTTTTTATACAATTTTGTCAAGTTATTATGGTGTACATACAACAAAACTTTTTGTTGATTATCGATGATTCATGTTACTCGTACCTATAGTTAGATGCTGCGAGGTGAAGGTAATCAACTTATCTTGCGGTATTGTAGTCAAAAAGTGTAGGATTCGATGTTAGTTCGCTAAGATTTATTATGAAGAAGATTAAGATAGAGTGTGTATTAAGTATGTATGTATTAAGAAAACAGATTTTTATTTATTTATTTCCAAATTACATCTATCCTTACAGGGAAACCTATTGCGTTAGTGTACATATCTTATCCTAATTAATTTCTTATCCTAACTTATTACTATGTTTAAATTTTGTAACTTATTACAAACAATGCATTCTTTGTGAACTCACTCAGAGAACAACAGAAAAGGTCCGAGCCACTAGCTATGAGGTTGAGAGTGCGGAGTGCACGCGACAGTGGCGCCTTCCTTAAAAGATTGGTCCGAGCGCGCGCGGTTTTCTGGACTATTGCAGCTAATTTCTATGCAAGTTTAAGTAAATATTCTTAAATTTATTTATTAAGAACATGTACAAAAAGAAGATGGCAAATGATGTGGAAACCAATGAATGGGGAAACCAACCTCTTCCAATAAGCAACAACCACGCCCTGCCAAGCCAAACTAGCTCCCAAGTGTAGTGTGTTAGGTTCTGTGGTTTTTATAATTACGTATAGTGTTGCGTTGTATTGTGTATAGTCTGTTGAATGTGTTTTTTATTAATTACGATACACTTCTTAAAACTCTTAAAGTGTAGGTAAGTAAATATTAGTTGTACTTTTACTAATGAATTAAGAAGGTACCTCATCTTTTCCGATTAACCTCAAGATATAAATAGCAACAAACCTATCAACTTCTTTTAGTCCTTTTAATTAAAATAGCCCAACAAGACACCACACAATAGCTCCGAATGGCTCAGTAATTAATGAGACTCGTACATCAACACGTCGCGGTGGGCGTCCTTGGTTCGATTCCCGGTAACGTTAATAATAGGGTGTCGGTCCACTGCGGTTAGGTGTATATTAATCACCATTGAAGATATTTCCCTTAAAAGGTAAGATTTGGTGAGTAGATACTACGGACGGTTAAATGGTTTTGCTATTAATAGTGCTGTGTGTAGAAAATGACATAATCAAAGACTGGAAAATTGGTCAGTTTTGGGACTTCTAGATACTGTGCATAGGAAACATCCTTTTAGAACCAGCTTTTGTTTATTTTGAGACTTGGAACAATACCCTATAGAAGTTTTAATCGATAAAAGTCTGACATAACCCTTCGGCTTACCTACTTAGACGGAGAAAAAGGACACCACACCAAGAAGAATTCTCCACTTTCTGTGAGATACATTATTTTTCCTGTGGCTAAGTTACAACAGCTGCACGGGTCGATCGATCAGGTTAAGCTACGCTTGCCGCAGTTGATCCTTGGATGGGTGTCATATACCAAGACCCCTCCGTGCCTCGGAAAGCACGTTTGGCCGTTGGTCCCAGCTGTCATTCGTGGATCTTTGACAGTCGTTACGGGTCGTCAGAAGCTCAAGCTTTAGCTGTCAGGGGGAAGGGACACTTGACTCTAACGAAAATTAGCCCTTTAAAGCTTAATATTTCACAAAAGGATCCCTGAATCAAGCAATTGGTTTTCACCAGCCTGTAATATTTTTGAAAGACCTATTCAACGATATCCCACACCATGAGGTAGACAGGAAGAAAAAAAAAAATATCCCCAATTTACGTGTTTTAGAAAAACCTAAAAAAGAAAAATTATGATTTTATTTTACCACTTTATTGGCGTGATTAATATGTATGTATACCCATGTTAAATTATAGCTTTCTAGTACTAAGAGTTTCTGAGCTCAGCTGCGGACGGACGGATGGGCAGACGGACATGGCGAAACTGTAAGGGTTCCTTGTTGATTACGGAACCCTAAAAATGGAATAGACTAAGAAAAGCGAATTCTCTAGGTCCTGCAGAGCAACGGGTGAGGTTAGGCTGAAGACCTCTAGCCAGCCCCTACCTATAGCCATTCGGCTATTCTAACACTTTGTGGAGACTCATAGTTCTAAATCCAGAGCCATGTTTCTAAATACCAGAATATTACTCAACGCGGCAATTCTCCGTGATTTACGTCCACAATATTGTATGCTGTGACAAAGTATGCATACTTCTCAGTGAATAAGTGAATACTGACCTATTTTGCTCACTTTAATCCTATTTCTTGTACATGCCAGTCTATTATTGTAGTTTGGTACGGAACCAACCCTGGTGCGAGCCCTTTATAAGCAAACATAAGATTTGTATTTCTTTACCTATGTTAACAATTAAATAAATAAATACTATTTTTATATTTTTACATATCTCGGGACCATGAGGTCCCGGTACTTTGGAAGGCGTACGAGGGACCGAAGCCAACTCGCAGAGGCCTAGGAAATTTTAATCATATGCAGCACCATCCGACGATTATCTCTGTATGCACTATGCAAGTGCACCCACAACCCCCGGTTGGTGTAGAACTATTGCAGGATATGGAAAAATAAAAAGTTGGACTGTGGGTTTTTTAGGCTAAAGTGGGTTGGGTACCAAGTACTACGGAAGAACTATGGCCCTATTATTATTATATTAAATTTCGCGGGCTACCCTTTCCCTTAAGCGCAGAACTTCCCTTCTCTTTCATCCTTTAAGCATCTCCGAAGCTCATAGTTTTAGGCATTTCCATCGCCATACAGCAGCCAGTAGCCGTAACATAGCTAGGGATATGACAAAGCTTGCATACCTCCCATCTCGTGGTCACTCGACACGTCTCATTCCTCGAAGCGCCCGCGCATTTAGATCGCGCACTCCCGTCGCTGTCACCGCGTTCAACGCTCATTCATTTGTTAATTGGCTGTTGTGTTAATTGAGAACTGCATTCCTCGGAATTTTCTGCATTTGTTAGTGTTATTATTATGGTTAATTGTGAAATGTACCTTTAATACATATAGGTAAAGGCTATGTGTCATGTACTCGTAACTCAGTGTGGGATTAACTAAATCGAATTTTTAAGCAGGGGCATTTGACTCATAGTTGATTTCTAGCCAAAAAAATACCCCAATGGCTATCGTTTCTTAGAATTTCCAATTAAGTTTTCATTCAGATGTAAACAGCGACTAAGCATGACTACCTAATTTATAATTATGACTAAAGCGTAATTAAATAGTCGTGATAACTCAGCTAAGATTAGGTGCAAAACAACATCAAACCAGAATTGAATATTTAATTAAATTGTTCGTACGTCAATAAGTGTTACAAACAGTGCAGGTGCCCCTCTTTTATTAAATTTAAATATCAATGTCAAGCAGACGTCAGAAACAAAACCAAAATTCAACGTGCAAAGAATTATAAATAAGACGCAATATATTTAAAAATATTTTTATTTCACTTGCCAGGTGGTAAATTACGTTTCTCAAAAGAAAAACCAAAACTTTATTTCACTAACTAACATAATCAGACTAAAATGTTCTCACCTGGGACACAGGTCTCCTCTCAGTGAGACGGAGTCGGCCGTAATCCACCACGCGGGCCCAGGGCGGGTTGGTAGAGGTCACATGTCTTCGAATTTTTGGTTCTAGGGCATGCCGGTTTCCTCACGATATTTCCATCACAGTGATGAAATAATTTACCTATACAAATTAAAACGCCTGACTGGGTTTGAACCTACGACCTACAACTCGTAAGTCGCGGCCGTTAGCACAGGGCCACCACTGCTCGCTTTCACAAACTAAACGGTCATATTTTCCACTACGGAATCTAAACACAATATTACAGTGTCTATTTGAAACGCGGATGACACTCGTAAACTTGATTTTACGGTCTTATAAATCCTTGCAAGTTTACTTGTTCAGTAATGATATCAAAATCAAATTAGCATAATATTCAAATCAACAGATGGTAGGGTTAGAAAAAATATAAAAGAAAAGTTTTAGATAAACTTGGATTAAATACGTCAAGCTTAACGTGAAGACATCGAAATAAAACATTCTAAAAGTGTTTTAATAAGTTACATTGTTCTCAGAATATTAAGTGTAGAGTTTCAGAACTAAGAATATATTTTACTAACTGCGCTCCGCAGTTTTACCCGTATAAGTCTCGATCCCGTAGGAATATCGGGATGAAAAGTACCCTATATCTTAATCTAGTTCATTGTCTACCCATGTGCCCAATTTCGTCTAAGTCCGTTCAGCAGTTTTAGCGTGATAGCGTAACAAACAAACATACAAAACATCTAATATTTTTATAATATAAAATTTTGATAGTTTAGATAAGATTGATCCTAGATTTTTTTTTTAATAACTATTTAAATTAGCATAAAGGTGACTAAACTGTTTTGACCGCAAAAGGAAATATCGTTTTATGAAATTATTCTGTAGGCCATTAGATATTTTTAAATTGAGAGAACTGTAATGGAATCTTGCCGATAAAATCTATGTTTGTATAATAAAGCTGAAGAGTTTGTTTGCTTGTTTGATCGCGTTAATCTCTAGAAGTACCAGTAGCATTTGAAAATTATTTTTGCGTTTGATAACCCAGTTCATGAGGAAAGTTATATGCTATTTAACATCACGCTACAACCCGTGGCGTGGTGGATTATGGCCCACTACCTCTCACAGAGAGGAGGCCTGTGTTCAGGCCACGCAGGCCTCCTCTCTGTGAGAGGTAGTGGGCCAGTAGTCCCAACAGTGGGAACGTTCTAGGCTGATTATGCTACGGTCCTCAGGAGCCGAGAAAAAAGAAACAGTTAGGAAGAAGGCTGAGCGCAAACGCAATAATAGCGCGAGTGGGCGTTGCGATGCGACGCGGTGGGTCGGGGGCCGAAGGAATTAAAAAAAAATGTGGCTGTAATTTTAGTAAGGACATTGCGTATCTAACGAGGGGCCCGTGGTTAAATAATAACAGCCGCACAGGTCGATCGATCAGGTTAAGCTACGCTTGCCGTGGTTGGTTAGTGAATGACCATCTTTACATACCGGGACTCCTCCGTGTCTCGGAAAGCACGTTAAGCCGTTGGTCCGGGCTGTCATTCGTGGATCTTTGACAGTCGTTACGGGTATTCAGGAGGCCGAAAGCCTGACAACCAGTCTAACCAAGGGGTATTGTATTACCCATTGACTGGGTTGTGGAGGTCAGATAGGCAGTCGCTCCATGTAAAATACTGGTATTCCGCTGCATCTGGTTAGAGTGAAAGCCGACCCCAACATAGTTGGGAAAAGGCTAGGCAGATGATGATGATATTGACGAAGTCGCAGGCAGATGCAAGTCTGCTTATAAATAAAAATCAATAAAATATACTTTATTACATAAGAGAATATATTCAAATAAAGATGGCACGTTTTAAAATTAATTAAGCTTCGTGAGTAATTAAAACGTGTGTATTTATGCAAATTGATAACGCCTGGCGATGTTGTTGATTATTTTAATCTGCTAAAACACTTTCGTAATTAACTAGAAGTCTTGGGAACCGTTCCAAATAATCTTAAAAAGCTAAACTGGCCGGTAATTATTTATTTTCCTGCTATTTTAATGGGTCTATTAATACTTTATGAACATTCGAAAATAATGACAAGTTTAATGTGCGCAGAAATATTCTTTATAGCTAGGAACTCAAGTTGTCATACAAACATGTTTTTTAATTAATCAAAAACACCGTTTTACTTGATTCAGAAATATTCACATATGCTAAACTGGCCATAAAAGGTCAATATTAATTCTAAAATATCCGAAGTATCTGCAAAGTATGTTTTTCTTATAATTACAAAAAATGTGCTTCAGTTTTAGTGAAAATTCAATCAACCGTAGTAGATAACACGTAGAAATCTAAAAACCTCAAGAAAAGTAAGTTGGTGTCAAGCAGCACCTTCGTCTTCAGCTATCTTCTAAATCTAAACGTCTATTAACTGTTTTGTGTGTACATAGAGCTGTATATCTCTAAACTAATAATAAAGCTGGGGAGTTTGTTTGAACGCGAATATTTTTAGAATTTTCAGAAGGATTTGAAAAAAATATTTTTGCATTTGATAGCTCAATTCTCGAGGAAGGCTATAGGCTACTAAACATCACGCCAGGACCCTTGGAGCCGTGCAAAAACAAAAAAACCAGAAAGAACGATACAACGAAAACGAAGTAATAGCTCGGACAGGCGATGCGATGCGACGGGGTGGGGCTGGGGATAATAAATTTCACGCGGACGAAATCGCAAACAGCAGCTGGCAAATAAATAAAACCTACTACTGTTTGTCTCCGCATCACCCAAAGGTTGACTGGTAGAAAATGCCTCTGGCATTAAGTCCGCCTCTGTACATTTATGTGCTTGAACAATTAAATAAATAAATAAAAGTAGAAAACTCTTCCAAAACTAATCCACATCCCTTACTAAGTATTTTTATTACCTTACTAAGTATTATTATAATAAATACGACGCATGGCAACGTCTCAAAACACTATAAACCTATGACTTATAATTCCACTTACAATACATAAAAATTTATCATCAGTATGGATATAATCTCTCTCCCTAATAGTCATTATAAAAATGCCTTTAAATCTTTTCTTAATCCTCTAAAAAGGAAACAGAGGATGTTTGGGTAGGTCAGGATTAAATCAATTTTGTTTTTGAAGTAATAAAATTAATGGCCGCATCTTTGGTTGGTCGCGAGAGGAATGTATCTAAATAAATATAAATAGTTATTGAGCTTTGGGACTTTTATTTAAAGCAATTATAGTGCCTTTCTTTTGAGAAACCAATAAATAGACAATAAATTCACTTAATAGTGAATAAAATTAAAAGATTACCCTGTTATCATCTGCCTGCCTTTTCCCAACTATGTTGCGGTCGGCTTCCAGTCTAACCGGATGCAGCCGAATACCCGTATTTTATATGAAACGACTGCCTATCTGACCTTCACAATCCAGTTACTGGATTCTACGATATCCCTCGGTAAGACTGGTAAACTTTCGGGATTCTGTCGACCCGTAACGACTGTCAAAGGTCCACGAATGACAGCCGGGACCAATAGCTTAAAGTGCTTCCCAAGGCACGGAGGGGCCTTGATATGTAAAGATGGTCACCCATCCTCGGGCCAACCGCGGCAAAGCGTAGTCTAACCTGACACATCGAGACGTGCGGCTTTTATTACTTAGCCACAAGGCCCTATTCTCCTTGACAAATTTATATTTAGGCAATGAACTTTCGAATGAAAATATTTGCAGTTAGGAGTAAATTAGCCAATGCTAAACGGTTGTAAATTAACAAATATATCAAATTTAATAAAAGGCATTTCGTCAACTTTAAAATGCTACATATTGTAAACATCAGACTGTCTGGACTAATTCGGATAAGACTTTTATTGTACGCCATAATAATTTGACAAAATTGTATAAAACCACTTGAACAATGTATATGTATAATGTATACACTTATGTATAATATGCATGAATATTGAATTGACTAAAATGTTTGCTTGTTAAACGGTTGTCAAAAAACTTGACTGTCAAACTATTGATTTGTATAAATAAAAACTGAAGAAATCATAACAATGTAAGTGTTATAATAATGTTCGTATTCATTCCATAAATGATATTTTCAATTGGAAAGATTCGTCTTCGTACTAAATAGATTTTATGGTCATTGTTGAAAATGCTCTATTTTTTACTTTTGTGTCAAATTGTACCAATCTAGCTCTGAGGGGCAAATCTCGTAATTTTAAGAACGTTCACAGTCGGTTCTGAGTCTCAATCCGTCAAATATATCTCTTAGTTCCTTACATTTTTGACATGTTTTTGACATTGATTGTCGCTGAGATTGCGACTAGATTTTGAACGTTTTTAATTACGGGAATTGATCGTCTGATCAATGTTTTACTACCTATCCTACCACTTTTTAGGGTTCCGTACCCAAAGGGTAAAAAGGGACCCTCCGCTATCCGTCCGTCCATCTGTCACCAGGCTGTATCTCATTTATTTTATTTTATTTGTTCAGGATAACAAACAATTGCGCAATGCTTAATTATTTAAGTACAGGTATTTTATAAAACACTTGAGTAATCACGCAACCAGCATCACGTGAACCGAACCGCCGTGATCATGAACCGTGATAGTTAAAAAAATGTTCACAGATGATGTATTTCTGTTGCCGCTATAACAACAAATACTAAAAAACAGAATAAAATAAATATTTAGGGGGGCTCCCATACAACGGACATGATTTTTTTTTGCTGTTTTTATAGATAATGGTACGGAACCCTTCGTGCGCGAATCCGACTCGCGCTTGGCCGGTTTTTTATTTTAATTGTTCGATTGTGTATGTAGCTCTCATACTATTAATAAATTTCCCCTAGTCATAGTATTGGTTAAAAATAACGCACAAAGTGACAGACGTCGGTATCACTGGTGATAAATCAAATGCTAAAGCGGTCATAACCAGTTTTTCCCTGGTAATAGAAAATGGATGCCCAAATACGATGATTATTTAAACATCACCAGGTTTTATGCCCATTTTAGTGAGAAATGAGAGAAAAAAGGTGTCGTATTATCCAGTAGAGTAGTAGTACAAGTTAAGAAGAGTATTCTTTTTTTTTTTAACCAATTTATAAAATACTGTCTATTTTAGCATGAAAGCGTAACAAATAAACAAACAAAAAATTAAATATTTTCTCTTTATTATAATATTAGCTTAGAAACATAATTTATCATTAGTCACACTGACAAAAATAATCATGACTCAAAATATATAGCAACAATAACATAAGCCATTTAGACAAAAAATAAAAATACCTATAGATTTATAAATATGTCTGTACCTAGATATTCGGATTCGAAGCCAATATTCTAAGCTAGAGGCTCCTCGTAGGCTTTAAAAGTACGGAGAAAAATTATATCCAAAGAAAATCGTAATGAGAATACCCCAAAATGTATCTACTGGCGAGAAACCCCTTTTCATAAAATCATCATTATCATCGTCATTATTTCAGCTGAAAGACGTCCACTGCTGGACTGCCCCCCCTCCCCCGAGTATCGCCACTTCGACCAGCGACATAATTGCGTAACACACAATCAATTTATTACAATCTGAATCATTTTGAAGGATATTCCTCATCCATTGCTTCATATTTTAGAAAAAATTGTTTGCTCAACAACGTAAATAATGCAATGAATACTGATAATGTGTTAACCAACAATTCTGTACTTCTATAATATAATAAAATCGTCGGGACCAAAAAGTACTCCATAGTATAAATATATCTGTCGTCAAAGGAATGCAAATGAAATATTCACAAGAAATCTTAATATATAAAATCCTACAGCATAAATGGTCAATGAACACAACGCTACTGACTCAGTACCATCAACCCACACTTGAATTCACTTGACTATATCAAGTTATGGTTTCCAAGAACCCAACTTAGTGAGTGATGGCACAAAAATGTTTATTTATAACTTAGACGTGACTTAGAGCTTACTGGCCAAGTCTGAATATAGATCGCGGAGTAATACTTGCGGGAACTCTGAAGGTCTGGATTTCGAGTTAAATGATGTCATAGGAATTTACTGGCGGTTGGTGAACAGAAAGAGGAGCAGCGTGCATTTATTAGTAAATAAACACATATTATGTTGAAGAAAAGTAAGGAAGAGATGGAGAAGACTACTTACCAAAGATTATAAGCAAATACACAATCATAGCATAAGCATGGCATAATCAGCAACATTTTCCCACTGCTGGGACACGGGTCTCCTCTCTGTGAGAGGGAGGGATAATCTAAACAATAATACCTACACATAAAAAGCACTAAACAAAAATGTAAATAAAAATTGATAACATAACTGAATGAAAAAGAACTGAGAAAAGTTCGAGTCTAATAGGGTCATAATGGTGGGTCCACACGATACAGACTTTCATACAGACTACAGACTTTCATACAGACTTCTATAGAATTTTATCTGTGCAACTAAGCAGTACAGACAAATGTCGGTGTGATAAAAAGTCGCACAGACAAAATTCTATAGAAGTCTGTATGAAAGTCTGTATCGTGTGGACCCACTATAACCCTTTATCTGTGTCACCCGCCCGCTCTGGGCGCGTACACAGATTACCGCATCTGTTTCGCCGCCCGGAGCGGGCGGTTAATCACTGTCATATGTTTTGACGTTTTGTTTATAAAAACTGTATCTATCTCGCTCAAACAAACCGGTCCCGCGCCAGTCGGCCATTTTTTCCGCCCGTATGGCCGCCACAGATGAGGGGTTAAAGGGCATCAGCACCCTATTTCGTAACACACTATAAATCTTAATGTGAATCATTTTGAAGGATATTGGAAAATTTGTCTTATAACGCAATTAATGTTTTTGAAGTGAAAAAAAAAAAAAAAAATAATAATAATTAAAGCCATTGCCACTGATAGTGTATTACGCAATCATCCCGCAGATTTTGCAGTACCTATGCCAATTTAAATGAGCAAATTATAAGTAAGCAAAGTCTTAGAAAGATATCCTTATCATCCCTCAAACTTCAAAAAACTAAAATAAATTAACAAGTACCAAGCCTTACCTCAATCAAGACACAACAAAACACCTATTACAACTGCTACACAACTTAAACAAGCTACATATCGACCTAAATTACGCTTCGTCCTACACCACAGAACAGCATGATAATATGAATACGTCATCAGCTGGCGCCAACTTTACGCTAAACTTAATAAATTCGCCTTTCAGGGTTTTCCTTAATAACCCGCGATTGGTTCACGGCATTGTTAGTACTTGTTTTAGGTCAAGGTCATCTTTCAGTAAGGTAAAAGGTCACCAGTCGACCTAACTCCCTACAATATTTTACAGGTCACGAAGTAATTACACATATGTATAGTTTCCTTAACGGTTTTGAAAACGATAACCCTTAGAAGTTATTTCATTCGTGTAACCTTGTATAATAATATGACATTAAATTGGTATTAAATGTCCGTTATTGTGGTGTAGAACTGTACATAAATGGATATTAAAAAGTTCCACTTATCATAACTTTTCAACACGTCTAACAATCTTGCCCACGCCAAATATCATCATGACACACACAGCCATAACTATGAAGCCTAATTGATGAGGAATGACTTCTCATCAACTAGGCGTCATTGTCATGGCATCACTTCCAAGAAATTCACCATAAAACCCATCTTTCCTATACACACACTAGCGAGCATCATCAATCTCAATTATTATTACTCGTCTCATTATTATAACCCATTACATGTCAAGGTCACAAGTGCACTAAAATTTATTGTTTATTTAATTTTCCAATTCAATCATTTCTAACTTATCGTATATTTAAATGCCCCGTCCATACACAAAAAAAATACTATAATTAACTGGTGGTCGAATTAAGTTCCATAACTTGCGTTAGCGGCTTTTTAAGTTCACACCTGCATACCTCAGTCTTACAATTCTGCCTACACCATTAGAAACACGTTCAAAATACACGTCACTATAGGCGCCATGTCGATGACGTAGCATCCGATAAATTTGCCATAAACCACTATTTTCCTTAACTTACGCCCGCGTAGTGTTCTCATCAATTATTATTACTCACTTTATTATTATTACTCATATTATTATAGCTCATTTCAGGTCAAGGTCAGTGTAAGCAATGCTTACACTGTCTCTTGTTTTCGTGGTCACCGTTTTAATGTTTCAGTTCCGTATTTTGCAGCTGGTTTTTGAGTAAATATCTAGTTTTCACAATTACTGAAAATGGGTTAAAGTTTCGGGGGCTTTGAATGTGTTGAATTATGTGTAGTTTTACTTTAGGAATATTAAATAAAAATAATGAAAGAAATGAACATATTTATTTATTTATTTATTTTCCCACCCTTAGTTTACTAGCATGTGTTTTAAACTTTGTATTTTAGTGGTAATCTCAGTTACTGCAGGGCTGTTCTAAGCCATAAATATATTAGAATAAATTTCCTAATTTCCATTCAAAGAAAATTTAAGCCGGTTGCCAACCTCAGGCAGCTGCTAAAACAATTAATAACAATATTATTATTACTATTATATCAAATCAAAGTAAAATAAACACGAGTGTACTGCGTGCGCTTAAGGTCGAGTTCCAATAGCAATGACCCGTTTCTCCATATAAAGGACTGGTTGCGAAACGACACCTTAACATTCCCGTCAACAGATGTTCGTTGGTGAAGGTTGCTGCCTACTGGTTGGCTTCATACCTTGTTGCTCTGAAGGTAGGCAGCGGAGTGCGGAAGTGATACAATCAGATGAAGTTACGAGAAGATACTTTGCGATTGGAGCCGATCTTGTGTGAGAGTGACAAAACCAAGGAAACGCTTTATTTTGATGCAGTTCAGCATAGGTAGCTTGACCATTGTAGAAACGTAAGACCAACCAAGACTTTGAAGAAACAGTTGATGAAGATGCCAGAACTAAACAGACGAACGGTTTGTATCCAAAGAGATATATTGTATTCTTCGCAGAGGAGAGGTAGAAGTGGTCACGCTGCACTTGCAGAAAACAAGTAACTACATACTGCTGGACATAATGCTTCCGAATAGTCCAAGTAAAGTCCAGTGCAGGAAGCCATCAAGTTGGCATTAAATGTTGGAATTCTGTACTTGATGAATAGTTTGATAACCAACTACAGTAAATTATTGTGTTGTTTTAAGCGAATCTTCAGCGTTCTTATCCAGACAAGAACGCTGAAAGTTCAAGTTCAATAATATTCCATAAACACGTTTTATATGAACAAAAGTCGGCTCTTTGCCTCCTGCCAACTTAGTGATCACGATGCAATAAAACGGTTGAATATCAGTAAAGGTCGCTGAAACCAGTATGAAATCTATAAAAATAAAACACAATGTTTACCTTATGATACGAGTATGACATGATGTTCATCCGATGTTTATGATGTGAAACAACGAAATAATATTTATGTAATAAAATAATATAAAATCAAACCGGTATTCCCCGACAGATCAGACAGAGGTGGACCTATTACCGACATTTCGCCAATTATGTTTAAGTCCCATGTAATAGACCTTAGTGGGATCAACCAAGCACAAATCCAGACTCTGAAATGAGACCGAATCCAGACTGAGAAAGCACCGATAGAAAAACCCAACAAGACTTTGCCCGACCCGGGAATCGAACCCAGGACCTCATGCTCAGCAGTGGTGCTTTAGACTACTAGACCAACGAGGCAGTCTAATATGCATTGTGACATTCAAAATAATATTCATTGGACTCATTATTTAGAAAATGTCTGCATAAAATTAATATCTAATCGTAGCATATTTTTACGCATCATTAGATAAAATATATAGAATCTATCTCTTAGGAAATATTGTATTTCCTAATGACGTTTAATATGCGCTACTCAATCATGATTACCAGAGAGACGCCAATGTCACTGTCTCTAGATACGAATAACGTAAGATAAAACAAACAGCAGAAGACCCGATTCAACCAACAAATAAAAACACTGAAAAAACGAAACTATTGCTTGAGAGCATGTTGTCATAACATTCCAAAAGTTAGCTAGCCCAATGCAAAACAAACAAGGCATTGGAAGAAAGATAGATAGGCAGGTGTTGCATTTAAAATACTAGGGAAAAGCCTAGGTAGATGATGATCTCTGAGTCTGCATTTGTGTTGTTAATGGAAATAGACACGCTGCCTTTGACGTGAGACTTAAAAACACCCTTCATCAAAAAATAGGTGTTCTATAAACTGTTTTTTTTTCTGTTTTCGGTGGGAACCTTCAATAGCCGCCCGGTCTTTGGGGATAAAACCAGAGAGTTTGGGATTTTTACCTCACTAAAACCACCCTGGTGGCCACCATCTGCACATGGAATGGGCACCGTTACCTCTCAAAAGACCAATCCGGAGCCTCTCAAAAGAATGTGCAACGCCTGTCAGGGCACATCTCTGGGGACGGTATACTATAAACCTTTGCATCGGTTTGGGAATTAGATATATGCGTGAATATAACTTATAAAACATGATGATGTTGACCAAATATGGATCAACATTATCATCTTTCACAGCTGAAGTGTTGACTAAAGTTTTCCCAAAGACAGTGCTGTGGACAGGAAAAAGGGTCTTAATCACTACGTTTGACGAAGGATGCGGGAAATAAGGTAGCATCTGCCGTAAGTGTGTCTTAGAAGAAGAAGATGAAGATCCAAAAGGGATCAACGGTGTGTTAAAAGATACCAGTCATCATATTATTCCGGTAAGACGAATGCATGCGTGATTTCGAGAATTATGCGCTTGCGTATTAAATAAAGTGGGAATTCTGTATCAATTTACATATAGATATGCGCAGTCAGGCAGAAAGCAATAAGTCAATTAGTTTAATACTGAGCGTTACTTCACTCGTTGCCAATTTGTTTAACACTAACTTGAGTTATGGTATAATGCAAGGTATGAGTGAAAGCGATTCTGGAGCTCTTATTAAATTATTATCAGCTGTAGGTAACAGAAAATCACAAAGGAAATAACAGTAGCGGGGAGAAGATTAATTTTATATATTGATACAAGCTGTCTGATATCCTTGTTTACTGTTGTAACTTTTCACAAGCAAGAAAGACACCCGTTCTGGAATGAATGAGGGGTAGGTTACTTCGTGTTCTAAGACACTAGCTGCACTTGTAAATGGAAGTTCACAGATGCCATTCGTGTCTCATTTTTTATTCCCCGGTGTCCCGCTCCTGCGCAAAGGCCTCCCTCCACTTCAAACACTCGTGCCTTTAGCTATATTCAATAACTGTGCTTTTGAGCACTTTTATAAAGAAACTAACCTCTTTAACTTGCTGCCGCTTATGGTTTCTACCACCCAAATCGATGAACGTGCTAACCGGCTTCAATTGTGCAATGCCAATCAATCGGAGCGACGTGTAATTGATTGTGAAGAGGCGACACTCACTATTATGTGTTATTATTATAATAGTAAGCATACATGCTCAATGTTTAATAGTATGGTGAACACCCTATAGAGGTATTTTTAAAATGGTCAATTTTATGGTAGATTCGTTTTACCTCATAGGCTGTAATAAAATTATATTAACATGTTTAGTTAGTTTGTGATATATCGGTGGTAGTATTTTGTTCGAAGTGGTTCATTATAATGTAGACTTGAACAAAAGAAATGGGTTTTATTTTTAACAGGTAACTATAAAGTTTGAAGCTAATAAGAAGTATAAACAGGAAACGCTGATTCACAATTGAATAGTAAGGTAAGGAAAAATTCATAGTCTAACTCGACGCTATAGATCGAATGATATTTTCTAAACAGGCATCGTGTTCCCATAAAACCCATCGAAACTTTCTAAAACTGTAATACCTTATAGCTGCGTTGAACTTAGCTATTATACTTATTAGCCTAACGATTCAATCATACATTATGTACCACCTTCATAATTTCTCCCACAAGTAAGTAATAGAATAGAATAGAATACTCTTTATTATGTACACCATATATTACGGACATAAATATAGAAATTCTACAAAGGGTGACACAATTGGCGATCTGATCGCTGAGAGCAATCTTTTAAAGACAACCTTTGGATGGACTTTATTATTTTATTTTAATCAAAAGGAACGGCAAACACAGAATTGAAAAGGGAAGGAGAGACAAATACTGTAGGTAGTCTGTGGTGTACCATTTACACGATACAGTGAATAAATAGATACATAAAGTAAATTTATTTATATATACAAATATAAATAAATACATATATTCATATAATAATAGACATGAAACAGGAGTAAAGAATATCAATCAATCAATCATCTTTGTCGACATTTCCAATAACATCTGACAACATGTCATTAAAGTTGTCACACAAAAATCACACAAAAAAAACATAAGAGTTAACAACAAAATCTTCCAATAAATCCGTCAATAACTTCCATAAATATGGAATATGACAGAAACCGATATCGCCCACGATGCAGCCGTACGTCTGTATGTCATAAGCATTAGGATGACCTACATGTAGGTACCTAAGTCAGTTTCTATTGACATACTTACAGCCACTTCGAAGGGCTAGTGATTCTGCCAGGTCAAAGTTATTGTTATTAGGTTTGAAGATATTATTACGTTTTGAAACGACATAAATGTTAAGTAGTAAGTGCATCTTATAACTGCCTACATGTGTCCTAATTTCACACCAGCCCGTCGATTTTGTAAAAATCTCACCGTGAAATCATAAGTGAAGTGAGCTTGAAGTGAGCAGTGTCAATAGCGTTAATCCCTAATGACAGCTCACTCCACGCTCACTTCACCCAAGTTTTCACGGTGAGATGGTTACAGAATCGCACGGCAGAACTTTAATATGTGAAATTAGTTTTATTTTATTAATCGATTTTGCGACTTTAAAATTACCCATCTGAACTTGTATGTATATGAATTCATTTTGCGTCGCAATAAAATTCTACTACTTTTCTTACAAAATCAATAAGTAACAAATAAGTAAAATTCAGTTTTCCATTGATATCTGATTATTTCTCCAGTTTTCGATTGATACTATGAAACTGTAAGCAATGACATCCATTATATTTTAAAGAGAAGGAAAGGGCCCGGAAGTGAACCCTGTGGCACGTCTATTTTCACTTGGGAGACCAAAACCGTTATACCATTACTCATGGTTTCTTTCCTTTTGTTATCGTACAAACCCAGACACTATAATTTGAGAGCTCACCAGAATCTCCTAAACCTGTTTCGTTTTCAGGTTTTAATAGTAATTTACTCAATGGAAAGCCTTCGATAATTCACAAGAGAAGCTTAAGGAATTCCCTTTTTAGGATTTACAAAATTAATGTCCATTTTCAAATGGCGAATTGCGCAGAATCCTTATATTAAAACTAGAAATCAGAAGCTGTACTCACCAATTCAGTAAAATCCGATACACATGGACACTTATCACAACACACACTATCACCCACTTATTATTAATAATTAGTAATCAATTCGCTATAGTTTGTTAATAGTCACGGCATTTTCGCAACCGCGCCGGTCGGTACAACTGGAACACGTCACTGGGCATAAGTTTTTGTAAACCTGAAACAAAATGATAGAAAAGTCAGTATATTTTATCATTTAAATTAATAATTCTGCACCAGACGTGTAGTTTTGATACTTTGACGTCCAACGGAGCAATTTATGCTTCATGATGTCAGTTAGTTGGCTGCCATTTTATCATGGACTTTAACTGTCAAAATAATTTGAACCCACGTTAAGCTTCTAATTTACTATTTGTGGACCTCCGCAATCAAATATGAAACTAAGTGTTTCTGTAGTAATGAATATAGATGTGACGTTTAACTGACTGACACCGTTTGTCCACCCGCCACCGTCAACAAGACGTTAACTAGAAACGAGATTATTCGAACTGGGGGTGGTGGCGGTGACGGTGTTCGGTGGACAAGCGGCCACAGTAAATGTATGTATCGCTACTTCGGCGCCATCTCGGCGTCATCTCGTCCTCGTTGACGTCCCGTCGACGTGGCGGTAGACAAACGGTGTCAAAACGGTGTCAGTCAGTTAAAAGTCACGTCAGTACCTATACACTTTTACAGAATCACTTAGTTTCATATTTGATTGGAGAGGTCCACAAATATTAAAGCTATTGGAAGCTTAACGTGGGTACGTCTGAGCCTGACTACAATGCATGGTCTCGAGTTTTGATACTGCAAGCGTCCAATCCATCGTATCCCCTGGGTTACTCATGGAATAATCAGCATCTTTCCCAGATTATCTCTAACGACTACAAAACAATCCATACCTAAAGCCGCAACACCGGTTAACCTCTTTTCAAGTACTGAACTGACCTAGAAATTAAAGACGGTTAGCACTATTTGAACTGCCTAGTTAGACTTAAACCTAGGCCTAATGTCACACGACCCAGTAGTGAGTGGGTTACTAAACTGTTTGCTTTGATACATTGTAGTATGTACGATGTTAGTAAACTGTTTATTAGCTGCATGAGAAATGACATTATTGATTTGATGAGTCAGATGTCCGAGGTTACGGAAGATAGTATAGCAGATGCTTTGCGTAAAATTGGGGACTGGGGACATAAATAATAAAGTTCTTGATATTAGACCAACGACTAGAAATAATTCGAGCTACTTAGGTATGGGAATTAATTAATTAATTAATTAACTAATTACTATATAGGCCGTCTATGATAGGCTAAACGTTTAACCAATATCTCACTTGCAGGTAAGTGAAGATGTAAAGAGAGATTGAAGAAGATTTGCACCAGTGGTTTTATTATTGTTTGGTGCTACTTCGTGTTCAAGCTGCCTCGTTGGTTTAGTGGTCGCAAGCGCTGCTGCTGAGCATGAGGTTCTGGGTTCGATTCCCGGATCGGGCAAAGTGTTGTTGGGTTTTTCCATCAGGAATTTCTCAGTAGCAGCCCGTTCTTTGGACTTGTGATCAGTTGATGGCAATAAGCTTGGCTATTACATGGGATTTATATAAATAGCGAAAGATGGATGTACTATACTCTGCCTAACTCTTCAGAAATTAGAAGCGTGATGTTATGTTATGGTATGTATTTTATTTTACAAAATAAATCCGTTTTACATTCAATAAGGTCGACACGACAGTGATCTGTCGTGTCGACATTTTTTTTAGATTCTGTTATTCTACTGTCTGTATCAAAAACAAAATCCACCACACAACTTTGTATAAATCTCCAGACATATGCAAATCCTTTGTTCCATCGAACCCTCTTCCCTTCCAGTCGAGTCCATAAGGAGTGACTAAGTCGATTCTTATCAAATCCTCGCTATTAATAGCTGCAGTTCTCAGAGAGCGGCCTCAACAAAGAGTCTGCTAGTTAGCCCTTATAAATTTATTACTTATCTGTGGTTAATGTATACATAGATAATGTGTGCTTCGTTAAAATTATTTTGAGATGGTTTGGTATCTATGGTTTGTGAGTGGAATACTGATTTGTTCATTATTTTATTTTTATTAATAGAGTATTGCTATTGGTCATTGTTTCGATCACCACTTTTGGAAAAGGATTATTGAACGCAGTTTTTAGATCTGCATAACAAAACAAAAAAAAATAAAAAGTTTATGGCATTAAATACGCTTTTTTACATTTGTGTGCTTAGAGTAGGTATTAAATAAATAAACAAGTTTTCAATCAAGGATAAGCTTGGTTGTGTTTTCTTTTTCTTATGTAAGACTGATATAAAGGATATCTTTGTTAATTTATTCTATGACCATAAATTATAAATTAATCCCCACAAAAACAATGAAAATAAAAGTATAATCTTTATAAATTATCGAAAGTTGTTAAAAATAATCTATGGAATTGTAATCATATTGCATGAGGAATCATTATATTTTTCAAGATTTCGACAGATATTCATTTAGAGATTAATACTCACATATTTCTAATTTATTATCTTATTAAACAATTTATAATTCAGACTATTGCTTATGTAAAGAAAAAAGAAATACTTAAATAAATACAATTTAGTTACCAATGTGCCTATAGAGAGATTTATTGTGAAAATATTGTTTGATTAAAAAATTTAAACTCTATCTCTCGTTAGTATTTTTATTGCCGAAATGGAAACTATAAAAACTAGTCTTTACGGCATTTCAAAGAAGACTTTTCTCTAATATAAATGTTGTCTGTGAAAGGGGCACGTGTTTAAATAATAACAGGTTTACGGATCGACCAAGGTTTAAGCTACGCTTCTCACGGTCGGTTCATGGATGGGTTACCATCCATTACATATCAAGACCACTCAGTGCCTCGGAAAGCACGTTAAGCATTTGGTCCCGGCTGTCATTGGTAGATCTTCGATAGTCATTACGGGTAGTCAGAAGTCCGAAAGTCTCAAAACCCAGTCTTACTAAGGGTTATCGTGTTACCCAGTCACTGGGTTGTGGAGGTCAGATAGCCAGTCGCTCCATGTAAAATACTGGTATTCAGCTGCATCGGGTTAGACTGGCAGCCGATCCCAACATAGTTGGGAAAAGGCTAGACAGATTGATTGGTTGAATGTTATCTGTGAGATACCAAACGCTATCACTAGTAGAAGTAAAACAATCGGTTTGGAAACCAGACATTTGTAGAAACAGAACTCGTAACTGCAAAAGTGAATTGAGATATTTTTATAGCAAAACCCATACCTAACTGATGTTTTCAGCCCAGCTACTATCCTTGGCTAGGATGCCAGAAGTTCTAATTGACTGATTATTTTTTTCACCACGACACAAGCAATTGTAGTCTTATAGTTCATGCTAACAAGAGAAAAGAAGCACCCGCGACGTGAGCAATGACAGCATCAACCCAACTCAAGCTACTACTAACCCAAATCAAAGCTAGGCCAACAACAAGACGAATCAGTAAAAGAAACGTTTCCATCAAATATAAGCCGTGAACCGGAAAGTATGTGGATGTAGTCGCTCGTAGGTACAGGTAGTGGTAGGTGCGGCGTGCCCACGCGTCACCTTGGGCCAGCGAGTGTCGCCACGAGCGGCAGGTTCCGAGTTCGGCGCCGCGGATGGACGCATTTGAAATTGTAATATTTTATTTAGGTATGAGAATTATTGGATACTGTATAAACAATAATGCCTTTAAAAAGGCCAGGCACTTAAAAGTGATGAATCGAATTGGAAATAATTAAAAATAAAGTAGTGCATATTCTAGGCACAAATTTAAACTGTGTATCAATATTCATTGTCATATCATAATATGATATTCTCTTTACGAATATGACTCTTATGTCGTAAAGAGCAAATGGTTATCAGTCTACGGACTGACTGCAGCAAGTGGAAACTGAAGCCCGCAGATATAGCAAACCGCGTTGTTGATAGTTACCATGTAAGCATGAAGTGGACATTTTAGTATATGTTAATCGCCTCTAAAAGCGTTCCATTGATATAGAACGAGCAATCCTTACAAAACTATAAGGTAGCTGGGACAGACTAGATGCGAAAGGTGAAGGACAGGGTGTTGTGGCGGAGAAAAGGGTGTTGCGAGCCACAACACGCGGTCTCCCAGGCTGCGCCACATCTCGTGCTGCAGCCTGGGAGGGGCCCATGTCCAGCTGGCGTATGAACTGCGATAGGCTGCGTTGATATATATACATACATATATCAACTCAGCCTATCGCCGTTCAAGAAATAAATCCAGCCACCATGCAAAAAATACTAGATTTATCTCCTAGTTCTCTAGCTTTGCTACGAAATGTAACCAAAAGGTGTCCCAGTTACGCTGTGAGAAAACGAAAATATAGCTCAAGCTACCAACTCAAACCAGCCGGTATTTGGCGCCTTCCTTAGAACAGAAACAGTCATGACAAACATACAAACACAACTGAATTCGTTAGCGTGACCTCTCGTTAACTAAAGCCATAAACATGGCGTGTTTACTATAAGAATTACCATATAAATGAACACTTTTTCTAAGACAAATAAAATAGTGGAAAGTGTTGAATGTTTTATTTTGGTCATATTTTATTTTGACGCCGTTCGTTACGTGTGCCTTGCGACTTTGCTCAAGTTTGAAAAGATTATTGTGATAACTTCTTACTAGAAAAAGGCGGCAGCTAACATACTAAATTTCATAATTGGTGAATTATTTGTTTGACATAAGAAAATATAACACGCCTGAATTCCTCGAAGGGTTACGGAGAGAACTCTTGAATTCTGCACTCTTTAATAACATCTATCTTCTAGTTGTATCACAAAAATCTAGATGCTTATTTCTAGTTTATAATGTCAAACTAATTTTCAAAACACCATAGGCATTAATAGACGCACGCCATACGCCAATTACAACCGTAGTCTCGTATTAATCATGTACCATCGATCATGGGGTATTGATTATGGACTCAAGGCCCCATGGTAGGTATGTAAGGGAATTAAGTTATTATTTTACGTAATTGATGGTGGAACTTTATGTCTTAGTTAAAGATATGCCAGCTGTTGTGTGGGATTTAGGTAGGTACTAGGCACGATTATATACTTTAGTTAAATGATAATACAAGTAAAAGTGTACACGTCACCTTTACTAGTCAAATATAACTTATGTTTTAAAACTAGATGCGTTCGGTGTTTGTTATCCGACTACTCTGAGAAGAAAGACCGAAGCAAACTCAGAGTTCACAGTCTCTTAAAGTCCGGACATAATCTTGGTCAGGTCATATGAGGATGACGCAGATTAATGTCTATAAAGAACCACCATACAATAATGACAGCTACTACTACAGTTTTATAATACCGCTCTGTCCCTTTTTTGTTGCATTTGCATGTATCCTTACACAGGGGAGTTACTGTGATGGTCCTTCTGGGTAAAAAGCTATATAATATGAGAGTAATAGTGTAGTCAAAAAAGTCGATTTTGGCGGTAATCTCCGATATAGCAAGTATTAGACGACATTTTTTTCGTAAAAATCCAGCGAATAAAGGAAAATATAAAAGTAGGGGAAGACCAAAGAAAAAATGGATTGATAGAATAGACTGATGGACTGTGTGAAAAATGAAGTGTCTAGAAAGGGGGTGATTACTCAGATGACGACTAATACAAATAAATTGAAATAAGGGCAGGAGTGTGATGAATGATGATGATGAGAAATAAAATAGTTAATGAACAATTAAAGCCTGGCTACACTTGTTAACAAGAAAATAGTAAGTCATCATCCACACATTTGATGTATGAACATATTGTATAATAAATTGATAACAATACAATAGAAATATTTCGATAATGTATGTATTATTCAACACACGGCAGGTATTGTGAGTCTTATACATCGTGATGACGAGCATGTACCTCTGACATCACCATTGTTAGTAACTAGGACATCTTGCTAACTATGTGCTGAAGGATCTTGGAGAATAAGTGACTGATAGCAGCTGCGATGTTCGTAACCTTCGTTAAACCACACTAGAGTTGGTTCCAAGGCAAAGTGTTAATTACTAGCTGCGCCCCGCGGTTTCACCCACATTAGTCTCAATCCCGTGGGAATATCGGGATAAAAAGTCTCCTATGTCCTAATCCAGGTCAATCGTTTAACCGTTTTAGCCTGAATGCGTAACAAACAAACAAATTTATAATCAAATATTTTCTCTTTATAATATTATTTTAGAAAATCAAACTTGACTTTGACTACAAGCCACTGAATGCAATAACTATGGCACTATGGGAGATCTTTGCGAGGCCAATGATAATGCTGTCAGAATGGTCAAATTCTGGTCGAAGCTTATTTAAAACAGTTAAATGGAATCTTCGATACGATGAAGTGGAAGAAGACGCTGAACATCCAATATATTACACACAGTGCGAGAAGGAAGTAGGAAACCTTGGTCCATAGAAGAAAAAACAATACTACGTAAAGAAGCTAAGTAGGTACTTATTTTTCTATGATAAGTAGGACCATATATTTTGAAGTGTAACCTAAGGATCAATTGGAAAAGCCGGAAAGACGGAGAAGACTTTACCAACAGATTTTATCTCACCCAATAACGCTCAAGTTGCATCCTAGAAGATTCATAACTTTATAGGGGGCTTTCTCAACAAATATTGATTCCCAAGCATATGCACTTATGTCCAGCGTTCCCTAAATAAGTAGTCAAAGTATTCTTGAAATCTCATGCTGACAGGGAGAGGAACATTATTATCAAAATGATTAAGAGCTGACAAAAGTCAATCTGCATAGCTTTTTCCCAACTATGTTGAAGTTGGCTTAGAGTTTGCACAAATTGTGCCCGCATGGTGGATTACGGCCCACTCCCTGTCACAGAGAGCAGGTCTGTGTCCCAGCAGTGAGGACATTATAGGCTGATTATGCTGCTAACCGGATGCAACTAAATACCAGTATTTTACGTGGAGCGATTGCCTATTTAATCTCCACAACCCAGTTAGGTACTGGGTAACACGATACCGCTTGGTAAGGCTGATTGTCCGACTTTTGGGCTTCTGTCTACCCGTAACGACTGTCAAAGATCTACAAATGACAGCTGGGAACAACGGCTTAACGTGCTATCGAACGGAGGGGTCTCGATATGGATGGAGCATAACCTTCGATCGTCCCATGCGGCTAACAAAAATATTATAAGTAATCTTACTCATTACAATGTCATACAAATCGTTTCATTCTCTCTCTCTCTTAACTGACAAGCAACACAATACCCTCCAAATCCACACACAAAAGGACTCAATACTCATTCAAAACAACAAAAACTCAACATTTACTTCACATCGGGCACAAAATTATTTAATAGTTGTCCAGCTGAGCAAGTAAGGTCGGCTCTGAACCTCGTCCGATTAGTCACAGGCAGACTCATGGTCGAACTCCATATACAGCCCAGAGATAAAAAACATGCTATTATAGACCGTATGCCACATGACGGAAAGGTGTAATTGGAGTGTGATGATGTAGCAGTTCCATGGAAGAATACGGTTTTATTAGCTTGCAATATGTTTTAAAAGGGACGAATTGGTATATAGTCGGGGTTATATCCTAGTTTTTTGTATGTGGAAAAATTGTCAAGGAAATCATATTTACGAGTATGAAGGAGTTAGGTTAAAAGAAAAGATACGCAAAGACACTGAACGGAAACGAACAAGATTTAAAGAAAAACCATGCAGAGTTTAGGCAAGCATAAAAAAGGGAAAAAAGAAGCTAGCCAAAACTGCAGTACAAGGGGAGACCTTGACATAAATCATCGACTGGAGAGATTGACATCAATGCGTTCGACAAAATTTGGGGTGAAGAAATGAGTATGGCGAGATGACGGAAAGGCAATAGCATTGGCATATCTTAAGAGTGTACCAGTGAAGTACTATAAACTGAACTATTTGTCTGTGATTAAAAAAGAACACCATACACATACATCACGTCTGTAATCTCCAAAGAGTTAGACAGAGGTGTACCTATAGTAGCAGTTATGGTAACATGCAACCGACGACCTTAAGAAGGTGGCTGGGACAGACTGGATGCGGAAGGCGGAAGACGTGTTGTGGCGCAGCCTGGGAGAGGCCTATGTCCAGCAGGGTAATTGCGTAACACATTATCAATAGCTTTCATTTTGACAGTTCAACAACATTCATTGCGTTATTTACGTTGTTGAGCAGACACATTTCTCGAACATATGGAGCAATGGATTAGCAATATGCTTCAAAATTATTCAAATTGAGAGTAATAGTGTGTTACACAATTAGGGTGCTGAAATGGACTACGACAGGCTGAGTTGCTTGATTGAAGATGTAATAGGGGAAAAAAAGAAATACTCATCCTATTCCTAGGTTGTAAAAATTTATTGCAAATTGTTTATATACTTGATTAAACTATTATTCTAGCGAAAGAACCATGACAGTCTTAATACTAGTGTTTAATTAAACACGTTAACTCGCTACGGATGTAACAGATTAAGGAAATGGTCATTAAAGTGTTAATGAGTACGCGATCGGATTAATTAATCGATCAATGCGGACACTAGAAGAAAATACCTAGGTCAGAAAGGTTCTAGTGAAGAATCAGTAGGCCAATTACCGTGATTAAAAACGTTCAAAATCTAGTAGCAATCTCATCTCAGCAACAATCAATGTGAAAAACTTGTCAAATATGTAGGTTTTTTTTTTTTTAGAATATTTTAGAATTGACAGCAGCACCCAGTCATCTTGCTGCATTCGACAATTGTACGGTATTTGTATTTCAGTAGATTTTAAGTAAGAGTAATATGAGAAGCAAGATGAAAGAAAAGATGAAAGGTAAGATGAAAGGCAAGAAGATTCAGGTGATAAGATGATGTAAGGCAAAGCCTATAAGCCAAGAATGTAGGACGCGATTGGTGTAGGACAACATTTCTTATCTATTCAAAGTGATGGCATTGGCTGTCTGCCCATCTGATGTTAGGAGGTAACCTTTGCCTATTGTAATTACTGCAATAGCCTTTCAGGTCTTACGTGACGGACGTGTCAATTAATTGCAATGGACAAGCAGAGGTAAGGGGGGCCCGTGGCTAAATAATAACAGCCGCACAGATCGATCGATCAGGTTAAGCTACGCTTGCCGCGGTTGGTCTGTGGATGGGTGACCATCTTTACATACTGAGACCCCTCCGTGCCTCGGAAAGCACGTTAAGCTGTTGGTCCCGTCTGTCATTCGTAGATCTTTGACAGTCGTTACGGGTCGTCAGAAGCCCGAAAGTCTGACAACCAGTCTTACCTAGGGGTATCGTAATACCCAGTAAATGGGTTGTGGAGGTCAGATAAGCAGTCGCTCCATGTAAAATACTGGTATTCAGCTGCATCCGGTTAGACTGGAAGCCGACCCCAACTTAGTTGGGAAAAGGCTAGGCAGATGATGATGGACAAGCAGAGGTAATTTTTAAAAGTCTTATGTGCCTGTAATTATACTAGGACTTTAATACTAATTAATACCAACAATGCTGAAGATTAGTTATGGTGGTAATTCTTCCCCAGACCGAGTATTTTATGAAGAGTTTTGCTACTAACAACATACCATCATGCCTGGTTTCCTCGAATGGTTGGCAGAGATATACCTGTAGTACACCCACATCTCGGCAGTATGTTTAAATCTCATTTAATGGGGGAGTAGGGGGGGGAGGCATCGAGCCCAGGAGCTCGTAGTAGCGCTCGCGACCACTAGATCAACGAGCCATTACTAATCCACTTCTTTATAGCCTCCACGATTGGGTCCTGGAGGGCAGACAGGCTAATATTTTTGCCATTGCACGAGCTATACCTAACACAGTTCGTGCCAATACGCAGATGGAGGAACTAATAAATCTGCCTAGCCTTATCCCATTTATATTCAGCTTTTGGGTAGTACTATCGTACCCCGTTCGTAAGGGGCATCCCCCTTGGTAGTGGTTGGACTACCCGTAACGACTGTCAAAAATCTACGAATGACATCCGGAAACAACTGCTTAAAATGTGTTTTCCGAGGCACGGAGGAGTTTAGGTATGTTATGGATGGGCACCCATCCACGGACCGACCTTGGCAAGCGTTGCTTGATCTTGAAGATTGACCCGTGCTGCGGTAATTATGTAGACACGAGCCCTCATTATGCAGAGAGAGCAAAATATCTAAATCAACAACATTATTAGAACTCTTCTACAAATCAATATCTATTTCCCAATCAGCTTTTTGTGCTGATCAAGTTCGAAGGCAACCTCATTAACTGGTTAATTTGGAATCTATTGTGAAGCAAAGAAAGTGATTCATTTGAAGTAGCGTCAGTAAGGCACGCTACACTTTCACTGTCGCTGATTATGTTTTTGTAAATTGCGTGTGTGACGGATGTTGACAGTAAGGTAGTGGACACACGAGATAGCGAGAATATGTGATCCGGGGTACAGGTAGGTGATTAGCAACATTATTATTAGTGTTAGAGGAGTCAACCAACCCGAATGCTCGCTTGCACCTAGGGTGACTCCTTGTAGAATCCTTCTTATCCGAACTGAGCATGCATAAGCTCGCAGACTCTGGAGAGAGTTCGACAGAATTCATAATTTTAGCACGTGCTTTAGTGTAAACCATATTGTTTCTTAAAATCACAGTAAAACTGGTTAAGAGTAAGGCGATACAGAATTACACAAACGAAAAAAAAAAAGAACTGAAAATAAGGATGCTGCTGCTCATATACTTTCCCAATAAACCCTTGGCGAGCAGCAGTGGCGTTAGTAGCCTTATGTAAGAAGGTGAACCTAGCTACTACTAGCTAGCTAGTAGCTACTTGTATTGTGGTTTTTATATCTCATTTTATACTGCACTGGTGGAAATAATCGCGTCAACGCCGGATGTCGCTGAAAAGCAGCCATGTGGCTCTATCGTTTTTCGTAGATGTGACGCATACTTTCCTTCAACTTGTAATTTTTCGTACTACTAACCTTATCTACAACAGCCTACCTAGTGAACACAGCTTAACATAACCAAAAACATCGGCGTCTGTGATGTTACTAGACACGTTTACCACCATCACATCGATCATAAACTTTATCACCGTTTTCTAAAGGTGATTCATTAACTCGAGGAATGGCGTGAAGATCTAGTTAATTATAAAATTGAATTAGTGTATCATTATCATTATGGTTGATATCTCTATAAGCCGCTCGACAACCGGACGTGTGATTGGGGAATTTGAGATTTATTAGGTCTCATAACTGTCGCCGGCGTTCTTGCTAAAATATAAATCTTAGATGGACGTGTGAAGGGGAAATTGCCTTTATTACTCGTATCACGGTTGGGAGTTTGTGTTAGACGGGGACCTCTTAGTCGTTTTGTCGGTGATCATGAGTGGACTTCTGACTCGTAGTAACTCAGGCGGGTGAGCACTTTTTTGTGCATTGTGTTTCATAACTACTGTTTTGAAAACGGTCAAGGAAAGCACGAGAAGAATCCAGCATGTCAAAGAACCGATCATATTCTTAGTTGCCCACCAATCTATTACGCTAATTAAAATTAACCTGATACATAAATGTATCATGATTTTCCGGTACCTACAAGAGTTATTATTAAAGCTTCTTTGTTAACTTGAAAAGCAAATCATTTACCACTGATCTAACCTCAAAAGAATTTGATCTCAAATCTTCAGACCAGGAAAGATCAGAATATAACCAAACCAGTCCGTCTGTCGGTACCACAACATCAATCAAAGAGACGCTGTCATTGTCTGACAAAGCATTGTTAAAGTTACTTCCACTAGTCGAGGAGACCGCGGCCTTAGCATTTGCATCATACTTTAATATTTAATATTATCAAGATTGAAAAAGTTACATAATTCCTGTAATTTACCGGACGTTATTAGTTTTATTATTGCTTATAATTAGCGGCAGTCTTAATACTTTATCGCTTACGGATTAATTGAAGTTAGGTTAGGAGTGTGTGCTAGTGTAAATAATAAAGAGTGGGAGGGACTATACACATAAATCGTAACCATGAATACAGCACTTGATTCTAGACACCCCAGCGTGCAAATGTTCGTCGGTTTCATAGAAAAATGCAATATCTACGCCGTTCGCGTTCAAAATGTATGGAACAGCTAATTTCATTTTTTACTCTGCTTTGAGTCATTATAATTAATAACCAACGAAAAAAACTCAACTCAGGGACGTTCAGGATCATGCAATAAATCCATGACAACAGATAGCGCCTCGCTGTTAGAAAAATGTTGCCCCACACTAGGAATTTCTCCTGTATTGTGGCTGCGTTTACAAACATTTATTTATTATTTACTTTGGGTATGGAAACGAAAATAAGATATCTCGATAATCGGTAAGATATGATGGTACAATAATAATGTAGTGTTGAATAAGCTTGCATGTAATATATTGCTTATGAAATAAAAAGCAGTTTCCATTGAATGCAGCAATATGTTATGATGAACGTTACTTTTCACATCCAGCCATTCATTTAAACTGAAATGGAAACGTGATTAAGTAGTTCATAGCTAATCAATGTAATACCCATTTCATAATCACTGAATTTAGAGTTAAGTCTTCACTTAAATCGTGCTTACTTTAATGACCCTATGCATAATAATTATTAAGAAATAATTTCTGAATTATTTTTGTGTACTTATAAATGATACACATACATATATAAACCCACGCCTTCTTCCCATGGAGGCAGTTAGAAACTACAAAAATGCCAGCACATACTCTTTTTGCCTCGTTTACGTTCATACATCTGGTTCTATACACACGCCGGTAAAATTATAAAATCAAAATCAATAGTCGCTTACTCAAACTAGGTTCAGAATCAGCACTTTTCGAACGTCAAAATGACAAAACACAGTCCCTCAAAGCGCTCACCCATCACCACTTCCTAGTGCTTTCATAATCCAATAGTAAAAGACCCATAAGTTAGAATAGAGGTAGGTACTTTTACCTGTTTATATTCCAACTTATGGGTCTTAGAAAACTAAATACTGATTGATTAACATGAAGCAAGCATTATCACAGCCGGTCTCCCGGACTACGCAGAACAATGCCTCCATTTTATTACATCAATACGTCGAACCATCATTCAAAAACCATATTATTTATTCACATCAGGTGTCAACCGCTGCCGTACATTCCAATGACATAAGGATCGTAATTGTTCTGGAAACTCAACCCTATGTCGAAGGCAATAGAGTTTGAAAAGAAATTCTTGGAGTCGTGTGTAATTTTCAAGGGATTTCACTGGGAAATATGAAAATGGTTTTGTTTAGAAAGGATGTACTGCCGGTCGATTCTGTATAAATCTCTACGTGAAAACTTGCGTGGAGTGAGCTGTCAGTGTCAACCCACTGATGCTAGGGATCGACCAAGCAAACATTAAAAGTTGTCAAAACATTACTATTTTGTGGGGTTTTAATCTATGAAAAAAAAGAAAACTACAAAATTTATATGGTAACAAAGTTTCTGTTTTGCAAATAGCAAACCCCACAAAATAGTAATGTTTTAACAATTAAAATACTAGCTTTGAAATTATATAAATTGATCATTAGAATTAGCATACAAAATATTATTAAAATCTCGATTGTGATTGTATAAAATTTATACTTGGTCAATCCCTATTATCAGACGGGATGACACTGACAGCTCAATCCACGCTCACTTCACCTAAGTTTTCACGGTGAGATGGTCAGAATCGCACTGCTGTTCGGATCAGCTGTTTATGTGAAGTGAGTATGAGTGAGTCGGCCATCGATCAGTGTAGTAGGTAGATTATAGTAGTACACATAACATCATAACATCACGCCTATATTCCCTGAAGGGCAGAGATGTACAGACGCCAGCACATCAAGCTACTACAATCTGTCAGATTTCTTTAATAGATTTTCAACTTTATTGCTAAAGCATAAGGTTTAAAGTTGATTGGGTAAATCTGACAGTTTCGGGTAGCTTGGTGTGCTGGCGTCTGTACCTAGTACACCAACATTCCGCCAGTCATGTTTAAGTCCCATGTAATAGGGGGCGAACCTGTTGCCATCAACTGGACACAAATCTAGACTCCGGGCTGCTACTGAGATTCCTGATGGAAAAATCCAATAACACTTAGCCCGACCTGGGAATCGCACCTAGGACGTCATGGACCTCATCACTATAGTCGGTACGATATATTACAGTAGGCATTGTAAATAAATCTTGTAAACAATGACTCGCTATCTATGACAACATCGACAGCTATTGATAGAGTAATCAGCTGCTGTGTAAAACAATCATTAATTACTATGGAAACTTTTAAAATTAAATGATTAAACTTAAGTAATAACTTAATGGGGCCGCCTCATAATATATGTATGTAATGATTTTGGAACAATAAACAATTTATTTATTTATTATTTTACGTAGGGGGCCTATTAGTCGAAACGTGCGAATCATCACTTTTAAATATTATTATTTTTTCTATAGGTAGGCGATTCGCACGAGGTACTTTATTTGTAGGCGAGACGACAACAACGTGTACTTTATTGCATAAAATTCACAAATAAATTAACTTAACCTCATCTCATTTGCCTAGCCTTTTCCCAACTATGTTAGGGTCGGTTTCCAGTCTAACCGGATGCAGCTGAATACAGTATTGTATATACATGGTGCGATGGTCTATCTGAACTCCACAACCCAGTTACTGGGTAATAGGATACCCTTTGGTAAGACTGATTCTCAGACTTTCGGGCTTCATCCACGAATGACATCCGATACCAACGGCTCAACGTGATTTCCGAGGCAGTGAGTTGCCTATAGAAAACATAATATTATTTAAAAGTGACGATTCGCACGTTTCGGGCGAGTTAATTCGTGCGAATCGACTAGAAACCCACGTAGGGACGTAAATTGTTTATCAAAACATTTTAAGTTTACAGCCAATAACCATAACTTATCCAAGAAATACAATAGCACCATCAAAAATGTGTGTGCTTCAGTATACAAAACACTTAATTATAAAAACCCAAACTGCAAATGCAATATGCATTCCATCATACAACTTCCTAACGACCACGATTCCTGCATATTTTATTTTTAACTCCTCCAGACAGTTAAATTATACATACTTAAATTTTCATTCCGAAAGCATTTTTATTCGAACAGCGTCCTACGATAACGGACTAAAGATTAAAATCGGTTGATAATTGTGTGTGACAGTTGAAAGTCCGCCATTTTGGATCCAGGAAGTGTGTGTCACGCCGCCATGTCAAAATAGAAACAGTTATGCCGCGAAATTGGGTGAACCCGTGACGGGGACAGAATTAGGGGGATTAATTAGTCCCCATACCTTTAGCCTGCTATATTTTTTTTATGTATTTCAAATACCATTTAGCTATTTAAGTTTTTGTGTTGAGAAAAGCCGTAATCAACTTTTTTCTTCATTATAAATTAAACAAGGAGCGTTTTTTTAACAAAGCATTGTTCGAAATAAAAAAAAACCTGAATGACTGGCAGTTGAAGTTTAAACAATTTATCCTTTTTTTGTCTATAACAATGTTAAACATTAGGTATTAATCAATGCCATGTTTTATAGAATAGTCACGTGAACACCCATCACATTCGTAGAAGCGGCGCCATAAATCAAATCAGCTTATTTCAAACCACTTGACACAGCCTAGTAAAATAACGACAAAAACATACCAAAAAGAATGCTACCAAAATCCATAAAAAATCTGAGCTACATCAAAGGCACCAAAACGTAACAACACGCCATAAAGTGCCATCAGATGGCGCCACAATGTTACGAAACTGAACGTAAATAGGTGCAGTTATTACAAAGTTATTAAGCATAATTACGGTGAAAATTAATCTCTTGCTGAATATGTTATCTTTGATCTATTTCCTGACGAGGAAGTGGCCGAGACTTCGCGACCGAAATGTCTTACTTTTATTTAGTTTCGGCCATTTTCCGGCTTTCCATGTATTCTAAATCAGTTTGGAATTTTAACTAGGCGTACGTTGAAAACAACAATTTGTTTGTGGCTTTGGTTATTCTAGTTTTAATGCAGTTTTTGAATGTTGACGGTTCAATGCACTTCATTTGATATTCGATTTGTAATTTACATTGTTTACTTTTCATTATTAATTTAGATAATAATGCTGGCTGACAGATTCATGTTGGATGTTTAAAGCCAAAGCTTACTGCAGCTTTTAAAATACGATTGCTAAAAAGCGGACATTAAGACCACACGAGAGCAATGGCTTTTGTGATGACAAAAAGTCCATTCTACAGATGATTAAGAATAACAAAATACACACAAAATTTAGTGAGTATGAGGCGCAGAGTAATGAAATAACAAATCATTTTAAAATAAATACTTAACAAACGCAACATTACAAAGTAGGTCGGTCCAGTACATATCAGACAATAAGTAAATAATGGATTATTAAGAAGTAGAAAACTAGATAAAACGCAAGATACGGGGCGTAATATTAACATATCTAAGATAAAACATTATCATGTAGGCGTAATTATGTAATTGCTGCAATCTCATGTTGTGTTTACTGGCGCTCCGTGTATAAACTATATTTTTATTCATGAATACAATGTGTTTCATGTTCTCGGCAAGAGAACTAGCGATGTTATGAATGAAGAAACTTGTTTTGCATTTGCTATTTAAATATCTAGAAGCACTGTTGAATATATGTATATTCAAAGTTGCAAATAATACTGACAAAGACAAGCATTAAGACGAAGCTACAGAGAATGGAATTAATAAACTTGAAAAGTGGAAAATAACATTCTTAATTATAGGTACTACAGGCCCCCTGAAGTTAGCATTTATGTATCATAGGTGCTTCACTAACAAAAATCGTATCTACATTAAGAAACTGGAGAACCAGTATTTGAAAACTCATTTCGCCAAGATACTAGATAAGGTGTAGGAAGTCGTTGGGTTATACCAAACGATATCTATGTCTGGAAGTTTGGTCAGTGCAGAAATAATACGGATTTAAATAATTTGCAATAGCGCAGAAATAGTAGCAGACTGACTTATTCGCCACCTACTGAACTTATTGAGTTACCCGTCTTACTGAATTGAGTGTAAGAACTCGTTTAGACAAAGCGTTTTACGAGCGAAGTTATCGCCATTTAGCAAGCTTTACAGTCCTTTTACAATCAGCGTGTGAATTACTAATCTCCCGTGTGGCGTTAATTTCGTAAGATTCTTAAGGCTAGCGTATAATTTCTCGATATTAAAGATGCTACAGTTGTCTTCTTGCATCTAATTCACGCGAATCTTAACCTTGAAAGTAGAATTCATGTTGAATACTAATCTTCCCACCCCAAATTCTTGGAAATTCATCGCAGCTTAGACGCTAGTTATATTTTTGTCCACATGGTCCATTTCTTGTGTATCAACTACATCTAGACAAGGTTCAATTTGGACTATATGATAAACATCATTTAAATTATTTCGTGCTAGACCACTTTGGGAATTCGTAATGATATTTATGATTGTATTATTTTGATTATCACATTTTATCACGAGTATACGAACACCCACACTTATTATTGTAAGAGCGTTGATCTATAAAATCGCTATTTTAATATGATCCTGCCGATAGGTTGGCAGTCGCGATTTATTGTGTCGTAGAAAAAATTACTGATTTTGATTACACACAATCGAATCGATTTCGTAATAATTATGATTTGATGTAAATCATATGTATAATTGGTTTAGTTAAATTGGACTATATTTGCAAATTAAACTTGAGAACTTTTTGATGCTGTAACTTTTCCACGTAATTATTTCTGACTCATAGGACCAAAGACTGGAGTAACAAACAAAAATTATGATGATGTAAATCTTAAATTGACAAAAATGTTATAGCTCATTTATAGGATCATCATTTGAGCACAAGTTTTTATAACATAAGAATATTACAACTTGTACAGCTGTTGACAACCATCCGATAGGCTATCCTATCGAAACTGACACATTTCAATAACCTGACTTGCCTCAGGAAGGATAGCGGTCGTCTATTTGATTTAAACTGACAAAATGTTCGAGTTTTGGACTTGTGAACAGTGTTTATAGGACTCCTAAGATAACATTGATTGATGTTCGATATGGTACGTAAGCGAATCGAGTAGTTGTGAATAACTATGCTGTTTTCTTATTGCTTTTAAAGTTGGATTCCGCTCTTCTTATTGGGTACAGCTCAGTTCCACTATTCCCAAAAGGGAAAAGAGCAAGACGAAAAATAAATACAATCAACCAAAATCAAACACGAACAGTACGTCGACTAGGTGACCCTAAGCTGTGACATCTCGGAACACGGTTACAAAACTTGTTTAGAGCAACCTGACCAATTTCAAAAGGCAATCAATCGCTGGTCACTGATCCAGAGAAAGAGCCATTTCAATTTAGTCGAGTTCTCGTCTAACCATCGGATGCTCCCGATAACTCGAAGGGCCCATGAATAATTCATTAATAGTCAGTTTTTTATACAAATCGGATATAGTTTTAGGGTTAACAGGTCTCTAAATGTGTTATCAGATACATTATTGTTATGTAGAAGAAAGTTGACATCTTTAATTTTTATTTTCTTACTTTGTAATGGTATAAATCTATTACTGGTATTTAGAGAGTTTTTAATGTTTGTATAATAATGGTTTTAGTGACAAAAATACTCCGGTGTTATTGACCAAGAGTTCGTGTCAAGGTAAATTAATTTAAAACCGTTGTCTGTTATTACGAGCCTTGTTAAGATTTAGAAGTTTCAAAGTATCTTTCTCGCATTTTCATACTCATATATATTATTTTAGTATTTATATGTATTTCTGTTATCTTTGCTTACAAAATTACTCTGTTACTAAAATACTGACTATTAGAAAAGGAATAGGGCGTAATATAGAACCCTGAGGAATAACGGTGAAGGGCGGGCGTTTTAGGGGACTGTCTTTTGTAATTTTGACGTTCGAAAAGTGCTGATTCTCAGCCTAGTTTGAATAGATGACTTTTGATTATTATCGATTTTGATTTTGAATAACGACTAGGAGGAGTACTAAACTGATTTTACTAACGAATGCTCCGTTTCAGGATTAGAATTAATATCCAATTTCGGGAAAAATAAAAAGCAGTTAAGTAATACAATATTTATGAAAATGATTAATAATAACAAAAAACTTCTTATAAGGGTACCTAATTGGATCACAACAAAGGTACAGCATTGCTAATCACTGACATTGAATTCGCTCAAACCTGAGGAAGACGTAAACAACAACAGGCTACAAATCATTATAACAAAACCTGTTCTGGAATAAAAAAGAAATAAGCAACAAGTTAATGGGACAGGGAACGTGGGAGGTCTAACAAAGAAAATTGCAAATTATAATCACGGATGTGGATGAGATTAGCATAGGACCGAGAGAAATTATTTTAGAAAAGAAAGGGTTATTAATGGAATGATTGAAGGGAAGAAAGAGATTGATTGCAGCTTTTTTTAATGATGATGAAGATAATGGAGTATGGAATGAAGGATACTGATGTTGTTTGCAACAACCCAATGTTTATAACTTTTGAAGGATTTAATTGTAAAAAAAATATATTTTGGACACATTTTAAAGTCAACTAAACTTAAGTTCAGTGCATCTTTTTCTATCTATTTTATTAAAAAAAAGACAGAAGATAAATATTAGTTTAGTCCTGTCAAATTACGATACTTCATAGACAAGTTTAGACGTGATAAAAAAAATTGGCTACTTAAATTACGTCCATTTACGCCAGTCGCTAACTATTTTGACAGGAATAGACTAATATTTATCTTCCGTTCTTTTCTTAATGAAATAGAAAGAAAAAGATGCACTGAACTTTAATTTACAAGGGAATCGGCGCCAATGTTCATTAAATTCATTAATTCAGATCCGGAATCTTTACAAATGTAGTTATTATAAAATCGATTGCAGAAATAATCCGTACATTTGAATGAATTAACCCACCCAGTTTTACCATAATCCCAAATTTACTGTTTACAAATTAGTTTTTTTTTTTTTTTACTTCAAAAACCTGTGCAAAGATCAATATACTGGTCCTTCGATATGAACATTTATAACTGAATACAATTAAGTCTTTAAATGCTTTAATTTAAAATTCTTATCAACTTACTTGTGTAATAAATTAGCGCCCTTGTCTTTTCAGGTAGTAAGCATTTAGTACGACGTCCTTAGAGACAAAAATAAATGTAAAAATACAGGTAGCGTTCGTTTCATTGTCGTTGTTAATCTGTCACTGAATTATCTTAGTGATTTATTACTACCACTAGCAATATCGTTTATATTAGGCTTATATTCTGGTAGCAGATCATTAGAAATATGGTCTTTGCCCTTATTGTACCCACTGGCCTCAATGACTGCCCTTGACCAAAATCCCACGTCGTTTTGATCTCATGTTTGCTGAATGTTGCTTAGACAATGTAAACTTAAGTAGTCTCTTTGACGTATAATGGCTGTAATTGCAGCTCATTTTTGTTAATTGCAATTTTGTTAACTGCACCATTGCAAATGGTGGAGCTGTTACTGAGAGTGCATTTGTTATTAAATGTAAATCTTAGATTTCAATCGTTAGTAACTGTTTCATGTCTTCGATTTTTATAATTAACTGAACAATGAAATCTTCTGATAACTCCTTCATATGATTTTTGTATTTTCCTTGGTTTCTACTTGGTTTCAAATATGGCAAATAACTGTAAGTAACCTTGTTATAATTTATACTGGATGCTTTTTTTACAGGCTCCAAATTTTTACAGGGTGTTCTACTCATGAATATGAACAACTTTCACTATAGGACCAACTCTGGGATCACAAAAAAAAAAAAATCAGCTGTTTCATACATTTTGGTCAAGTAAGTATTGAACTTTTGTATTAAACAGCTGTTTTTGTTTTCGTTATTTCAGAGTTGGTCCCATAGTGAAAGTTGTTCATATTCATGAGTAGAAAACCCTGTAAAAATATGGAACTTGTAAAAAAAAAAGTATCCAGTATTTATCTATTAAGGAGCTATGTTAATTAATTATCAACTTCAGAGTATGGCAAAAGGCAATGGTGTTTATAACTATTCAGCCATATTTGTATTTTATTAGTTCCTCAATCGAAGACAAATACCTATTAGGTAGGTAATTAATATCAATTTGCGTTGTTTTATAACAAAAACTAAGGAAGGGTTTTGTAACATACGAGAATAATTTATGTTTAAAAATATTGTTTGTGTAGTCACCAACGAATGAAACAGTAAAACATCAAAGATTTTGGGAAATGTGTAGGATCAAACAGGGAAATAATCGTTATCGGATGATAAACCAAAAAGTGATTAATTAAAGTTTGACACAAGTAAGTACTATGGATCTTCCGATAGCCAATGAAAACGTCGCAATTCGCGCGCTTTTCGGGACTATTGGTAATTGAGACGGTCCTGAAAAATATTCCTTTCAAGATTATGTGTAATTAGTTCCTTGAAATCATTTGCCAAAAGTAGGCCGTCAAGGCAAACATTAACTTGCCGAAAGCCTAATGTATGCACGCCTTGAAGCCATATTACCACCGACAACAGATTCGTAACGGTGACCGTTAAATTCAAAACACAACACACGAAGACAACTTCCGGAACAACAATTACATAAAAATTACAACAAAATAAAACTGACATACTTAAATCAGTTGACTTTTGTCGTATTCCATTCAGTATCGTAAATCGTAGCACAACACACGCGTGAGGGGTTCGTTTGTATGACGAGACGCGTGCTCGCGGCTCGAGCGTCGGCAACGCACTGCTTGGCTACGCGACCCGCGTCCTTCGACCGCCGACTTTCACTGCAAATGATAATACTAAAACACTACCAATTTTAAGTGCATCTAATAGTCTGCTCTTCACTCCCATGCCTAGTATTCTCAAATTGGTCGGTTATCCCATGGCGCTGGTCCTTTTGTCGAGGGTGCGGTGGTTGCATAATGTGAAGTTTGTTTGCAGTTGTTTTGTTTAGAATTTTCATTGGGCACGAAGATTTTATCTTGGATTTATGGCTGCCTTGGCTTAATTGTTTATTTACTTGTTTATGTGCTAATCTAACCTTCAATATTAGCAGGAAAAATTGTGCGCTTTCGGAAAATGGAACCAAAGTTTTCTTTTCATTTGTGGTTAAGTAGCATTTTAATGAAACAAAAAAAAAAATTGAAAATGAGTTCAATTTCAGGACCAAAATTATGTTTTAAACATAAATAAACATTTCACAAGAAAGCCTTAATTGCCTTCAAAGAAGCTTACCACAAACTTCCATAGACATAGACTTTTCCGGGATGAATTGAAAAATCTAGGAAAAAGAAAATCTAGAAAAAAAAAAACAATCACATTTCCTGAAACAGTTATTTTTCAATTATCATAATGATAATAGAGCATGAATCAAAAGACCAATATAAAAACGCTACACATTCTTATAATAACGCATCACAAATTTGATTAAGAACCACTATACATAGTGTAGCGTAACCGCAAAATAATATTTATTCTATAGTACAGCCTTGTAGTTGGCATTGTACACAATTTACTTAAGTGTACCAGCACGTGACTATTGTCAGGAAACTTCTGTTTTACTGTTGGATGAACTGTATCATTATTTTTTTAAATTACGTTTTGGTTGATATGCAATATATGAGATAGAAAATACAAGGTTCCCCAAATTAAGCCTTAATTGTATGATTTTTACTTTTTAAAATTAAATTTATTTGGACGTAATATTAGCTCTATAGTAAGGAAAAAATATTTAATAAAAAATATGTTTTTTTTAAATGGCCTAGTGGAAATTTACATCTTCATGTACTTAATCAGAACGAATATACTGGGAACAAAATGAGTTGAATATCTCTAACAATTGGGGAAGCTGGTGGCCAGCTTGGATGGCAGTGGGACGAGCTTCACGACTATATGCGGGCGTAGTCCATCATCATTTTAAGACTGCGCTATCGCATTAGGGATACCTGTAATGATAAGGGATATTTTAATAAATAAATAAATCATCATCATCAACTTCCTGCCCTTGTCTCATTTTACTTGGGGACGGCTCAACACGCTTTCTTCTTCCATTCTCCCCTGTCAACCGTCACGTTATCATTCACTCGCTTTTATTTCATATAATTTCGCACACAATTCATCCATCTTTTCTTTGGAGGGAGTGGTCCGTATTGGTTGAATATCGAGTTTAGTTTAAAAAGGTAGGGAAATCTTTTGTCCGAGCAAATTGACAACAGAGGCAGAAATATTTAATTAATTATTTATATCAGAGGCTACTTTTAAAATACAATTTAATATGTCAATACAAACTGTCAAGTTAAATTATGTGGACTTTCAATTTGACATAAAATAAATCACAACATAGTTAGACTAATGAAAGGAGCCAATTTGATTGCTTTGATATTTGACTTCGCAAAGACGAACTCATCATCATTGATTAGAAATTATTTTGACATTTATGATTTTATTACCTCAGTTAGGTAACAAATGATGAAGCAGAGTCTTTGACAAATGCAGGTTATTTATTTCTTCATTAAATAACCAAATAAATTATTGATAGTAAATAAACAAGATAATCGAACAACTGTGAATCAGCACTCGAATTGCGTAACACACTACGAGTGTCAATATCAATCTGAATCATTTTGAAGGATGTTGCAAATCTATTGTTTCATATGTTCGAAATAAAAATCTGCACAACAACGTAAATAACGCGGTGAATGTTGTTGAGCTGTCAAAATTAAAGCCATTGCTACTGAGTGTGTTACGCAATTACCCCGCTGCTAATCCATACAAACAACCAAAGAGTTCAGAGTAGGTAATATCTATTACTAAAAGGACCAAACTAAGGTAAAAGATAATTATAAATTCAAAATCGAAAGCAGTGAGTACTTTAATACTAGTAACATTCTGATAATGAACGTAAAGGCTATAAATACATACCAAAATTGATATGAGAGAATACTTCAGTGCAGTTCACGGCTCAAAATAAAACATTCCATCTCTATTGATTGATTCATCGCCCATAAGTCATCCTTCTCTCCTCTTATGTTCAAGCACATCGATGTTGTGTATAATTTCCGATGCTACTCGTATCATAGATAAAAAAACTCATAATAACAATATCAGCCTATTACAGACTGGTCGCACGGTAAAGCAAAGGCATCTTCTCATACAGAGAAGTTACAGGCATTGATCACCACGCTTGCTCAAGACGAGTTGGCGATTTTAGACTTACGAGTGCATTGACATCTCTGTATTCCTAAATTGTACCAAACCCATTTATATTTTTGATTTAACTGTACTGACCTCGAACTTGACGAATTTAAAATCCCATTTTATCAAACTTCACATTATGTATTGTATTGCCTATTTCAAATTATGTATTGAATTTCTTTCTTGACATGGAAAACTTACATTGATTTTATTGAATGTGTTAATAATACCTATATACGAGTATTAATGAGTCTTTATTACTCGTATTATAGCTAAAACTGTTTGCATGCCTTAGTTAAGGTATCACAGTAGAAACTTAACATCTGTAACTTGTGCCTACTTTCTGTGCAAATAAAGAACTACTCTATAAGTACAGGTTTCATAAACGTTCTTTCAGCCGTGCGATTCTGTAACCATCTCACCGTGAAAGCTTGGGTGAAGTGAGCGTGGAGTGAGCTGTCATTCGCTAGGGATTAACACTAAGTGCTCACTTCACTTATGATTTCACGGTGAGATTTTTGCAGAATCGACCGGCTGGAGTTTATGGAGGAAAAAACTCACAACTTGCGAATACCTCATTGAGAATAAAACCGGTTTGTTTGGAAATTCTCATAATAAATAGATTCTGGAAGTCTTTCAAATCCAGAAGGAGGGAGGAGTAGATATGTTAGACTACAACAGATTAAAATCACAGTAAGCACAATAAAGACTAATTTAGGAACACCGAGCAGCAATATAGAGAAGGACGGACAGTAATCACAGCCGCACGGCTCGATCGAAGGTTAAGCTAGCCGCGGTCGGTTCGTGGATGGGTGACCATTCGTTCCATCGAGACCCCTCCATGTCTCGAAAAGCACGTTTAAGCCGTTGATCCCGGCTGTCATTCGTAGATCATTGACAGTTGTTACGGGTATTCAGAAGCCCAAAAGTCTGACAATCAGTCTTACCAAGTGGTATAGTGTTACCCAGTTACTCAGCAGCGGAGGTCAGATAGGCAGTGCCTCCATGTAAAGTCCTGGTATTCAGCCGCATCAGGTTAGACTGGAAGCCGACCCCACCATAGTTCGGAAAGGGCTAGGCAGATTGACTGTATCAAAAGACCAAAGGACAAAGAAGAAATATTCTTTTCACTCCTCTTGCTCAAAAATACCGCCATTTTAGGGTACAAATAGCATATTTACCTCTAGGGGAAAAAGTTTTTTTTTCTTTAATTTTTTTCTGGAACCAACGAGCCTACAGAAACGAAAAAGTCTTTATTCATAAGTAGAATAATCATGAATAAAGACTCAACTTATTAATGTTTCATAAAAAAAAGAAGAACATTTTATTTTTGAAAATGGTACTAAACGCGGCAATCTCTTTGGTAGAATGCGTGCATTGCGTTGCAGCTACAGAAGAAAGAAAAAGAAATATGAAAAAAAAAATGCCGCGAAATCTTTAAACATTTTCTCTAATTGCAAATTGAATTGGTGATCGTAATTTCCTTTACAATAGTGAAAATTACATCATCAAACTCACAAGATTCTCAAATGGAGATTCTAATTTGCAAATGGAAGAGAAAGGAAAAGAAATAATTTTCAATCTGTTGCCGTCTAGGTAACAAAGCATTTATTTAAATACTTACGAAAAATGTATGAAGTGGAGGACAGTAAAACGAGTGGATTCGCTTATGGAAGGAGTTTTTCTTATTTATTTTGATGAACTTTCCAAAAATTATCAAAGTTTAACCCTTTGCCTAATCCAGAACAGTACACTGGCCACTGAGACATCCGGCGAGTTCTGGTGCAAATATAAAAACGCTAAAACGCCACGGTGGATGGAGATTCGATCAAGTGGCGGAAGGCTATCAAAACAAGTTTGATATCACCCAGCGTATCACAGAACGCATCAATACTCTCCCAACTAACCCACGACCATCGATATCAAGGGATGAGTCAACTCAGCTGATTCTCTATTCAGAACATTCGAACGAGGGACCCTCAAACCTGGAACTACGTGTATCTCCCACGTTTACCCCACAGACAACTCAACATTCATCTTCACAGAGGACTGAAATTAAGTTGGCGGGAAAATCGTCTCGCTATATATCCAGAATTTTACAAATTGTACATTTAATTTTAAATAAAATAAAATATTTATTATTGTATTGGATTATTTTATTTTCTCACAATCGTAGTGAAAAGTAGAGTGCAACACACGACGCTAGAAACCCTTTAAATAACTCGGTTTCCATTTACTCCCTCGCTAAAGCTCTGGAGTAAAATTACCTCGTATGTAATGAGTAATTTTAGCCCCCTGTATAACAATCTACTATATTATTAATAATTGAATACGGAAGACTATTAAAAAACTATCAGGCGTGGACAAAAAATATTAAGTTCAAGGCATATATGTATTTTGCCGGAGCCGAGAAAATTCTTGCTTTTCCCAAAAACGGCATAATGTCATGAACATAACAGGGGCGGGGCTTTTTATAATGTCCGACAAAATGTCGTCTTCAAGTCGTCGACGAGTCGTAGACATGATCTGTTTGGAAAGGAAAAAAATAAATGTACACTAATAATAATAACATTATAAAGAGGAAAGATTTGATTGTTTGTTTACAGTATTGAATAGGCTCCGAAAGTACTGGACTGATTTAAAAAATTGTTTTACCATTAGAAGCCGACATTATCCCTGATGAACATAGGCTACTTTTTACCGCGGGAAAATGCTTAATTCTTACGGGAAAACGGGTAATAAGATTTAAACGGCGGGAATTACGAATTCTACGTAAACGAAGTTGCGGGCGGATGCTAGTTATAAATAAAGGAAGAAAAATAATTTATTTTGTCACATCAATACGTTAATTCCATAAGACAACTCAAATAAAAAAATAAAAGTATATAAAACTAAAACGAAAATACAACTGATTTATACCCACGAACACAGAACATATGTAAAAATTCAGCAGCTGAATGCCATGACTGTGACAAGAAGACTTCCACTCAGGAAACTTGGTTCGATACACATCTGAATAAGTCTAATTAAATTAGCATCACTATTGACCGTGTTTGTGACCTAGCTTGCACATCCGCATCACAGTTTACCAATTTCGGGGCATAAACCATTCTTTAAAACGAAACCTTGTGCTTATTATTCTCATAGATATTAACTAATCCTGCTCAGAAGATGGACCACCTCAGATTACCAGGCCTTTGATTAGCTTACAAATTGATAATATTATTATCACCAACTTGTTAGGTCGTCGTTCCATTTAGCTGGGGGGCGACCCACACTACGCTTGCCGATACGAGGTCACCACTCCAGCTTCTTACTACCCGTAACAACTGTCAAAGATCTACGAATGACAGCCAGGACCAACGGCTTAACGTGTTTTCCGAGGCATGGAGGGGTCTCGATATGTAATGGATGATCACCCATTCTCGAACCGACCGCGGCAAGCGTAGCTCCACCTTCGATCGAGCCTGCGGCTGGTATTGTTGAGCCACGAGCTCTGTATGTCTCTCACGTATCTAGTAGCTGATTATCAGTAAGCCAAGTACCGCTCCCCACGATACAAACGCCAGATCCATTCATAATACCTAGACTAGCAGTCAGCACTCAACAGGATTTCAATTGCACATAATTAGTGATTCAAATATTGACAAGCTGTTTATTTATTGCCGACGAGCCATTCATTCTAGTTAATGGATGGACTACGAGTAGTAGCACGGAAATGAATGTAGTTAATATCCTGCTACATCACAGTTTGAAGGTTTAGGGACTCTTTTGCGACCTTCAAGAAAGGCTTGAATATCTCATTAATTACATTAAAAAAAACAATTTCATGACGAGACCCCTTTATTCATAAACGTTGCTTAAAGTTGTGAACATTTTTGACGTTTAAACGTCATTTAACCTTATCATCGTTATCCTTAGTACCTACATTACTTAAGATTAATTGATAACTATTTTAGAAAGTGTTAGTTTACTGTTTCTTGATCATGTGAATGTCAATTCGGAAGGGCTTAGCAGGCATAGTTGAATTTATTTATATTTTTTCTAAATAAAAACAACCGGCCAATAGCGTTTTGGACTCACGCACTAAGGGTTCCGTAGCATTATACTATGCATTATTAAATTTTCATTTTTTTTTCTGAAAGTGTGCTGTTTAGAGACATAGTTTTATTTTTCCTGTAATCTTTACATAAACTTCTATCTCATAGAATATATAATATTTTCATCAAACGTCGAAAACTATGCGGTCTAAAACAAAAAAAGAAAATATGTTTGAGAATGTGCAAACAGTACCTACTCTTTCATATAATACCCCGTATGCCCTAGTAGCCCCACTTCGAGTTTTTAAGACCACCCCCCCTGTGGCAAAAATAAATATATTTTTATTTCTTTCTTATTTACAAAATAGTTGGGCAAACGTCATCTAAAACTATTCCAAATTTGAAGTTGATAGCATTAGTAGTTCTTGAGATATCCAGCTGAGACAATAAGGGTTCCTTTTTACCAGTTTGGTACAGAACTCTAAAAACTATTTATACTCGTATTATCATATATTAGCATTTTCCAAATGCTTGTTTTAACACTTTAGATAACTGTGCTGCAGGTGTAAATCCCAAATTATCATAATACAGATACAGCAATGACTTATACAGCAAAGAGTATCGATGCAGTTTCTTGCCCGTTCTTCTCCATAGGAACACCTACTACTCATAGGAACGGGCTCATCCTTCTGCCTGACCTTAATAACTGAAAAGTGCCTGTAATTGGTTGTACTGAAATAAATACTTTGAGTTTGACTTCACGAAACTAAATATTGGCGTGCATTCACAACAACCACAGGCATTCTACTCATGATACTTCCCCATCATTTCCACCTTTAGAATAAAAACATACGCTAGAAGGCTCTATTTACTTCACATTACACAAATTCCTTTACGCAACAATTAAGAATCCACCAGCCAACCTAAATACGCAATAATATAGGCATTAGAATAGTTTAATGACGACCTTGCCTGTATCCGTTAATTGCGCATTCATTAGTCTTCCGCGTGCTCAACCGAGTTCTCTGACTAACTGCACGCTGATGAGTAAACTACTGATTATTTGCTGTTCTAGTGGTCGCAAGCGTTACTTCTGAATATGAGGTCCTGGATTCGGTTCCCAGGTCGGGCAAAGAGTTATTAGATTTTCCATTCCATTTCCAGGAATTTCTCAGTAGCGCCCCCGAGTCTGGCCTTGTGCCTGAACAATGGCAATATGTTTTGTGTATGTTTTTTTTAAGGGAGGCGCCACTGTCGCGTGCACTCCGCACTCTCAACCTCATAGCTAGTGACTCGGACCTTTTCTGTTGTTCTCTGAGTGAGTTCACAAAGAATACATTGTTTGTAATAAGTTACAAAATTTAATCATAGTAATAAGTTAGGATAAGAATTTAGTTAGGATAAGATATGTACACTATCGCAATAGGTTTCCCTGTAAGGATAGATGTAATTTGGAAATAAATAAATAAATAAATGTTAGCACCCATTAAATGGGACTTCAACATAACTGGTAACATGTCGGTGTAAAGGTCACACCTCTGCCCAACCCTTCGGGAATTTTAGGCGTGATTATATGAATAATTAGATGATTAAGTTTACTAAGGTTTTTTTTAAGGTTACTACGTACGTACGTATTGTTTGGTTAGCTGTTCTTTGGTGCTTTTTACCAAAAGTAACTTTTACTGTGGGATTCGTTTGATGGACGGTAGGAACATAGTGTGTTCCGGGGGTTATTTTTCATCACGGCTTAATTCAAAGTCAAAGGCGAACCTCATATCTGATATAGACTCTAATACTTTCTGGCATATTCCATATTCTGTCTGTTTTATGTTATTAAAAATACATCATTAATTTTTAATTTTAAACACTAAGCAATTGATTCTCCATTATTGAGGGATACGGCACTGTTTCTCTTTACTACAGGCTATTATGTAGCCTATCTAAGAGGACAGTACCCCAACCATTTATGTTGTATATCAGTGTTAATTTGTAAAGTGCAACTGTTTTTTTTTATTGTATTTACTGCAACACCTTTTATGCAATAAAATTTTTATTTATTTTAATTTTATTTTTTATTTTTATTAGATCATTTACTCTTTTTTCACCTTACCTGGTCGCTAATGTCAAACCTAAAGCAAATCATTAAAGAACTGCCGTGCGATTCTATAACCATCTCACCGTGAGAGCTTGGGTGAAGTGAGCGTGGAGTGAGCTGTCATTCGCTAGGGATTAACACTACTAATTGCTCACTTCACTTATGATTTCACGGTGAGATTTTTACAGAATCGATCGGCTGAATTTCATTATTACCCGCCCTGGTGCAATTAGTGATTTGAATTTAGAACCTCAACTCAAATTTTACCATTATTTTTTTTGTTACCTTCTTTTAGTTTTAGTAATTCAACTCGACGAAATAGAGTTCTCACAGCGTAGGTTTTATATTAATATTTATTTTATTTTACCATTTATGTACGCACATTAAACAGACAAGAAAAAAAAACAGAACAGAAAAATATGTGTAAAATAGTTGCCTTCGACGAACAAAGTATTGAAATAACGCAATTTATTAGTGCAATTATTTTTAATTTAGTCAGAATGTTGCCTGCTAGAAGCTGCAAAGGTTGTTATGATAACAATATACACGACCAGTTGCAGATGCCAAACATTGTTAACAACCAACAGGCCTGTTGGTCTAGTGGTCAGTGGCCCTGACTGCTATGCGCAAGGTCGTGGGTTCGATTCCCACCTAGGACAAATGTTTGTGTGATGAGCACGATCATTTGTTCTTTGTCTGGGTGTAATTTATCTATAATATGTATGTATTTAGAAATATATATGTATGTTTATCAGTTGTCTAGTACTCATAGCACAAGCTCTGCTTAGTTTGGGACTAGATGGCGTTGTGTGAAAGTTGTGGAATATTATTATTATTATTATTATTATTGGACTCATAATCATCAGAATACCATTGAAAGTTGTAACTTTTACTAGCAAATACTTTCCATCCTATTTAGTCCTAGAAGTCTAACCAAGGGAGCGGTCCTGACATAAAATTAAACTGTTTGTTTGTCAGCCATCTAATAAGACAGCCAATTGTTGGAGCTAACTCAATAGGTAGTAACATAAATCCAAAAACTGTAAACAATAGAGAAATAATGATTATTTGTCACGCATCGCCATTTAAGAAAAACAATCAAATCATAAAAGAATCGTATCGTATCATATAAACGGGTCCACAACACGCCATAGGTGAACGATCTCACAGTGTAAAAATAAAGTTAAGGTCGATATTACATTAATTGCAGCGTATTGACTTTTATTGTCATGTAATTGTTAATCTGTGGAGGTCGGGAAGAAGGGTACGAGTATACGTTGTTGGAATTGTGGTGAAGATCCTTGTTTGAACAGTTCAAGTTTTATTGGATGTGTTCATCAACTTGCTGGTAGTCTTTTGTTTAATGATGATGCACGCGAGTTTTTGATGGCGCTGAGTGTCAATATTATCTTCATAGTGTTCGCACAATACAAAGACGTTATTGCCATTTATACGATACCTACTTATCATTATGATTGTGAATCTACAACAACGCCAACTACGCCAACAACGTTGGTACAACGCCTCTGACGCCGCCGCAATAAACGTACTACCTACTGGGCCCAGGCGCTGTAGCTACTGGGCCCAGGCGCTGTAGGCAGCATGGATGTTACCATCGAAACGAAAAGAGGAATACTACAACATAAGGACGTTTTAGAAACCTCCTTCAGATAATGGGCCCTTATGCAAACTAATTTGACTGATTTCAATTAAAGCCTTTGATATTTGACTATGCCAAAACTACCTCAGCATGTGCAAATGCTTTCGAGATGATGATAACAAAACCAAAAGTAAACACATGTTATGGTTCAATAAATTATTATTAAAATGTAATTAACTTATTTCGCTTAACCATTCGAAATAAATATACATAGTTGGGGTATACATAGCTATATAAATAAATAAAATTGATAATAAAAATTCATAAATTCATTTAAGAAGATAAATAATATTTACAAGATATTTTATAAAGACAAATTGATCCAATTTTGCCAAGAATCTGATCAAAAACATGAATTTATTCCACACAATGACCATTTTAGAAGACAGATCAATGCAGAACAGAAATGCTGCTATATACAAAACACAATTCAAAAAGTTAAGTTAAGAAAGAGAAGATACTTACTTAAATATTTATTTACTTTGCATGTTACCATATTTGTATGTCTTAAGACAAAACATAGCGTACTATTTTATATGTATGACCTATTGTATACCTATGTTTCACAAATAAACTTTATGATTATGATTATTATGAAGTTAAGAAGAATAACTAAAACAAACGTTAACACAAACTAATATTAAGTCATTCCCTACACTAGTAATGCTTAGATATGAGTCTTTCTTGAACTAGACGAAAAGTAATTATTTTAATTGTATACATATACACTTTTTCAAATACATTATGTTTTCTCCGTGCGAGATAATCAATCTCAAAAATCGTAATCTGCATAATTATTTTGTACTTTCCATTTCCTATTATTTTTTTTGTTTTCAAATACTCTGTCCAGGTTTGACTCTAACAATTTCAGGATGATTTGGGTCTCCATTCCCTCTAAGAACGTACACCACATCATCTGTCTTCAAAGGTTTAGGTCTTTTTACATAGAAATTGTGTTTATGATCAAAATAATACTCTTCTGGATTGACAGGAGTAGTAGTTTGATAGTTTGTATTTATTTGATACTGACTTTCTCCTGGAAAGAATATATGTTTTTCTTTCCTTGTATAATCTCTGATCATTTGAATGTCTCGCCTATCATCTGATCTGCTGTCGGGGAATTTTAAAGTTTTACTTCCTCTAGATGGCCTTTCTTGTCTCTCTGCTTGTAGTGGTCTCTTTGGTTGCTTCGTTATTTTTACACTGTCCCGTTCGTTACCCTTTTTAGTACTTCCTTCTTCTGGAAACGACCATTTAGAACCTTTATCTTGACTTTCGCTTGAGGTCAAATCACTGTCAGCTTCTATAATATTTACTCCTGGTTTATTTTGTATGCGGCCTTCTACCTCACTATCAATATCTTTTGCGTTTCTATATCCATTCTGTTCGTTGTAGTAATTGTATCCATAGTTGTAGAGATTAGCATAAGGGGTCTGGAGGGGAAAACCATAGCCATACGGCCTTGGATATCCATAGCTTTGTTGTTGTGGTTGCTGAGGGACCCCATTCTGGCCAGATAAGTAATTGTAAAATTGCTCCAAGTTATGTGGTTGCTGGGGTGTCTCTGGTTGCCCAAAGAACCTGAAGAAGCCTCCATTATGGTTGTTGAGGTAGTTGATAAGTTTTTCAGGGTCTCTGGGACATTGTGGGTAAGCACGGTAGCAGGCTGAAGGATTTCCCTTGGCCGTCACTCCCATGACAGCTGCACGACCGAATATGAAGAGTGGAGACGAACTCACTCCATTGTATGCCTGTAGAAGCCTGGAACGATTTTAAAAGTGATTTTAAAAAAAAACCAATATTTCAATATTGGTTTTTTTTACGAATATTGTTATAATATAGTATTTGTAACAAGGTAGGTATACCTGTGTCTCTCTTCAAAAGAAATACAATATATAATTAATAATAATAATACATAAATATCCTCGTAACAAATAACGCCTAACTTCAAAACTTAGCAAGTTTTGTATAACTTGCGATATTACATTTTACTAGGCGACCAACATCAATATATTGTAAGTTCCCATTGTGTTTCACCAAAGTTTTGTCCACCACAAACCTAAATTGGAAATTGTGAAACTTTACGACTATTTCCAGAAATAATATTATCTTGTAGCCACCACTCTTCAGTTCTTCAGTGCTTCTTCAGTTTTAATTCAAACAAACTCCAAATTATCTCTAAAATCTCAGAGATTTCAACCGTTAGGTAAGGATTTCTCTGTCAGTGCATTGCGTAGTTTAAAAGAACTAAGCGGTCAGACGGACAGCATAAGTGTCTTTTTTTGTACTATGTATATATGTATGTGTATACACGACACTTACGAAAGCAAAGGCTGCAGACTAGCAGAAGCCTTCAACAGCGTGGGTGATGATGCTGTACTGCCCCCAGCCACCTCACACAATATTCTTGGAACACACTGCTGATCATCGTACAACGCTATGGAAGTCAGGGCTTCGGCGACCGCTGACACTGCCCGCTGCGTTAATGACTTTGGCCGTCGGGAAGGTCCTGAAATGATTTTAAAAAGAAGTGAACATTTGGACTAGTAGTCGCAAGCGCTACTACTGAGCAGAAGGTCTTGAGCTCGATTCCCGGGTTGTGCAAAGTGTTATTGGGTTTTCTACCTGGAATTTCTCAGTAGCAGCACGGAGTCTGGACTTGTGTCCGGGTGATGGCAATAGGCTCCCATACATGGGACTTGAATATAACTAGCGAAATGTAGGTGTACTATAGGTACACCTCCACTCAACCCTTCGAGGATCACAGCATGTAGATGACCATTAACCTTGAACTCTTGTTAAACAACTTAATAACGGTAAATCTTTAATTAACGATAAACAATCAAATTCCTTTAAAATGATCGCTTTTATAATATTATATTATCAATCTACGACATCTTTGCTCTAAGCTCGCTGGGTAGCTTAGTCCCCGTTGACCGCTTGCACCTCTCACCTAGGCATTGTTTCATCGCGTGCGCCTGTTGACCGCGACCCCTCACAAGCGTGAGCAAACGGACGCATTGTTGTTGTGCGAAAGGTTTTAGTGAGATTCTAATGGCACTTATAGAGCTAGATTATTAAGTATAAGCAAGTCAAGACCAAGAGTGATTAAAAACGATATTTTATGAAACTTGTGAAACTTTTACGAAATAAGAGGAAGTCTGAAAGTGGCACCGGTGACTGAAAATTTGTGTAGATGTCGATAGTCATGGTGTGGCATATGATGCGAAGGAATGAGGAAAATGTCGTGAAGAAAGTTTTGAGTTTGAATGTGGATGGCTATAAGAGTAGGGGAAGACCAAAGAAACATTGGATGGAATGTAAGATGATGTTATGGTTAGAAAAGGGGAGACGAAGTATGGAAGAAAACGACCTGCTATACGGACCCCAAATAAATTGGGATAGGGGCCCCTAATAACTGATGTTATTTTATTAATTCAAAAGTTTTGGACTAGACTAGACAAAGGCCTACCCGAAGCATTCCCAAGACCTCACATAACTTAGTTTAACAATTAAAAGATAGTACAGTACAGTACTTACTTTGAGGTCCTTGAGGTTGATATCCTTGCTGGTGAACCCCTGGATACACTGGAGGTATGTACTGGGCCTGATTTTGAGGAGGATATTGTGAGTTCGCGTCGCTTGGATAACGTGGAGGATACCCAGGTACTGGATAGCCCTGGTAATATGGGTATTCCGGACCTAGGTATGATGGTCTTGGCTGACCACTTTGTGCAGCACTTGAAGGTGGGGCACCAGAAACTGGGGATCCAGTATATACATGACTAGGATACCTCGTATCAGTATGTCCACTTGGGTCACCCTGACCAGGACTTGAATACGTGATAGGACTAGCTGGAGGCCTTTGATCTCCTGAAACTTGATGCCCCGGAGTTGAGTATGCGCCATATCCTGGACTCATTGGTGGGTATATAGATGAGTATGGTGAGTAGCCAGAATTCGCAGGAGTTGTTAATGCCATACTTGGATACGGGTTAGAGTAATTAGGATAAGGATATCCGGGGGCTGGGTAACTGGGTGTTGGGTAGCCTGAATAGCCTATATTTGGGTCACCTGGGCCTGGATAACCTGGACTTGGGTAGAGTACTCCTGGGTACCCAGAGTAGCCTGATCCAGGGTAAAGTGAGTTTGGGGGTATTGATGCGGGATTTGTTTGTTTAGCTTCATATCGGGGCTTCCGTCTTGGTTTTCTTTTCTTCTTTTGGACAGGTTGTTGATTCCGATGACTATCATCTTTAAAAACCACTCGTTCAGTTACAGGATTCCTATCTGAATCTCTATGATTGGTATTCGATGCATTATCTTGATTTTCGAATTTGATTGCATTGTTAGTAGTTTCTGCTTCGATTTCATCTGAATAATAAGACCCATCTTCATCAGTTTTACCATCATCTTCAAATACTACTTGGCTTGCACCAGTTTGAGGATGATCCTCTTCATCATTACTTTTTTGGTAATCAGAGTTCTTTTGCTCATCAGTGTTGCCTTCAAATTTTATCTTATTTTCCGAATGATTAGATTCACCTTCATATCCAGAACCAGTGTTAGAAATACGATTATTTTGAACAAAACTTTCATCATCATCATCGAATGTTATGTCTGCAAGGACTGACCCTGGGTGAGTTTTGTCAATGTCAATATAACCATGTTCTTTCGGGTCATCTTCAAATTTGACAGGTCGTTCTAAAGATTGATCTTCGAACCTGATGTGGCCTTGGTTTTCAGGGTGATGATCAGGTTGGTCGTCTGCTGTGATTTCCCCATCACTGCGAAAACGAAGAAAGTTTGTGGATTCTCTGAAAATGAGTGAGAATAAGATTTAAGTTAACAAGTACTACCAACATCACATTTATGTACATTACATTGAACATTTAGACAGATGTCCAACGCTCCACCCATATCACGTTAGTTACGTTTAAGTCCCATACAATAGGGGTGACCCCTTGTGTGTATTATTTTTTTTTTTTATGTATTTTATGATAACATACTAAACAGAAACTCTACCGAGTCGTTTGCGCTTAAAATACCGCACATCTTGGGAGCTATATCTACATAATTATTGTGATAAATACTGGTGAACTAACTGTAATTTCCTAAAATCTTTCTTAATCATTTAAATAATCTGACAAGGTCATTAATAAATGCAAAATGAATACTTACGACGTTGACTCCTTGATCAAAATGTTTTGATTGCTCTGCTCGGCTGCGTGCGCGTCGTTTGTCAGTAAAACAATGATGACTGCACACAGTATGCATATTTTCATGTTTCCTTTCCTGAAAATCATAATTTGATTTATATAAATAAAAAAAAGTAAAAAGTTTTTATATTTTGGAACAAAAACAAATGGAGTAACTACTACTACTGATGATAGCTACAAAAGTTAAAAAAAAAACTGATTTATGTCAATAACAACATAGCTATATAACACAACAACAGCCGGTCGATTCTGTAAAATAAGTGAAGTGAGCTTGAAGTGAGCAGTGTCAATAGTGTTAATCCCTAATGACAGCTCACTCCACGCTCACTTCACCCAAGTTTTCACGGTGAGATAGTTACAGAATCGCACGGCTGTTTTCCCGAAAGGAATTGGCACAGGTGTATAGAAAACGAAACGAGAAGTCCTGGAACTGGGGGTTACTTTTTTCACGTTAATTTATTTATTTATTTGTTAAAATCTCCCTTACACTTAATAATATCCACAATAAAAAAAATGAAGCGAAGAATTGATATCTTTTATTCGAAAGGTGCTATACCAGGACCCTAATTGAGTAACACACGATCAATCATAATCTGAATGATTTTGAAGGATATTACTAGTCCATTGCTTCATATGTTTGAAAAGTTTGTTTGCTCAACAACGTACCTAAATAACGCAATAAATTTTGTTGAACTGTCAAAATGAAACCCATAGCTACTGATAGTGTATAGTATAGGGACATAGATCTATGCACCAAAATTCACATAAATTAAATATTTTTCAGGAATATGCGAAATTATCAAACTAGGCATTTACTTATAAGTATGATGCACAATATGTGCATGTACTAGTAACTTAAATTACGTTTGTGAAATAACAACCTAAGGGTGGGTTAGGCGCCTGCCTTACCCACCCCAAGATTTTTAAACGCGGACATTTCGTTCCATTCCACGACAATCTTTTGCAGACAGCAGAATAGTCAATCAAAAACATATTTAACAACATCAAAATGTAACAAAACATTAAATAGACTAAATTAAAAATAAAATAACTAAATGACTTACTTTCTAAAATCCTTAAAACACTCACAAACTGTGCAACTTCGCAAAGCTCCTGCGATCAAATGCGAGTAAAAATGAAAAATTTCACTTTGTTCGCAGACGAAAGTTGTCCACTATACATTGCTAATAAGGGCAGCTGACGCCACCGGCTAATACGGTGTATCCTTGTTCAAAATGGTCATAGTTAAATAATATGTTACGCTAACTTTATGGCGTAATAAAATGAAAATAGTGGGTGAAAAGGAAAGCGGTGCCATTTTTTTTTTGATGTGTTAATCATAAACAGCGGGTAGGGCAGGTAAAAATTGAGTTTTCTTTTTATAGATTTCATACTGGTTTCAGCAACCTTTCCTTATATTCAACTGTTTTTTATTGCAATTTTTAGGTTAGCAGGAGCCAAAAAGGCCATATTTTGTTCATGTAAAACGTGTTTACGGAATAATATTATTGAACTTAAATCCAAGGTGTGAAATACAGGCGTGATCTCATGTTATGTTATGGAGGCCTCCATGCCCATCAGCTTAGCAGTATCAGGCGAATTAGCCTACTTACTGTAGGTTTGACATTAGTTATTAATCTAAAAATTAAAATCTGTCGATACTGTTATAATTACCAGATTGTATAATTAATTAATACGTTAGAACTGTATGCCACGCGGAAACCCTATTGTTTTAAAATGATAAATTAACATTTATGAAAGCAATATGACGACGAAATGACGAATGTTAAGCACTATGTCAGGCGTTCTCTAACAAAATGAAACTCTTCATTTTATTGAGACATGTGTACTGTAGACTAATTTATATCATCATTACCATATAGTGTATCTGTAGGCTCGCGCCTCCTTATTTGGAACTTAATCGTAACTGGCGAAAAATGTGCACCCCTGAAAAGCCCTCCGGGATATACCGTGAAGTTATTTTGTGTTGTTGTTTTATTTATCTGTTTTTTTTGTTAAGTTTTTACGGCAAAATTACCCAAACATGAGGGGGTTTATTTATAAATTATGATTAAAGTTTTGTGACGTTCAAACGTCAAAAATGCCTGGTTATATACAGTCGCTAATCACTACTTAACTTTAAGCAACGTTTACAAATAAAGGTGACCCCTTTATTTGTAAACGTTTGGTAAAGAGCTTGTGTAGGCAAGGAAAAGACGTAAAATCGTCAGTCGAACACACCACAAACAGTTGGTAAACAATGCGATCAGTTGAATGCTGCTTAATACCTACTAAGGTGGAAGATTGCAGATTGCTGGCGTTTGTACGGTTGGATATTTACAGAACAGACCGGCAGTATTTATTTTTTCTGTCCGTCAAAATCTGTGTGTGGACGTGATACTTTGAATTCGCATTACGTAGTCTCAAAAATAATATTTTAAGTGACCACTACTGGACCAGGATCAACCCACCAGCCGTTTCACAACCCAAACACGACTTCAAATAATTGGAACAAAGCTTCACATTGACCTTGAGCACCCAGCATCGACAGTTTCATCATAAACTGGCCGAGCCGGTATCGATAATAATCGGCTAACGAGAATCGTTGGGCAACTCTATTGACGGGTTGACAGGCGCGTGGACGCACCACTCTAGTAGTGACAGCTAAGTACCCATGTTTGAAGTGGTCTAGAGCATGTGGTTGATAGGTATAATGGAAGTAAGCACGTATCATGGATCGGTAAAAAATGCTCTGAACTGATAATAGATCTATAATCTTTCGTTTTGAAATCAAAAATATAATCAAATGACTATAAAACATTATTTTTAGTATATGGAAAACCCGAAGCACGTGTCTAGTATTTTTATGTAAAGAATCTATTTACAACATTTCAAAACTGTATCATGAAAAATCACAAAGTTATAAGCTTGTTATGTTACCTGATTGTCCGTACAAAAAGATGGTTACCACTTACCACGCGCTCCCGGCCGACCGGCTGTGGCCTGTTGTGCGCATATGATTGAGGTTATGTACTTAGTGTCGCTCGGTGTCCAACTTGTTAGCTTTTTAAAATAATTTTGGGACAAAATATAACAAATGGTGTAAAAATTATTGGAATCGATTCAATTACTTATTCTGAACAAACTATATTCAGGTTTGCAATTTACTAAAAATAATGTTGTATATGCACCTAAATAGATAACTTCTGCAAAGCAGTGGTGGTCCAGTGGTAACGGCCCCGACTTACGAGTTGTAGGTTCGAACCCCGGCAGGCGCTTTACTTTGTGTAAATAATTTCATCACCACTACTCTCAGAACGGTGCAGGAAAACATCTTGAGCAAACCGGCCGGCATGTTCTAAAACCAAAAACTACAAAGACATGTGACATCTACCAACCCGTACTGGTCCCGCGTGGAGATTACAGCCCACTTCCTCTCGAAGAGAGGAGGCCTGTGTCCCAGCAGTGAGGACATAATTAGGCTAATTATGTAGATTACTTGAGGGGTTTGTGGCTAAATAATAACAGCCGCACGGGTCGATCGAACAGGTTAAGCTACGCTTGCCGCGGTTGGTCCGTGGATGGGTGACCATCTTCACATACCAAGACCCCCTCTGTGCCTCGGAAAGCACGTTAAGCCGTTAGTCCCGGCTGTCATTCGTGGATCTTTGACAGTCGTTACGGGTCGTCAGTAGCCCGAAAGTCTGACAACCAATCTTACCAAGGGGTATCGTATTACCCAGTAACTGGGTTGTGGAGGTCAGATAGGCAGTCACTCCATGTAAAATACTGGTATTCAGCTGCATCCGGTTAGACTGGAAGCCGACTCCAACATACATAGTTGGGAAAAGGCTAGGCAGATGATGATGTAGATTACTTTTACGACGGTTCAAGTCATTCAACGTTCGAACCACCTTCACGCTGCTGTCCATCTCCTGAGCCACCGGTTCGATTCCCTGAAAAAGTACCTATGCATCATCATTCTGAGAATTAAGTCTGGAATTGATTTGTTTACGTAAATATGTATGGTAAGTGTATTCTCTTCAAGACACTGTCAGGATTTGGCGAATGTTTACTCACAAAAATGCTTTAATTATTTTGGAATCCCCCAGGACGGTTGCATGAAGAGGGGAAGACCAAGCACCGCTCTTAAGTCTGAAAAGATTTATATTTGTTTATGAGGGTTTTTTTTTCTTCTAATAATTAAAATAAAGAACGATTGTGTAAAAAGTATTTTTCTCTGGTCAAACTCACTGCATCCATGCTTGTATAAGATTATAAATACGAAAGTAACTCGGTCTATTACCTTTTCACGCCTTAACGGCTCAACGGATTTCTATGAACGTTGTCACACAGGTAGACCATGACCTGGGGTTAGGATATGACCTGGGTTAGGACATACGATACTCTTATCCCGATAGTACGTTTCCAGGTGCGAAGCTAGGTTTTTGCTCAAGGGGAAAGGGGGGTCAATGTTTATTCCTAGGAAGATGGTGGTGAATTTCTCGCGGCAATAAACGTCGTCCGTGAACTCAACAGCCCTTTTTCGACGTACCTTTGTATATGTGAGTATTCTTATATCTTTTAGTAATATATGTATACTGTATACAATATAAAAATAGATATGGGCTATAAAACTGTGTTTATGTTCAATTTAGACTTTTAGACTCAGTTTGGTCGAAGCCCAGGAGGGGGGCAACTTCACCCCACTTCTGTATCCGTGCCTGTACGTAGGTACTTACCTTTCGAATAATAATATTCATACAAGTATTGACATAACCGCAACTAACAGGGCAACGAGAAACAAACAACTCGAAAATATTGATCAAATAGGTCACCCATATCAAGCAAAATACCATGCAGTACCTACATACAATGTTTGATTGAAATTATAAGTACGACTATCATACAATAGCCGCCCAACAGCAATAAACTCATAGCAATCGTATGGTCAAGCCAATAATCACACAGGCAAAGCAGAATTTCACGACAGTGAATTCTGCCTTATAAATGGAATAGTTTGTATCGACGATACATGCGTCATCATCATTGTAACTGCTTTACTATGCACTGCTTTAATATGTACTGTAAAGTATTATTGGAAATAAACACTTTTTCATTTTTTTTTTTCAGTCGAAAACCGTCCAATGCTGAACGTAGGCCTCCCCCAAGCACCGCCACTTCGACCGGTTCTGTGCTTCTCGCATCCAGCGGATTCCTGCGGCCTACACCAGGTCAATAATCCTTGTAGGAGCCTGGAAACAGGGATCTAATATGCAAAAGAGCCAAAACCGTTTAACAAGCTATTGCTCGACGCGGACGGCACCCTGGCTGTCAATCGGCGCCGCAAAACCATGCTTGATTTTAGGGATGTCATGCGACGTTCGAACAGCAAAAGCCCTTGCCAAATCTTGAAAAAGATTAGAAGAGATTAGAAACATAGTCATAAGATTGTCTGGGTTAACCCAGAGAACTACTATGACTATGCTTCTTGACTTGACAGGGACTTGACTTGCTTGTTCCAAGGTAAGGTCCTCACTGCTCATGCATATATTGGCAGTGGAGTTCCTGAAATGCCAAGCTGCTCAGTTGCAAGTCCCTTACATTGTAAATTTTGATGTAGGTACTATTTAATTTATGTAGAATACAGGCTTTTTATTTTATGGAAGTGCAGCACTCAGCGACTTCCTGTCTGTCAATAACAGCATACTGCGTTCACCATTCCAAATCTGTAAAACTGGTGACTCATTTTTCTCCATTTCTATTACGTATACGACTCTGAATGAAAAACGTAACTTCCATATTGGAAATCATGCAGAACTTCCGGGTCACTAAGCTGACCAATAATTCCATACTTAGCCCTTGCCCATACTGTGTTTATAGAAAAAAAGACGTAGAAAGATTCACACATAAGCCGGTAGCTCAACGCCCACTGTAAGTAAATGACACACTTTACTTTGGCAAAATACACGCAAACGTTTGTTGTTCACCATGGGCCGTACAGAGTTGGGGCTGATACTTATGACAAGGCCAAAAGTATGAAAATGCAAACAAATGCATCAGAAAAATGTACCCGTCCACGGGTACATTTTTCCAAAAGTGAGCGAGTGTGCGAGTGTGCGAGTGAGCGAGTGAGCGAGTGTGCGAGTGTGCTAGGGGACGAGTGTGCGAGTTACGAGTGTGCGAGTGCGCGAGTGGGCGGGTGTGCGAGTGGGCGAGTGAGCGAGTGTACTAGTGAACGAGTGAGCGAGTGTGCGAGTGAGCGACTGTATGAGTGAGCGAGTGTTCGTGTGAGCGAGTGTGCGAGTGAGCGAGGGTGCGAGTGGGCGAGTGTGCGAGTGGGAGAGTGTGCGAGTGGGCGAGTGTGCTAGTGAGCGAGTGAGCGAATCTGCGAGTGAGCGAGTGTGCGAATGAGCGAGTCTGCAAGTGAGCGAGTGTGCAAATGAGCGAGTGGGCGAGTGTGCGAGTGAGCGAGTGTGCGATTGGGCGAGTGTGCAAGTAGGCGCATGTGCGAGTGGGCGAGTGTGCTAGTGAGCGAGTGAGCGAGTCTGCGAGTGAGCGAGTGTGCGAATGAGCGAGTCTGCAAGTGAGCGAGTGTGCAAATGAGCGAGTGGGCGAGTGTGCGAGTGAGCGAGTGTGCGATTGGGCGAGTGTGCAAGTAGGCGCATGTGCGAGTGGGCGAGTGTGCTAGTGAGCGAGGGTGCGAGTGGGCGAGTGTACGAGTGTGCGAGTGTGCGAATGTGCGAGTGTGCGAGTGAGCGAGCATGCGAGTGAGCGAGTGTGCGAGTGAGAGTGTGCGAGTGAGCGAGTGTGGGAGTGTATGTGTGAGCGAGTGAGCGAGTGTTCGTGTGAGCGAGTGTGCGAGTGAGCGAGTGTGCGAGTGAGCGAGTGTGCGAGTGAGCGAGTGTGCGAGTGAGCGAGTGAGCGAGTGAGCGAGTGAGCGAGTGTGCGAGTGAGAGTGTGCGAGTGAGCGAGTGTGGGAGTGTATGTGTGAGCGAGTGAGCGAGTGTTCGTGTGAGCGAGTGTGCGAGTGAGCGAGTGTGCGAGTGAGCTAGTGTGCGAGTGAGCGAGTGTGCGAGTGAGCGAGTGAGCGAGTGAGCGAGTGAGCGAGTGTACGAGTGGGCGAGTGCGCGAGTGAGTGAGGTTGCGAGTGTACGAGTGGGCGATTGTGCGAGTGGGCGAGTCTGCGGGAGTGTGAGTGAGCTAGTGTGCGAGTGCGCGAGTTTGCGAGTGAGCGAGTGAGCGAGTGAGCGAATGTGAATGAGCGAATGAGCGAGTGTGCAAGTAGGCGCATGTGCGAGTGGGCGAGTGTGCTAGTGAGCGAGGGTACGAGTGGGCGAGTGTACGAGTGTGCGAGTGTGCGAATGTGCGAGTGTGCGAGTGAGCGAGCATGCGAGTGAGCGAGTGTGCGAGTGAGAGTGTGCGAGTGAGCGAGTGTGGGAGTGTATGTGTGAGCGAGTGAGCGAGTGTTCGTGTGAGCGAGTGTGCGAGTGAGCGAGTGTGCGAGTGAGCGAGTGTGCGAGTGAGCGAGTGTGCGAGTGAGCGAGTGAGCGAGTGAGCGAGTGAGCGAGTGTACGAGTGGGCGAGTGCGCGAGTGAGTGAGGTTGCGAGTGTACGAGTGGGCGATTGTGCGAGTGGGCGAGTCTGCGGGAGTGTGAGTGAGCTAGTGTGCGAGTGAGCGAGTGAGCGAGTGAGCGAGTGAGCGAGTGTACGAGTGAGCAAGTGTGCGAGTGAGTGAGGTTGCGAGAGTACGAGTGGGCGATTGTGCGAGTGGGCGAGTGTGCGGGAGTGTGAGTGAGCTAGTGTGCGAGTGCGCGAGTTTGCGAGTGAGCGAGTGAACGAGTGAGCGAATGTGAATGAGCGAATGAGAGAGTGTGCGAGTGAGCGAGTGTGCTAGTTTACGAGTGTGCGAGTGAGCGAGTAAGCGAGTGAGCTAGTGTGCGAGTGAGCGAGTGTGCGAGTGAGCGAGTGTACGAGTGGGCGAGTGTACGAGTGAGTGAGGTTGCGAGTGTACGAGTGGGCGATTGTGCGAGTGAGCGAGTGAGCGAGTGTGAATGAGCGAGTGAGAGAGTGTGCGAGTGAGCGAGTGTGCTAGTGTACGAGTGTGCGAGTGAGCGAGTATGCGAGAGAGCGAGTGTGCGAGTGAGAGAGTGTGCAAGTGAGCGAGTGTGGGAGTGTATGTGTGAGCGAGTGAGCGAGTGTTCGTGTGAGCGAGTATGCGAGTGAGCGATTGTGCGAGTGAGCGAGTGAGCGAGTGTGTGAATGAGCGAGTGAGCGAGTAAGCGAGTGTGCGAGTGAGCGAGTGTGCAAGTAAGCGAGTGTGCGAGTGAGCGAGTTAGCGAGTGAGCGAGTGAGCGAGTGAGCGAGTGAGCGAGTGTACGAGTGAGCAAGTGTGCGAGTGAGTGAGGTTGCGAGAGTACGAGTGGGCGATTGTGCGAGTGGGCGAGTGTGCGGGAGTGTGAGTGAGCTAGTGTGCGAGTGAGCGAGTGTGCGAGTGAGCGAGTGAGCGAGTGAGCGAGAGAGCGAGTGTACGAGTGGGCGAGTGAGCGAGTTTGCGAGTGAGCAAGTGAGCGAGTGGGCGATTGTGCGAGTGGGCGAGTGTGCGGGAGTGTGAGTGAGCTAGTGTGCGAGTGAGCGAGTTTGCGAGTGAGCGAGTGAGCGAGTGAGCGAGTGTGAATGAGCGAATGAGAGAGTGTGCGAGTGAGCGAGTGTGCTAGTTTACGAGTGTGCGAGTGAGCGAGTATGCGAGTGAGCTAGTGTGCGAGTGAGCGAGTGTGCGAGTGAGAGAGTGTGCGAGTGTGCGAGTGAGAGAGTGTGCGAGTGTGCGAGTGAGCGACTGAGCGAGTGAGCGAGTATGCGAGTGAGCTAGTGTGCGAGTGAGCGAGTGTGCGAGTGAGAGAGTGTGCGAGTGTGCGAGTGAGCGACTGAGCGAGTGAGCGAGTGTACGAGTGAGCAAGTGTGCGAGTGAGTGAGGTTGCGAGAGTACGAGTGGGCGATTGTGCGAGTGGGCGAGTCTGCGGGAGTGTGAGTGAGCTAGTGTGCGAGTGAGCGAGTTTGCGAGTGAGCGAGTGTGAATGAGCGAATGAGAGAGTGTGCGAGTGAGCGAGTGTGCTAGTGTACGAGTGTGCGTGTGAGCGAGTGTGCGAGTGAGCGAGTGTGGGAGTGAGTGAGGGTGCGAGTGGGCGAGTGTGCGAGTGGGCGAGTGTGCTAGTGAGCGAGTGAGTGAGTCTGCGAGTGAGCGAGTGTGCGAGTGAGCGAGTGTGCGAGTGAGAGAGTGTGCGAGTGTGCGAGTGAGCGACTGAGCGAGTGAGCGAGTATGCGAGTGAGCTAGTGTGCGAGTGAGCGAGTGTGCGAGTGAGAGAGTGTGCGAGTGTGCGAGTGAGCGACTGAGCGAGTGAGCGAGTGTACGAGTGAGCAAGTGTGCGAGTGAGTGAGGTTGCGAGAGTACGAGTGGGCGATTGTGCGAGTGGGCGAGTCTGCGGGAGTGTGAGTGAGCTAGTGTGCGAGTGAGCGAGTTTGCGAGTGAGCGAGTGTGCTAGTGTACGAGTGTGCGTGTGAGCGAGTGTGCGAGTGAGCGAGTGTGGGAGTGAGCGAGGGTGCGAGTGGGCGAGTGTGCGAGTGGGCGAGTGTGCTAGTGAGCGAGTGAGTGAGTCTGCGAGTGAGCGAGTGTGCGAATGAGCGAGTCTGCAAGTGAGCGAGTGTGCAAATGAGCGAGTGGGCGAGTGTGCGAGTGAGCGAGTGTGCGATTGGGCGAGTGTGCGAGTGAGAGAGTGTGCGAGTGTGCGAGTGAGCGACTGAGCGAGTGAGCGAGTATGCGAGTGAGCTAGTGTGCGAGTGAGCGAGTGTGCGAGTGAGAGAGTGTGCGAGTGTGCGAGTGAGCGACTGAGCGAGTGAGCGAGTGTACGAGTGAGCAAGTGTGCGAGTGAGTGAGGTTGCGAGAGTACGAGTGGGCGATTGTGCGAGTGGGCGAGTCTGCGGGAGTGTGAGCGAGCTAGTGTGCGAGTGAGCGAGTTTGCGAGTGAGCGAGTGTGAATGAGCAAATGAGAGAGTGTGCGAGTGAGCGAGTGTGCTAGTGTACGAGTGTGCGTGTGAGCGAGTGTGCGAGTGAGCGAGTGTGGGAGTGAGCGAGGGTGCGAGTAGGCGAGTGTGCGAGTGGGCTAGTGTGCTAGTGAGCGAGTGAGTGAGTCTGCGAGTGAGCGAGTGTGCGAATGAGCGAGTCTGCAAGTGAGCGAGTGTGCAAATGAGCGAGTGGGCGAGTGTGCGAGTGAGCGAGTGTGCGATTGGGCGAGTGTGCAAGTAGGCGTATGTGCGAGTGGGCGAGTGTGCGAGTGTGCGAGTGTGCGAATGTGCGAGTGTGCGAGTGAGCGAGCATGCGAGTGAGCGAGTGTGCGAGTGAGAGTGTGCAAGTGAGCGAGTGTGGGAGTGTATGTGTGAGCGAGTGAGCGAGTGTTCGTGTGAGCGAGTGTGCGAGTGAGCAAAGTGTGCGAGTGAGCGAGTGTGCGAGTGAGCGAGTGTGCGAGTGAGCGAGGGAGCGAGTGTACGAGTGGGCGAGTGTGCGAGTGAGTGAGGTTGCGAGTGTACGAGTGGGCGATTGTGCGAGTGGGCGAGTCTGCGGGAGTGTGAGTGAGCTAGTGTGCGAGTGAGCGAGTGTGCGAGTGAGAGTGTGCAAGTGAGCGAGTGTGGGAGTGTATGTGTGAGCGAGTGAGCGAGTGTTCGTGTGAGCGAGTGTGCGAGTGAGCAAGTGTGCGAGTGAGCGAGTGTGCGAGTGAGCGAGTGTACGAGTGAGTGAGGTTGCGAGTGTACGAGTGGGCGATTGTGCGAGAGGGCGAGTCTGCGGGAGTGTGAGTGAGCTAGTGTGCGAGTGAGCGAGTGTGCGAGTGAGCGAGTGTGCGAGTGAGAGAGTGTGCGAGTGTGCGAGTGAGCGAGTGAGCGATTGAGCGAGTGTACGAGTGAGCAAGTGTGCGAGTGAGTGAGGTTGCGAGAGTACGAGTGGGCGATTGTGCGAGTGGGCGAGTCTGCGGGAGTGTGAGTGAGCTAGTGTGCGAGTGAGCGAGTTTGCGAGTGAGCGAGTGAGCGAGTGAGCGAGTGTGAATGAGCGAATGAGAGAGTGTGCGAGTGAGCGAGTGTGCTAGTTTACGAGTGTGCGAGTGAGCAAGTATGTGAGTGAGCTAGTGTGCGAGTGAGTGAGTGTGCGAGTGAGAGAGTGTGCGAGTGTGCGAGTGAGCGAGTGAGCGAGTGAGCGAGTGTACAAGTGAGCAAGTGTGCGAGTGAGTGAGGTTGCGAGAGTACGAGTGGGCGATTGTGCGAGTGAGCGAGTGTGCGAGTGAGCGAGTGTGCGAGTGAGCGAGTGTGCGGGAGTGTGAGTGAGCTAGTGTGCGAGTGAGCGAGTGTGCGAGTGAGCGAGTGAGCGAGTGAGCGAGAGAGCGAGTGTACGAGTGGGCGAGTGTGCGAGTGAGTGAGGTTGCGAGTGTACGAGTGGGTGATTGTGCGAGTGGGCGAATGTGCGGGAGTGTGAGTGGGCGAGAGTGCGTGTGGGCGAGTGTGCGAACGAGCGAGTGGGCGAGTGAGTGAGTGTGGGAGTGTATGAGTGAGCGAGTGGGCGAGTGTGCGAGTGTATGACTGGGCGAGTGAGAGAGTGTGCGAGTGAGCGAGTGTGCTAGTGTACGAGGGAGCGAGTGTGCGAGTAGCGAGTGAGCGAGTGAGCTAGTGTGCGAATGTGCGAGTGAGCTAGTGTGCGAGTGAGCGAGTGTGCGAGTGAGCGAGTGTGCGAGTGAGCGAGTGTGCGAGTGGGCGAGTGTGCGAGTGGGCGATTGTATGACTGAGCGAGAGTGCGAGTGAGTCAGTGTGCGAGTGAGTGAGTGTGGGTGTGAGCGAGTGTGCGAGTGAGCTAGAGAGCGAGTGTGCGAGTGTGCGAGTGAGCGAGTGTGCGAGTGAGTGAGTGTGGGAGTGTATGAGTGAGCGAGTGTGTGAGTGGGCGAGAGTGCGAGTGAGTCAGTGTGCGAGAGAGCGAGTGTGCAAGAGAGCGAGTGTGCGAGTGAGCGAGTGTGCGAGTGAGTGAGTGAGCGAGTTTGCGAGTGGGCGAGTGTGCGAGAGAGCGAGTGTGCGAGTTATCGAGTGTGCGAGTAAACGAGTGAGCAAGTGTGCAAATGAGCGATTGAGCGAGAGTGCGAGTGGGCAAGTGTGCGAGTGGGCGATGGTGCGAGTGGGCGAGTGTGCGATTGTATGACTGAGCGAGTGTGCGAGCGGGCTAGTGAGCAAGTGTGCGAGAGGGCGAGTGTGCGAGTGGGCGAGTGTGCGAGTTAGCCAGTGAGCGAGAGTGCTAGTGAGCCAGTGTGCAAGTGAGCGAGTGTGGGAGTGAGCAAGTGAGCGAGTGAGCGAGTGTGTAAGTGTGCGAGTGAGCGAGTGTGTGAATGAGCGAGTGAGCGAGTGAGCGAGTGTGCGAGTGAGCGAGTGTGCGAGTGAGCGAGTGTGCGAGTGAGCGAGAGAGCGAGTGTACGAGTGAGTGAGCGACGGGCAAGTGTGCGAGTGGGCGAGTGTGCGATTATATGAGTGAGCGAATGTGCGAGTTAGCGAGTGGGCGAGTGATCGAGTAGGCGAGTGAGCGAGTGTGCGAGTTAACTAGTGAGCGAGAGTGCGAGTGAGCTAGTGTGCGAGTGAGATTTTTCACAAAAAATCTAAAACCCTTACTAACTCAAAAACTACTGAACTTCGGTAGAACATTTGGTGGCTTAATTTGTTGCATTTTAACCCTACTATGATGTCCTGCAAGGAATACGTCGAGTTACCAGTAACCCTGTATATCAATTTTAGTAGTTATTTGTAAACATAGTTGGTATAGAAATATGATAAAAAGCACACCACGCTTTTTTACAATGAAATTAATTTTCTTTTCATAACGTTATTTTTATTTTAGAATTTTTGAAAAATATTGAAACAGGTATTGAGTTAGTTAGTTAGTTACTTATAATTTTTATAACAGTTGAATAAAATTTTTGGAACTTATTTTGTGATTTTTAGTTCGATTTGCTAATAAAGCGTGTTTTTTTTTTAGTTTTTTTAAACTATAAATATTAGGTATGACGTGTAAAAGTGAAAACAACTGGAACAAATCCAGCAGCACTTTTAAGGGAGATGGCAAAGGAAGTAGGTACTTGGCCGAGCTGCAGCAGAGGTGTAACTGGTGCACTAAGGATACTCTATTGAACTTTGGTGACCTAGACGGCTTCAGAAAGACAACTTACCATTATTATGATCTTGGCGTTTGGGTCACATCAGCAAACTGTTCCATGGTCTTGATGGAGGATGTCGTGAGGCAGACGTGCAAACCATACGAGGATGTAACCCGAGGCCCTTCAAGCGACTGTTAAGAGTGTTTAACGGGGCAGGGTATGAGGGTAAGATGATGGCGCCTGCAACCTTTGTGTTCGCATCACGCTCTTCATGCAACAGATTGCAAGCGTATTTGTCAGGCGCTTAAAACTGACGGTGCTTCACGACTCAAAATACCTCACATTTTTTATATTGTCACTTGCCCAAACCCTCTTGACTCTTGAATCATACTCAATACAAACCTCTAAGTTCATATAACGCCATTGAATGATTATTTCATGAAATATCAATCATAGATACCTAGATAAGAGAAACATTCGCATACTCGTCACTAATATGACGTCATGTGAGTCGCGTTATTCGGGGAAATAACACACAAACGAGTTTAATTTATGATCCATCTTCATTAATGACGATCTCATCATCATCAACCTTTCCTTTTTGCAACTATATATGTCGGGTCGGCTTTCAGTCTAACCGCATACAGCCGAATACCAGTATTTTAGGCACATGGAGCAACTGCCTGACTTCCACAACCCAGTTGCTGGGTATTGGGTAACGCGATATCCCTTCGTAAGACTGGTTGTCAGATTTTTGGACTTCTGCCTATCCGTGATCACTGTCAAAGATCTAAGAATGACAGCTGGGACTAACGGCTTAAAAGTATGATGTATGTGCGAGCCATAGTACGAGGTGCCGGCGAGCCACGGATCCAAAATTTCACGAACATTTTATATTAATCAGTTCATGCTACACCGTGGAATGTCAGTGTCCCGTCCGAGTCTTGATCCCTACAAATTAAGCAGAGGTTCTACTATCAGAGTCCATCAACGAGGATACGGACCCGTCCGAAAGTAGTACTCGTAGACCCGTCGAAACAAGTGTCAAATAAAAAAAAATCAGACGGGCAATTACAGAGTAGAGAGAGTAGGGACCACTGAAAAATCGTGTTGACAGTCATTCTTAGTTAAACTAATGTATGTCCGTAAGTGATAAGGAGTTGGAAAGGCCCGTAACTACGGCCGACATGCGACACTACGGATTTCGTGTGTATCGAGTAGGCCCCCTGATACGGACGTGATTCGCGCCCGCGATTGTCTAGCATAAATATTCCCGCACCGTGCTTTCCGTGTCACAGACTAGATCTATTGGTACTATGTTGCGTATATACAAAGATTACCTACATCAGTAATGATAATATGATACAAACGCGATCGGTACCGGCTTGAGGAAAGCCATTCTCATCACGTATTGTATAGGAAGAACACATCATACGAGAGTAGTACGCGGCCTTACTCGCGGGTGACTACGTGCAATCCCAACAAACATTTCAGTCGTATAAATAAAAAATATGCGACTCAAAGTGCTGTAAACATCGCATTGAAGTAATTTAGCGTGTAATACGACTTAGAGCATCTTATTCTTATATAACTTTTAGTCGTATATTACAGTCATATAGAAATCGTATTAACTTCTATACGACTATTTTTATGACTATTATACAGTTTTATGTAGAAACGGCGTCATTTAGTGGTAAAACCAGTGTCGTGACCTTAGTGACGTCTATATGACTTTTATACCACCATTAATCGTATTAGAATCGCGAGAACCACCTTTAAGTGACGATCATAGAAGAGTGATAAACTGCACCCTTATACGATTTTAAGCCAATTTTATAACTTTTATACTACCGTTAAATTACTGAGTGTTCTATTATAGTGCTTACAAACTGCAAAAAAATAACTATCAAGTTTCGCTTCTTTTAATCAAAATTAATAAAAAAACCTGGGCAAATTTAAAAAAAAAGTGGTGCTTTTAAAAGGAAAGTGAAAAAGAACTATACTACGCTTCTCTCGTCATGTTGTGTTATAACAAATATGTCTACACGTAACGACAATAATGTACAAACTGGAGTTGGTTCCGTACAAGATTTTATGAATACAGAAGAATTGATTTCGATGCAAAGTAAATCTAAACAAAACGTGTCGAATAATGCTGTAATACAAAATGGATCTATGCTAGTAGATGCAAAAGAAGACGAAGTGGAAGAAAAAAATGATAATCTGGAATTAAAAAGTGATAGTTCTGATTATGAAAGCGCAAATGAAGATATTAAAAATGATACACTTCATGATAATTTAAAAAAATGGGCAATACAACACAATATTACACAAGTCGCGTTGAGAGACCTAAACAAAATCTTAAACAATAGAATTCCTTATGCCGTTCCAGCAGATCCACGAACACTTTTAAATAGTATAAAAGCAAACATAAACATAGTTCCAGTTGACTCCGGTCGTTATTGGCATAATGGTCTTATTAATATGTTGAAAATGGTTTTTCTAAATGTAAACAATGCACCCAAGAACTTATCTCTTAATGTAAATATTGACGGCTTACCACTGTTCAAAAGTTCGAAGCACCAAGTATGGCCAATATTGTGTAATATTCATGAAAATCTCAACATTCCACCAATGGTTGTGGGTGTATATGAAGGCTCAAATAAGCCAATAGATTTAGATGCATACTTACAACCATTTATCGATGAATTACTAGAGCTTTACCGCAACAATTTAATTATAACTTCACGAAAGGGATTTGAAATAATAATCAAAGTAAAATTGAGGGCTGTTATTTGCGATTCTCCTGCAAGAGCATTAATTAAAGGTAAGCATATATTATCTACCTATATTCCATAATATGGTCCATTTGCATTACCATAATAAATTATTTTGTTAGTTGGGTCAAATTATATAACCGTGTTTAAGTTGCCTGAATGAAATTGCCCAGTGCAAAATACCCTTAAACGAGCATCACTAGTTGTCATAGAGTTCAAAGTCAATGTAGGTAACGTTGACCACATTTCACTGATTTTGAACACTATGACAATTACAAGGTTCAAGTTTTGGTGGCAATATATTTACCATTGCCCGTTAAAGGTTTGAACTTTGTATCTGTATTTTCCTGACACACTATTGTGCGTCAGGAAAATACAGATATGAAGTTCAAACCTTTGATTTATGCATGAATTGAGTTCTCGTTTATTCATGAATTCATTCATTCATAACATTTCCAAATATAAACTGCCTCTATTATTGTACGATTTTATTTTTCAGGTGTAAGTAATTTTAACTCAAAGCATGGATGTCTAAAATGTCAAGTGATTGGTGAATACTCTCATGTATCTTATATCGTCACATTTCAAGGAACTGATTGCCCAATGAGGAATGACACAGACTTTCGAAACAAAAAATATGGCAACCACCACAAACGTGATTCTCCTTTTCTCCAATTGCCAATAGACATGATTGAAGATTTTCCGGTTGGAGATTCTCTTCATTTGCTTGATTTAGGCATAATGAAGCGGTTACTATTTGGATGGAGAGATGGTAATCTGGGGAGACTTATAGCCAAATAGTCATCTAGAGATATGGCAAAAGTGACACAATTTATACTGAGCTGTCGTATGCCAAAAGAAATTCATAGGAATTTGAGAGGTCTACAAGATTTATCAAACTGGAAAGCCACTGAATATCGCACATTTCTGCTCTATTTTAGTTTTATAATACTGAAGGATGTTTTGACCGATAAACCATACCACCACTTCTTATGCTTTTTTTGTGCTATTACGATTTGTTCAAGTCATCATTACTTCGAGTTTTTGCCAGTTGCACATGCGATGTTGGTACAATTCGTTGAAAATTATGAAAATCATAAATCATCATTAATCATCATTTCTGCCATAATAATGGCAGAGAATATATGACAAGTAATGTCCATAACTTAATTCATCTAGTCGATGAAGTTAAGCGATTTGGTGAATTACATACGTTCAATGCATATCCCTTCGAGAACAAATTAAGTTCCATTAAACGAACCATACGAAAAGGAAATAAACCTCTTGAGCAAATTTCTAATCGGCTAATTGAAAGGAATTGTATAGAAATAGAAGGTTTAAGTAATATTACTGACAATGATAAAACACCTATCATTAAGACATACATATAAAAATACTCCTATACAAGTGGTTCGCCTGGACTCGTTTATTCTCTCTACAAACAACCAAAATAAATGGTTTTTAATGAACAACAATGATATTTTTGAGGTAATATCTATAGTAGATGGCGACAAGCACATAAGTTTAATTGGAAATGTTAATCAAAATATCGCAGATGTTTTTGATGTGCCAATTAAATCGTCTCTTTTGAATATATTTATGAGAAATTGTAACAGTATTAGAAGATTAGAAGTTACATTTAATATAACTGACATAAAGTGCTAGTAAGTCACTGCAGAATGTGGCTCAAATATTTATTTTGTACCACTTATTCATACTTTGAAGTAAAGGTGTAGACAAAATAAAAAAATCCAAAATTTTTGTCATATTTATTACTAAGAAACGTATCTTTACAATCAAAGTTTTAACATTCAAAATAAACATAGTAGTAACAAAGAAATTATTTTACTTAGTTTACATTGTCTTTGGATCAAAGCTATTAAGAATATGTTAATGACAATGTTACACGATTCAATCACTATTTTTCAAACCTGACCAAAAAAATAAAATATCTCACCATGTTGATGATAGGACTTATTTATTTATAACATTTTTTTGTTTTCCTACTTTTTTTCAGTGAGAACGCTACAGTGGCACTACTAATTCAAGTTTTTTTTTCTAATCAGACAAAGAAGAAACATCTAAAGAATTGTTAAATTTTCGCGATATAGCGAGGTTTTTTATTTTTCTGTTAGACTTCAATTATATATTTATGTCATATTTATTCTGAATAAACGTCATAATCTTTACAATCACAGTTTTATCATTTAAAATAAGCACAGTAGAGCTTGCCTAGTTGGAAATGACGCGCCCCACTACGTAACTAGTTGATATAATGTGTGATTGCTAATGTTTACAATGCCTTTGTCTCTGTGTGAGCATCAACAGGAAATATTATTATTATATCCTATAACTCACACAGAGACAAAGTCATTGTGCACATTAGCAAGCACACATTTATATATACTAGTTAAGTAGTGGGGCGCGTCATTTCAAATTAGACTAGCTCTAACAAACAAATTATTTTAATTAGTATAAATTGTCTTTGGATCAAAACCACTAATGCCCGGTTGCTCGAAAAGTTAACGTTCGTTAAATTATGGTTAAAGTAAAATTTTGTTCGTAAAATTTTACTTTAACCATTACTTAACGAACGTTAACTTTTCGAGCAACCGGGCCTAAGAATATAATTATTAATCACAATCTAATACGATTTATGGTCAACGCTGACCAGGCCCAGCCGGCACCCGACCAGCACCGCCTCGTCGTACGACGTCAACTCGTTGTCGACGGGTTGCCCACGGGTTTAGACGACTCGTTGTCAAAAGTGGGTCCACGATCATACAAAATAATCATTCGCGGGCAGCGCGCGGTCCACGAGCAAGCAGCGAGTTAATTACAGATAGTGCAATCCACGAAGACGCGCTCCACTCTTCTTCCTATTATAATCGCTTACAGTACAAGTGTGCAACATAGTACAAGTGTACGCGCTAATTACTGTATAAGTAATTACATAATATAGGTAATTAGTGTGTATCGACAAAACTAAAACACTAGCAGAATGTAACACACTTGTACGCGACTAGGGAGAAGAGTGGTGCGCGTCTTCGTGGATTGCACTATCTGTAGTTAGGATTGATCTCAATTATATAGAAATTCAAGAACACTCCTCTTTAAAATATGTATACATAAGTAGGTACCTATGTATACATATGATCAGTTGTTTTGAAAATAATCTGTTCTAATTACAATATTCACATTCATCCTCCGGATAATGATCGTATATGACAAAAAAGTTTTAGCGTGGGCACCAGAGAAAATCATAATTTATCATATGTTTAATATTTTCCTCTGACACTACAAAATGTGCAGGTTTGTTTTTGTTGTTTGTTATCATAAATCCGCAACCAAAACAACGATCTGAATGTATAAAGTGAGCAGATATCCAGGGCCATCTCAAACACCGACGTGCAAGTGTGATGAAATCAGATTTGGTTAAAAACTTATCGATGTCCATTATATCACAAAACATTTTTTTATTAGATCCGAGGCCACCTATAAATAAATCACCATTTTAATTAGGTTCGTAAAGAAACTTCAATCACTTCAACTTAAAAAAAGCAGCTTTTGACAGTATTTTTTAATATGATTGAATGAGTGATCGTACTTTACTGACACATGACACAAATATAAAAGAAATAAACAGTCTTCAAACCAGGAAAAGTAGGTGAAATGGTTTTTTAAACACTACAAAGGAACCCTATTTCAGTTAATATGGCTGACAATATTGAACAAAAAGTATGTGCACAGAATAATTAGTCGTTTCGATGTTGTAATATGGTTGTATCTTTAACTCTAAGTCGTATAGAGGTGACTGTTAGCATGTTTACTAAAAATTATTAACTAAAAGTTATTGCCATAACTTATTTTTGAACATGTCTGTTTAGAAGGACGTTAAAGAAAGGAGAGGAACGACTGACGACTCTTGCCAACTTACGTGCCGGCGGCGATAGTGAAACTATCACAGCTAAGCAGGCTTTACAAGTTTACGAGTAATAGTCTACCAACTTACATTTGCAGTTGCATTGTCTGGGAGAACATGATTTCCAAGTACAGTGTAAAGTTTGTTCTTGGGATAAATTCATTCCAACTACGGAACCCTTCATTGTGCGTGGTCCGACACGCACTTGGTCGGTTTTGTTACAAATAAACACTCAAAAAAGAATTTAGAATACATTACACTATGCGAACATAAATGTAGGGAACAGTTGAGTTTTTTTTTTTTGCTTTTTCAGAAATTTAACATATACAACGTGTAACGTTAAATGCGCAAAACCTGAAAATAGTTTGATCAGAATAACGAGCAGAATTAATTGCACCACTTTTTAATATAGGTCACATTTTTCAAAAAATCTTCATTAAAAACGTTTCCGTGTCTGTTTATTAATAGGTCAAGCAAGCCAATGTCAGCGCGGCGCAGCGGCCCGGTGACGACTCCTCCCTCGGTAAAGCGTCGTCGCAGACGCAAGAAACGATCAGAATGGCCAGTAAAACTAAAACAGCACATAAAACCTTTACATTTTTTTAATGACTTATTTTCTCTCTGAAATAGGTCAATTGAATTAAAAATTAGTTGGGGTGTCTGAGGTTTTGCGCATTTAACGTTACACGTTGTATATTGTTATATAAAGCAATATTTATAAGATTTTGATTTTTATGCGTCCTGAATGAGTTTTGTTTTTATTTTTTAAGATCATCATCTGCCTAGCCTTTTCCCAAATATTTCTTTATCTCAATGTACTAAACAGCTTCAATAGTTTGAAGGTATCCGAAACGTCAGTGAAAAAAATATTAAAATTAAAGTATGTCGTTTCGGACACTGTGTCCGAATATATCGTGTCCGAAACGTCAGTAAGCCGTTTTGTGTCCATATTGCACGAAGTCAGCGACGTATCTATCGATCTAATTAATATAAATATAATATTTATCACTTGGTTTACTAATGCATTTATTTTTAATTAAAAGGTCATTATTAGACAATTACCAAAGAAGATAAGTAGTCATACTTACCTTCCGACATAAAAACAAGTTTTCATCTTAAGTTGTTCTCAAAACTGTGAAGAAAAACATAGTGAGGGAACCGGCATGTCCTAGAACCAAAAATTCGAAGACATGTGTCATGATCCTACCAACCCGCACTGGTCCCGCGTGGTAGATTATTAGCTCCCTGCCTCTCGAAGAGAGGAGGCCTGTGTCCCACCTGTGGGGACATTATAGACTGACTGTGTACAAAGACAATAAAATAAATAAATAAATAAAAAGACATGTGATATCTACCAACCCGCACTGGTCCCGCGTGGTAGATTACAGCCCACTTCCTCTCGAAGAGAGGAGGCCTGTGTCCCACCAGTGGGGACATTATAGACTGACTGTGTACAAAGACAATAAAATAAATAAATAAAATAAATAAAAAGACATGTGACATCTACCAACCCGCACTGGTCCCGCGTGGTAGATTACAGCCCACTTCCTCTCGAAGAGAGGAGGCCTGTGTCCCAGCAGTGGGGACATTATAGACTGACTGTGTACAAAGACATGTGACATCTACCAACCCGCACTGGTCCCGCGTGGTAGATTACAGCCCACTTCCTCTCGAAGAGAGGAGGCCTGTGTCCCAGCAGTGGACATTATAGACTGACTGTGTACAAAGACATGTGACATCTACCAACCCGCACTGGTCCCGCGTGGTAGATTACAGCCCACTTCCTCTCGAAGAGAGGAGGCCTGTGTCCCAGCAGTGGACATTATAGACTGACTGTGTACAAAGACATGTGACATCTACCAACCCGCACTGGTCCCGCGTGGTAGATTACAGCCCACTTCCTCTCGAAGAGAGGAGGCCTGTGTCCCAGCAGTGGGGACATTATAGACTGACTGTGTACAAAGACATGTGACATCTACCAACCCGCACTGGTCCCGCGTGGTAGATTACAGCCCACTTCCTCTCGAAGAGAGGAGGCCTGTGTCCCAGCAGTGATGACATAATTAGGCTAATTATGTAGATTACTTGAGGGGTTTGTGGCTAAATAATAAACAGCCGCACGGGTCGATCGAACAGGTTAAGCTACGCTTGCCGCGGTTGGTCCGTGGATGGGTGACCATCTTCACATACCAAGACCCCCTCTGTGCCTCGGAAAGCACGTTAAGCCGTTAGTCCCGGCTGTCATTCGTGGATCTTTGACAGTCATTACGGGTCGTCAGTAGCACGAAAGTCTGACAACCAATCTTACCAAGGGGTATCGTATTACCCAGTAACTGGGTTGTGGAGGTCAGATAGGCAGTCGCTCCATGTAAAATACTGGTATTCAGCTACATCCGGTTAGACTGGAAGTCGACCCCAACATACATAGTTGGGAAAAGGCTAGGCAGATGATGATGTAGATTACTTTTACGACGGTTCAAGTCTTTCAACGTTCGAACCACCTTCACGCTGCTCTCCATCTCCTGAGCCACCGGTTCGATTCCCTGAAAAAGTACCTATGCATCATCATTCTGAGAATGAAGTCTGGAATTGATTTGTTTACGTAAATATGTATGGTAAGTGTATTCTCGTCAAGACACTGTCAGGATTTGGCGAATGTTAACTCACAAAAAATGCTTTAATTATTTTGGAATCCCCAGGACGGTTGCATGAAGGGGGAAGATATTTTTATGAGGGTTTTTTTTTTCAAATAATTAAAATAAAGAACGATTGTGTAAAAAGTATTTTTCTCTGGTCAAACTCACTGCATCCATGCTTGTATAAGATTATAAATACGAAAGTAACTCGGTCTATTATCTTTTCACGCCTTAACGGCCTAACGGATTTCCATGAACGTTGTCATACAGGTAGACCATGACCTGGGTTAGGATATGACCTGGGTTAGGACATACGATACTCTTATCCCGATAGTACGATTTCAGGCGCGAAGCTAGGTTCTTTCTCATGGGGGAAGGGGAGGGGGGGGGGGCTAATGTTTATTTCTAGGAGGATGGGGGTGAATTTCTTGCGGCAATAAACGTCATCCGTGAACTCAACAATCCTTTTTCGAGGATGAGTACGACGTATATGTGAGTATTCTTATATCTTTTAGTAATATATGTATATGTATACTGTATACAAAGTAAAAATAGATATAGGCTATAAAACTGTGTTTATGTTCAATTTAGACTTTTAGACTCAGTTTGGTCGAAGCCCAGGAGGGGGGCAACTTGACCCGTAGACCCCACTCCTGTATCCGTGCCTGTACGTACCTATGGAATAATAATATTCATACAAGCATTGACATAACCGCAACTAACAGGGCAACGAGAAACAAACAAGACTCGAAAATATTGATCAAATAGGTCATCACCCATAACAAGCAAAGTACCTTGCAGCACAATACCTTAAGTAAGTACAATACCTTGATATACAATGTTTGATTGAAATTATAAGTACGATTATCATGCAATAGCCGCCCAACAGCAATAAACTCATAGCACTCGTATGTTCAAAATTGTTTAAACATAGCCAATAATCACACATGCAAAGCAGAATTTCTCGACAGTGAATTCTGCTTTATAAATGGAATAGTTTGTATCGACGATACATGCGTCATCATCATTTCAGTCGAAAACCCTCCACTGCTGATCGTAGGCCTCCCCCAAGCACCGCCACTTCGACCGGTTCTGTGCTTCTCGCATCCAGCGGATTCCTGCGGCCTACACCAGGTCAATAATCCTTGTAGGAGCCTGGAAACAGGGATCTAATATGCAAAAGAGCCAAAACCGTTTAACAAGCTATTCCTCGACGCGGACGGCATCCTGGCTGTCGTGGCAATCGGCGCCGCAAAGCCATGCTCGATTTTAGGGATATCATCATGCGACCTTCGAACAGCAAAAGCCCTTGCCAAATCTTGAAAAAGATTAGAAGAGATTAAAAGCATAGTCATAAGATTTTCTGGGTTAACCCAGAGAACTACTATGACTATGCTGCTTGACAGCGTCTTGACTTGCTTGTTCCAAGGTAAAGTGCTCACTAAGAGTGCTAGCGTAAGAGTGAGCGAGTGAGAGAGTGTGCGAGTGTATGAGTCAGCGAGTGGGCGAACTTGCGAGTGAGCGTGTGCGAGTGGGCGAGTTTGCGAGTGTGCGAGTGCGGAGTGTGCGTGTGAGCGAGTGAGCGAGTGAGAGTGTGCGACTGTATGAGTCAGCGAGTGGGCGAGTGTGCGAGTGGGCGAGTGTGCAAGAGGGCGAGTGTGCGAGTGAGCGAGGGTGCAAATGAGTAAGTGGGCGAGTGAGCGAGTGTGCGAGTGGGCGAGTGGGCGAGTGAGCGAGTGTGCGAGTGGGTGAGTGCGCGAGTGGGCGAGTGTGCGAGTGGGCGAGTGTGCGAGTGGGCGAGTTTGCGAGTGTGCGAGTGCGGAGTGTGCGTGTGAGCGAGTGAGCGAGTGAGAGTGTGCGACTGTATGAGTCAGCGAGTGGGCGAGTGTGCGAGTGGGCGAGTGTGCAAGAGGCCGAGTGTGCGAGTGAGCGAATGTGCGAATGAGTAAGTGGGCGAGTGAGCGAGTGTGTGAGTGGGCGAGTGTGCGAGTGAGCGAGTGGGTGAGTGTGCGACTGGGCGAGTGTGCGAGTGGGCGAGTGTGCGAACGGGCGAGTGTGCAACTGGGCGAGTGTGCGAGTGGGCGAGTTTGCGAGTGTGCGAGTGCGGAGTGTGCGTGTGAGCGAGTGAGCGAGTGAGAGTGTGCGACTGTATGAGTCAGCGAGTGGGCGAGTGTGCGAGTGGGCGAGTGTGCGAGAGGGCGAGTGTGCGAGTGAGCGAGGGTGCGAATGAGTAAGTGGGCGAGTGAGCGAGTGTGCGAGTGGGCGAGTGTGCGAGGGGGCGAGTGTGCGAGTGGGCGAGTGTGCGAGTGAGCGAGTGGGCGAGTGTGCGACTGGGCGAGTGTGCAAGTGGGCGAGTGTGCTAGTGGCCGAGTGTGCGAGTGGGCGAGTGTGCGAGTGGGCGAGTGTGCGAGTGGCCGAGTGTGCGAGTGCGGAGATGCGTGTGAGCGAGTGTGCTAGTGAGCGAGTGTGCGAGTGAGCGAGTGTGGTAGTGAGATAGTGTGTGAGTGAGCGAGTGTGCGAGTGTGCGAGTGAACGAGTGAGCGAGTGTGGGAGTGTATGAGTGAGCGAGTGTTCCTGTGAGCGAGTGTGCGAGTGGGCTATTGTGCGAGTTGGTGAGTGTGCTAGTGGGCGAGTGTACTAGTGAGCGAGTGTACGAGTGGGGCAGTGGGCGAGTGTGCGAGTGGGCGAGTGTGCGAGTGGGCGAGTGTGCGAGTAGGCGAATGTGCGACTGAGCGAGTGTGCGAGTGAGTGAGTGTATGAGTGAGCGAGTGTGCGAGTGAGTGAGTGAGCGAGTGTGGGAGTGTATGAGTGAGCGAGTGTTCCTGTGAGTGAGTGTGCGAGTGGGCTATAGTGCGAGTTGGTGAGTGTGCGAGTGGGCGAGTGTACTAGTGAGCGAGTGTACGAGTGGGGCAGTGAGTGAGTGTATGAGTGAGCGAGTGTGCGAGTGAGTGAGTGAGCGAGTGTGCGAGTGTGCGAGTGAACGAGTGAGCGAGTGTGGGAGTGTATGAGTGAGCGAGTGTTCCTGTGAGCGAGTGTGCGAGTGGGCTGTTGTGCGAGTTGGTGAGTGTGCGAGTGGGCGAGTGTACTAGTGAGCGAGTGTACGAGTGGGGCAGTGGGCGAGTGTGCGAGTGGGCGAGTGTGCGAGTAGGCGACTGTGCGACTGAGCGAGTGTGCGAGTGAGTGAGTGTACGAGTGAGCGAGTGTGCGAGTGAGTGACTGAGCGAGTGTGCGATTGTATGACTGAGCGAGTGAGACAGTATGCGAGTGAGTGAGTGTGCTAGCGTAAGAGTGAGCGAGTGAGAGAGTGTGCGAGTGTATGAGTCAGCGAGTGGGCGAACTTGCGAGTGAGCGTGTGCGAGTGGGCGAGTTTGCGAGTGTGCGAGTGCGGAGTGTGCGTGTGAGCGAGTGAGCGAGTGAGAGTGTGCGACTGTATGAGTCAGCGAGTGGGCGAGTGTGCGAGTGGGCGAGTGTGCAAGAGGGCGAGTGTGCGAGTGAGCGAGGGTGCAAATGAGTAAGTGGGCGAGTGAGCGAGTGTGCGAGTGGGCGAGTGGGCGAGTGAGCGAGTGTGCGAGTGGGTGAGTGCGCGAGTGGGCGAGTGTGCGAGTGGGCGAGTGTGCGAGTGGGCGAGTTTGCGAGTGTGCGAGTGCGGAGTGTGCGTGTGAGCGAGTGAGCGAGTGAGAGTGTGCGACTGTATGAGTCAGCGAGTGGGCGAGTGTGCGAGTGGGCGAGTGTGCAAGAGGCCGAGTGTGCGAGTGAGCGAGGGTGCGAATGAGTAAGTGGGCGAGTGAGCGAGTGTGTGAGTGGGCGAGTGTGCGAGTGAGCGAGTGGGTGAGTGTGCGACTGGGCGAGTGTGCGAGTGGGCGAGTGTGCGAACGGGCGAGTGTGCGACTGGGCGAGTGTGCGAGTGGGCGAGTTTGCGAGTGTGCGAGTGCGGAGTGTGCGTGTGAGCGAGTGAGCGAGTGAGAGTGTGCGACTGTATGAGTCAGCGAGTGGGCGAGTGTGCGAGTGGGCGAGTGTGCGAGAGGGCGAGTGTGCGAGTGAGCGAGGGTGCGAATGAGTAAGTGGGCGAGTGAGCGAGTGTGCGAGTGGGCGAGTGTGCGAGGGGGCGAGTGTGCGAGTGGGCGAGTGTGCGAGTGAGCGAGTGGGCGAGTGTGCGACTGGGCGAGTGTGCAAGTGGGCGAGTGTGCTAGTGGCCGAGTGTGCGAGTGGGCGAGTGTGCGAGTGGCCGAGTGTGCGAGTGCGGAGATGCGTGTGAGCGAGTGTGCTAGTGAGCGAGTGTGCGAGTGAGCGAGTGTGGTAGTGAGATAGTGTGTGAGTGAGCGAGTGTGCGAGTGTGCGAGTGAACGAGTGAGCGAGTGTGGGAGTGTATGAGTGAGCGAGTGTTCCTGTGAGCGAGTGTGCGAGTGGGCTATTGTGCGAGTTGGTGAGTGTGCTAGTGGGCGAGTGTACTAGTGAGCGAGTGTACGAGTGGGGCAGTGGGCGAGTGTGCGAGTGGGCGAGTGTGCGAGTGGGCGAGTGTGCGAGTAGGCGAATGTGCGACTGAGCGAGTGTGCGAGTGAGTGAGTGTATGAGTGAGCGAGTGTGCGAGTGAGTGAGTGAGCGAGTGTGCGATTGTATGACTGAGCGAGTGAGAGAGTGTGCGAGTGAGTGAGTGTGCTAGCGTAAGAGTGAGCGAGTGAGAGAGTGTGCGAGTGGGCGAGTGTGCGAGTGGGCGAGTGTGCAAGTGGGCAAGTGTGCGAGTGGGTGAGTGTGCGAGTGGGGAGTGTGCGAGTGAGCGAGTGTGCTAGTGAGTGAGTGAGCGACTATGCGACTGAGCGAGTGTGCGACTGAGAGAGTGTGCGACTGGGCGAGTGTGCGAGTGGGCGAGTGTGCTAGTGGCCGAGTGTGAAAGTGGGCGAGTGTGCGAGTGGGCGAGTGTGCGAGTGGGCGAGTGTGCGAGTGGCCGAGTGTGCGAGTGCGGAGTGTGCGTGTGAGCGAGTGTGCTAGTGAGCGAGTGTGCGAGTGAGCGAGTGTGGTAGTGAGAGAGTGTGTGAGTGAGCGAGTGTGCGAGTGTGCGAGTGAACGAGTGAGCGAGTGTGGGAGTGTATGAGTGAGCGAGTGTTCCTGTGAGCGAGTGTGCGAGTGGGCTATTGTGCGAGTTGGTGAGTGTGCGAGTGAGCGAGTGTGCGAGTGAGTGAGTGTACGAGTGAGCGAGTGTGCGATTGTATGACTGAGCGAGTGAGAGAGTGTGCGAGTGAGTGAGTGTGCTAGCGTAAGAGTGAGCGAGTGAGAGAGTGTGCGAGTGTATGAGTCAGCGAGTGGGCGAACTTGCGAGTGAGCGTGTGCGAGTGGGCGAGTGTGCGAGTGGGCGAGTGTGCGAGTGGGCGAGTGTGCAAGTGGGCAAGTGGGCAAGTGTGCGAGTGTGTGAGTGTGCGAGTGGGGAGTGTGCGAGTGTGCGAGTGAGCGAGTGTGCGAGTGAGCGAGTATGCGAGTGAGCGAGTGTGCGAGTGCGCTAGTGTGCGAGTGAGCGAGTGTGCGAGTGAGCGAGTGTGCGAGTAAGCGAGTGTGCGAGTGAGCGAGTGTACGAGTAAGCGAGTGTGCGAGTGAGCGAGTGTACGAGTAAGCGAGTGTGCGAGTGAGCGAGTGTTCGAGTGAGTGCGTGTGTGAGTGAGCGTGTGTGCGATTGAGCGAGTGAGCGAGTGTGCGTGAGTATGCGTGAGCGAGAGATCGAGTGCGCGAGTGTGCGAGTGGGCGAGTGTGCGAGTGTGCGAGTGTATGAGTGAGCGAGTGTGTGAGTGAGAGAGTGTGCGAGCGTGCAAGTGGGTGAGTGAGCGATTGTGCGAGTGAGCGAGTGTGCGATTGAGCGAGTGTGCGAGTGAGCGAGTGTGCGAGTGAGCGAGTATGTGACTGAGCGAGTGGGCGAGTGTGCGAATGAACGATTCTGCTAGTGTGTTAGTGAGCGAGTGTGCGAGTGAGCGAGTGTGCTAGTGTGCGAGTGAGCGAGTATGTAAGTGAGCGAGTGAGCGAGTGTGCTAGTGTACGAGTGAACACACACACACTCGCACACCCGCATACTCGCTCAATAATTTTCAAAAATTCTAAAATAAAGTTATGAGAAGAAAATTAATTTCATTGTAAAAAAGCATGATAAGTTAATAGATTTAATTGACACTAACTATTATATTGATAGTAATTTATATTTGACAAAAGATAGATACAATTGTGTTATGTACTATCTTTCTACCTATCTCAAAAGACAGATAGCTATGTCGCTATCATATTTTTTTTCTATTTCAGCCAAAAATTTGGCTAAACAAATTGCTCCTTTTGAGCAATGCAAAAACATTTTAAACTGTTCTGTCAATAATTTGCTCAAAATTAATGACATTAATCATCATTTAAATTAGAAATTAGGACAATAGAGGCAACCTCTAGCAAAAATGTAACTAAGGCAATAAATAACTCAAATGAAAGTGTAAAAAAATTAAACAGTATCAATCTGGTGCATCAAAACATTCAAGGATTTTTAAATAAAGACTTAGAAGTAGAATTATTCCTGAATTGTAACAATGTAGATATTCTTTGTATGACAGAACATTGGCTTAAAAGCCACCAGTTCATGTTCAATTTTAGTAATCACCAGGTTGGTAGTTCATTCAGCAGAGTAAATGCTATACATGGTGGCTCATTAATTTTAGTACATAACCAGCTTAAATTTAAGGACCGAAAGGACATTGTGAGCCTCTCTGTTGAGCGGACAATTGAAATAGCCTGTATAGAATTGGAGCAGTTCATTATATTAAGTGTATACAGACCTCCTTCAGGATTGTATGATTGTTTTGAAAAGGTTATGGATGAAGTGTTGCACAAAATCTGTAATACAAACAAGTCCATCATCACTTGCGGTGATTTCAATGTTAATTTGTTAGAAAATTCTGGGTTAAGTACTAAAATCATAAGTTTGTTTCAGTCATACAATCTTGCTAACCTATTTTTGGAGCCCACTAGAATAACTCCTACTAGTGCCACATGCCTAGATAACATTTATACAGACATTATACCAAATCACAAAGAAATGATTAATTTAATAGACTCAGATCATTGCGGACAGCTGATCACTATTATAAATCAAAACAAAAAAGTTTTTAAAAAAGATATCACTGTTAACCCAAAAACAACTAAACGCTTAGAAACATTTAAAACTAAACTCTTAAGAAAATTACCACTTTTGTTGACTAATGATGACCCTAACAAACAATATAATGATTTTTTTAATATATATTGCACACAATTTGATAAAACATTCATTCCAAAGACATTATCAGTGAATAGTAACGCTTCCTTCAGTGACTGGGCCACCATTGGTATACATAAAAGTAGAAAAAGACTTTATGAATTATATGATGAACGAATTTGTATAAACACTGCTGAATTTAATTTATATGTTAAAAATTATTCTAAAATATTTAAAACAGTCTGTAGTATGGCCAAGTCACGTTATTTGAGTTCAAAAATTAAAAATAGTAATAACATTATTAAAATGACTTGGAATGTCATTAATAGCGAAACAGGAAGGTCATGCAACCGAAGTAGTGACTACAGCCTTGCTATTGATGACAATGTAATTAGATCAGATTCCCAGGTCGCCGCGGCCTTTGAAAATTTCTTTACAGAGATTCCCGTGGTAACTACTAAATCTCTAAGCTCATCACCCACTGCTGCAGAGTCTTTACTTAAGGAAAACGTTCCAGTTTGTGATTCGGAATTTCACTTCGAATTTGTCACTTGTACAGATATAATTAAAACTTTTCACATGTTAAATGTTAAAAAGACTGCAGATCTATGGGGCAATTCTGTGGATGTTGCTAAGACAATTATAAACATTGTAGCACCTACTTTAGCTGATATATTTAATAATTGTATTGAATGTGGTGAGTTTCCTGATCTTATGAAACACAGTAAAATAATACCGTTGTTTAAATCGGGTAGTACATCAGACCCTACTAATTATAGACCTATTTCCGTACTACCCACCTTTAGTAAAATTTATGAAAAACTTATTTTAAATCAATTGCAAAGATTTTTCAATAACAATAAATTACTGAATAATAAACAGTTCGGTTTTACAAGGGGTCGTTCAACTACCGATGCCGGAGTTGAACTTTTAGGACATATTTATAATGCATGGGAGGACAAATGCGATGCTTTGGGCATTTTTTGTGATTTGTCAAAGGCATTCGATTGTGTTCTTCATGAAACCTTAATCAGGAAACTTCACCACTACGGAATCCGGAACGCCTCTCTGGATCTTCTCACTTCTTACTTAAGTGATAGGATTCAGAGAGTTGATGTTAACGGGAAAAGGTCACCCGGATCTGTAGTGAGAATGGGGGTCCCACAGGGCTCAATACTTGGACCATTTTTATTTATTATTTATATCAATGACTTGCCTTACCTCATAAAGGATGAACATGATATAGTGTTGTTTGCAGATGACACTTCACTTTTATTTAAACTCAAACGTCAGCAGCTGGTTACTGACAATATAAATAGTGCCCTCGCAAAAGTAGTTAACTGGTTTAATGTTAATAATCTACTTCTTAACGAAAAAAAAACGAAATGTATTAAGTTTACGATACCAAATGTTAGACAAGTAGAAACTAGTGTTCTCATAAAGGGTGAAGAGTTAAAACCCGAAAATTCCACAGTATTCTTAGGCATAACTTTAGATGCCAAGCTTCAATGGGGCCCCCATATAGATAAATTGTCAAGAAAGCTTAGCTCTGCAGCATACGCCGTTAGGAAAATTCGTGATTTAACTGATTTAGAGACAGCCCGTTTAGTTTACTTTAGTTATTTTCATAGTGTGATGTCATACGGTATTCTGCTGTGGGGAAATGCCGCCGATATTCAGACAATTTTTATTTTACAAAAAAGGGCAATTCGTTCTATTTATAAATTAAGTCCTAGACACTCCCTCAGAGACAAGTTTAAAGAGATTAATATAATGACTGTGCCTTCTCAGTACATTTATGATAATCTTTTGTATGCACATAAAAATATTAATCTGTTTAAAAAATACAGTGATATCCATAACATAAATACTAGGAACAAACACAAATTTGTTGTTCCTACAACAAGGCTCAAGAAAATAGGTGGCTCGTTTAGATGCCAATGTATACGTTTTTATAATAAACTTCCTAGCCACATTCAAGAACTAAGCATTAATAAATTCAAATCTTTTATAAAGTTAAAACTATGCCAGAAAGCCTATTATACTGTAAAAGACTATATTGAGGACAAAAAAGCTTGGGATTGAGCTGCTCCAATAGGTCTAGACAGTGAATGTTGTTTATTTTTTATTTTTTGCTGACTTACACTTTTGTTTTTTCTCTTTCTAAATATCTATTTATATACAGAATGACATGAACATTTACTGTTTGAAGTCTTATATTATTTTAATTATTGTGAATGTGATGACTATGTGGGTTTCCGTTTTAATCATGGTCTGGCACTTTGAGCGGTCTATGCGGTCTACACAAATGTCCTGTCCTTGGTATTACTCGTCGAATCGTTGAGCTCCTTAAGTTCTGAGTTGAGCTGCACGGTTACTGACGAATGCGTGCACTGACTGCACAGGTCCACTCAATCTGTGTGGTTCTTTCCTCAAAAGACCACTTCAGACACAAATCTACATAGTCCTCAAAGATCAAAGATTATGTCCGGATTTTTATATACACATTGACATTGATGAATTTTATATAAACAATGACATGGATATTTACTTTGTAAAGTATCTTATTTTTTATTATTATTATTATTGTGAGTGTGAAGACTATGTGGGTCATTTCTTTTTTCTGTTTTCCTTCTTAGTTAGTTTTAATCATGATCTGGCAGTTTGAGTAATTTATGCGGCCTACCCAAATGTCCTTTCATTGGTATTGTTCGTCGAATCGTAAGGCTCCTCAAGTTCTGAGTTGAGCTGCACGATTTTTGACAAATGCGTGCACTGACTGGACAGGTCCGCTCAATCTGTGTGGTTCTTTACTCAAAAGACCATTTCAGACACCAATCTACATGGTCTTCACATGATCTGACCAAGATTATGTCTGGACTTTAAAAGAGACTGTGACCTCTGAGTTTGTTTCGGCCTTTCTTCTCAGAGTAGTCAGATAGGAAACGCCGACCTCATCTAGTTTAAAAAAATATGATTGACATGTAAAAGTGTTTGTACAAACCTACTTACAGAAAATAAATCATTTATCATTATCATTTATCATTTATCATGGGATACCCGATATTGATTGTTGTAAATATATCAATTTGTAGTTATTTGTAAACAGAGTTAGTATAGAAATATGATAAAAAGCACCCCACGCTTTTTTACAATGAAATTAATTTTCTTTTCATAACGTTATTTTCATTTTAGAATTTTTGAAAAATATTGAATCAGGTATTGAGTTAGTATGTACTTATACTTTTTATAACAGTTGAATAAAATATTTAAAACTTATTTTCAGATTTTTAGTTCGATTTGCTAATAAAGCGTGTTTTTTTTTAGTTTTTTTAAACTATATTTGTTATGTAAATCTACACATTCATATAAGTAGGCGATTTTGAAAATGGGTTTTAAGTTTAAGTGGACTGTATTTAGAGGATGGCGGTGATCGCCTAGAAAGAGCTAAATGATGAACGGGTGATCAATTGTAAGGAATAACAAAGAAGGAAGGAAAGCACGTCTTACCTTACTATATCTTCCCTCGCGACCCGTGTTCAGGACGATAAGCACTTGATCCCAGGAGTCTCTCGTGTATCACTTCACTGAATTACTAACCGCAGCCTGATAGTCGTGATTAATGGGTACAAATCGGGAAGCGCTAGAATGTCGTCCGGTATTCCTCAGGGTCCTCTACTATTAGGTCCTCTACTTTTTGTTATATTCATAAACGACATAAATACATGCTTTCAATACACAAATTTTCTTTTATATGCTGACGATTTAAAATTATATAAACCCATAAAAAATTTTAATGACTGCTCAGAACTTCAAAGCGATCTTGACAGACTCTCTGAATATTGTAGAATTAATAAGTTAAATTTAAATATACCCAAATGCCATATCATCAGCTTTACTAAAAACAAAAGTATTATAAAATTTGATTATACCTTATGTAGTACTATGCTAAACAGAGTGACGAACCTTAGAGACCTAGGAATACTATTTGACTGTAAATTGCACTTGAATCTGCACATAGAAAACATCCTAACCAGAGCATTTAAAATGTACGGCTTTGTTATCAGAACAGCTACCGACTTTAGGCGCCCCTGTACATTTTTACATTTGTATCGGTCACTTATTCGTTCTCAGCTTGAATATGCCTGCCTGATATGGGATCCATTATATAATAAATATAAAATAGCCATTGAAAAAGTGCAACGCAAGTTCTTGCGAACTATGCAATTCAGATGCCAACTTCCACGCTTACCTTACAAAGACCTTCTAGCGGGATCCTGCCGTTTTGCCGAAAAGATTTTGCCAAATTTTCATTACCCAAACAAATTTTAGCAACCTTTTTTTATACCAATGTAATATTTGGAATAATTTTAGTACGCACATTTTCATTTGGTCAAATGTTTACTTGGCAGATTATTACCAAGGATAATGTCATTAGGCCTTTTGGTCTTTAATCAAATGATTTATTACAGCAAACAAAATTAAGACAATAAACGTTTAGTCAAATGATTTGTTATGACAAAAAATATAAAGGCAAAAATAAGATTTTTTTGGGAATTGTATAATTAAAAATGCAATTTTATTTTAATATAGGTAATCATTTATTAACGCGAGTACAAAATAGCAAAAGCTAGTAAAAAATATTTGTAACTTACAATTTTAAATTTTTTGCAATGGACATTAGCAGATTTATTTCGGAGTATTCAGACTTGTGTTGCAGAACTCGATTAATTCTGTCGTCTTTATCCATATATTTTTTTTTCTTTTTTTGTGGCGGTTCACCTGATAGTATAATCTCAATGTCAGCTAAATTTGAAGAAACTTCATTTATTAATTCTTTAATTAAGCGATACACTCCAGGGTGGTGTTTATCAATGAGAATGTTTATTCTACGATGCCACGCCTCAGCTGAGTTTGTCTTTCGTTTACAACATGGCAACTCCAAAAGCTTGGTGGATACTTCGGTTGCGTGTTCCATGATCCGCTAACATAATTTTCTTCAAACCAATTCGCGATTTGCTTCCAATCAGAATCTTCTATACCTTCTATTAGCTTGTTAAAATATAGAATGATTTCATTTTCTGGCAAATAACTTAAAGCCAATAAACATTTTACTTGTTTGTTAAATTTGATGTCATTTGCGTATTTCTTTGTAAGCTTATGTGCTTGAATTTGTCTGAAACAAGTCAAATTTATAGTTACTAGACATTAGGTTATTTATGGGACTAGTTACAGTAGGTTATTAATTTTAAAAAAATGGTTAGGTTAGGTTAGGTTAAAACTGTGACCACCTACGCACGAGCCGAGCGAGCGAAGCGAGCGGTGCCGCGGCAGCGGCCGGCGAGTGCCAGAAACGACTAGATTATATAGAAGAAAATATGGAAAAAAGAGATTATTTTTAGGAGGCTATCGAGAGAAATAATATAATTATAATAACATTATTATTACCTGTTTAGAATTTGTTTGTCTGTTTGTAAAATTGACGACACCAAATATTTGGCTTACTTAATTTTGCGTAAAATATGTTATACCAACTGAAATATTTGACTAGATAAAAAATGGTAAAAGTACTAGTTGGTGAACAAGTTATTGTTCAAACGTTCACTTGCCAAACATAGGTTTTCGTAACAATTATTTGTAAAAAGATTTTTTGGTAAGTAATAATTTGGCAAATGAAATTATGCGAAAATTTGTTTGGGAAGTAATAATTTGGCAATTTCTTTTCGGTAAAACAAGGGAGACCCCCTTCTAGCAATGTATAATTTACTCTCGCTCGAGAAGAGACGAATGCTTCTGCAAGTAATGACACTGCACGACCTTTATCATAATAAGCTGAATTGTATAGACCTCAGTAGTGATATTAAACTTGTAGTGCCTAGATCAATTCATCATCGTAGAGTGCGCGTTTACCGATTGTTTGATCAAGCATCACACCGGACAAACGCAGGTAAGCGTGCACCCCTTCAGCGACTCATGCAAATATACAATGAATATTTCATAGATGTTGATATATTTCTGCTAAATAAAAATGCTTTTCGAAGTAAAGTTATTAATGTACTAGAAAACTTGGACATAATCTTGTGGTAACTGACTAGATTCTTAGTTTGTAACATTATAAAATGTTTCCTTGAATAATGGTAACTCGCTTACCAATGAGTCCTCATCATCATAGCATACCTCTTTGTTAACATGTGGAAAATGTTGTGGTTATTACATTGATTTTGTTTTAGATACCTTACTGATAAGTGTTATATGTAATATAATATCGTTTTTTTTCCCAAATAAAATAAAATAAAATAAAATGAATCACACCCGCGGGCGGTTTATATTGTTCATCACAGTTCTTAGCGAAAGCGGTTGGAGCGGATTAAGCGATTGGAGCAACCTGCGCGCAGCAGTCAGCACTGCCATACGGCGCAACAGTCTTCCGCGGACTCTCCACGCCTAGCTAATCCAAAAGGTTCTAGACGTGCATTTGTAGGAGGAGGAAAGGAATATATCGCCTGTTCTGACAATGACGTCAAAAAGAACTGTCCATTGGTGTTATTAATTAATTATTTAAAACCTCAAGAGATGGCGTTACCAATATTTTTAAATATTAGGTATGACGTGTAAAAGCAGCACTTTTAAGGGAGATGGCAAAGGAAGTACTTGGCCGAGCTGCAGCAGAGGTCTAACTGGCGCACTAAGGATACTCTATTGAACTTTGGTGACCTAGACGGCTTCAGAAAGACAACGTACCATTATTATGATCTTGGCGTTTGGGCCACATCAGCAAACTGTTCCATCTGGCTTGGTCTTGATGGAGGATGTCGCGAGGCAGACGTGCAAACCATACGAGGATGTAACCCGAGGCCCTTCAAGCGACTGTTAAGAGTTTTTAACGGGGCAGGGTATGAGGGTAAGATGATGGCGCCTGCAACCTTTGTGTTCGCATCACGCTCTTCATGCAACAGATTGCAAGCGTATTTGTCAGGCGCTTAAAACTGACGGTGCTTCACGACTCAAAATACCTCACATTTTTTATATTGTCACTTGCCCAAACCCTCTTGACTCTTGAATCATACTCAATACTTGACAAACCTCTTAAGTTCATATAACGCCATTGAATGATTATTTCATGAAATATCAATCATAGATAGATAAGAGAAACATTCGCATACTCGTCACTAATATGACGTCATGTGAGTCGCGTTATTCGGGGAAATAACACACAAACGAGTTTAATTTATGATCCATCGTCATTAATGACGATCTCATCATCATCTACCTTGCCTTTTTGCAACTATATATGTCGGGTCGGCTTTCAGTCTAACCGCATACAGCCGAATATTTTAGGCACATGGAGCAATTGCCTGACTTCCACAACCCAGTTGCTGGGTATTGGGTAACGCGATATCCCTTCGTAAGACTGGTTGTCAGATTTTTGGACTTGTGCCTATCCGTGATCACTGTCAAAGATCTAAGAATGACAGCTGGGACTAACGGCTTAAAAGTATGATGTATGTGCGAGCCATAGTACGAGGTGCCGGCGAGCCACGGATCCAAAATTTCACGAACATTTTATATTAATCAGTTCATGCTACACGTGGAATGTCAGTGTCTCGTCCGAGTCTTGATCCCTACAAATTAAGCAGAGGTTCTACTATCAGACTCCATCAACGAGGATACGGACCCGTCCGAAAGTAGTACTCGTAGACCCGTCGAAACAAGTGTCAAATAAAAAAAAATCAGACGGGCAATTGCAGAGTAGAGAGAGTAGGGACCACTGAAAAATCGTGTTGACAGTCATTCTTAGTTAAACTAATGTATGTCCGTAAGTGATAAGGAGTTGGAAAGGCCCGTAACTACGGCCGACACTACGGATTTCATGTGTATCGAGTAGGCCCCCTGATACGGACGTGATTCGCGCCCGCGATTGTCTAGCATAAATATTCCCGCACCGTGCTTTCCGTGTCACAGACTAGATCTATTGGTACTATGTTGCGTATATACAAAGATTACCTACATCAGTAATGATAATATGATACAAACGCGATCTGTACCGGCTTGAGGAAAGCCATTCTCATCACGTATTGTATAGGAAGAACACAACATACGAGAGTAGTACGCGGCCTTACTCGCGGGTGACTTTTCGTTAACGTTCAATGTTACGGTATGACGCGGGTCAACTGAGCACTCGGACATTTTAGGAAGGGAAATATTTAACTGATCCTCTAAAAAGTTTTGGGTAGGAAAATGTAATGATGAACATTTTTTTTTTAATTAATGAGCCTCTCTTACACGTTTAATTATAATTGTGGCAATAGCTGTTTCCGATTTGCGATAGATAGTAAGTAAAAAAATTGTGGGGCTCCAGAAAAAAAATTAAAATAAAATTGGAGATTAAACGAACTTACCTGAAGTGAAGTTCTATCCAAATTATACGAGTTGCTTCGTCCGAAGAGATTAAGATAACAATGTAGTAATACGTCTAGGGTATCGCCTTTCATCCACTAAGTTTGAATATTTTTTTATTTTTTTTTTGTCGGTACTTTGTCTTCCTGATAGTTATGCCTGTACCGCCACTCATTTAGTTGAAAGCCTGGAACCTTTTTTAATATTTCACTTTAGGTATGGGGTTCATAGGGTTGGGAGGGAACTAATCTCTTCGGACGAAGCAACTCGTATAATTTGGATAGAACTTCACTTCAGGTAAGTTCGTTTAATCTCCAATTATACTTCATTGCTTCGTCCTTCGAGATTAAGATAACAATGTAGATTTTGAAAGATGGTGAAATATTAAAACACTGAATTTTTATGCTTAGGTACATGTATATTAATCAAACCTTACAAGTAATAAAGTAATTAAATTGTAGTTTTTCTTTAATTAGGGGTAGATAAATTTAAGTTATTAATTTTAAGTAATTAAATCTAACATCGATCAGAGGTTAGGATTGATAAGGCAAATTGATCAGTTTGTTCACATTGAATGTCTCTATGATAATATCTAGCGAAAACATTGGAGCTACCACTCCACCCAGCTGCTTTTCGTATCGTGTCAATATTGACACCAGCTCTATGAGCAGCTGAGGTGGCTGCGTGTCTGGTGGAGTGGGCAGAAAATACTGAAGTGTCAATTCCGCTATTTGATAATATATCTTTTATCCACCGACTGATGGTATTTGTGGTTACTGATTTATGTGGTTTTTTAATACTTATAAAAAGGCTATTGGCATTGTTTCTCAAATGTTTTGTCCTATCAATATATTCTATAAGAGCCTCAGCGGGACATATTTCCGGTCGATCTTTGTAAAATGGAATATTTAAACAAGGTTGAGATAAACCAGGTCGAGATGTTTTTAACAAATCGTTTATCTTGATCAATATAAGATTATCAGTGACGTTCATATTTTCTAATTTGATTTTGCTAATGGTTTGCACCCTGTGTGCAGTTACAAGTATGAGCAAAGTTACAGCCTTTTTGGTTAAATGTTCGAAACTTAAATTATTATTTGGGTACCATTTTGATAAGAATTCTAAAACTATTGACGGGTCCCAAGTGATATTATATTTTGGGGCTGGAGGACGAAGTCTGTAAAAACCTTTGAATAGCCTAGCAACGCGATCATCAGACCCTACTCTCGATCCTAAGATCAAAGACAGAGCGGAGCGATGACTGTTTAAAGATCCGTATTGTAAGCCGGAATGAAATAACTCAGTGAGAAAATACATAATCATCGGAATTGACGCCTCATGTATTTTGATATTGTGAGTCTTACAAAAGTTTACCCAACGTCGAATGGCAACGTCATATTGTTTTATTGACCTTTCAGATAAAGAAGCTATCATAATATCTAAAGATGATGGTGGTACTCCTCTGTTTCGTAACGCCGTCCTGATAACTTCCCTGCAATCAACGTGAGCTTGGGGACACTGTTGGAAATAGACAATAACACTTTATCAGAGGGTCTAAACTGAACTAATTCTGAACAGAGAAGTTTTTGATAAAGTGGAAACCAGGGTTGCGTGGGCCAAAATGGAACCACAACAATACCCTCCGCCTGGTCGTATATAAGTTTTCTTAATACTTTTAATATAACCGCAAAAGGAGGAAATGCGTAGAAACAAAGATTTGACCAATTTAAAGTAAAAGCATTCACAGCGCATGCTCCTGGGTCTCTATTCCATGAGACGTACTTAACACATTTGTTATTCAACCTTGATGCGAAAAGATCAATTTTTGGTTGCCCAAAGGCTCTCACAATCTTTTCAAAAGCATGATCTTTAATCTCCCATTCGGTATCGGGGTGAGATTTTCTAGACTCAGCATCTGCTATTTCGTTATCTTCCGAGCTTATGTATGAAGCGAATACAAATATACCACGAGCTTCACGAGCACGAGCCACTGCCACAAAGATTTTGTGATTTCAGTTAAATGTGGAAATCTTACTCCACCCATACGGTTGATATACGAAATAGCAGTTGTGTTGTCAACGCGTAGTAACACCTGACAATTTTTTAATCCTTTTGCGAATGTTTGTAAGCCCAAGAAAGCAGCCAGGAGTTCTAGACAGTTAATATGTTTGTTAGACTCTGTGTTACTCCACTGGCCACTGGCGGTCTCCGCACCGCATGCTGCCCCCCACCCTTTTTTGCTAGCGTCTGAAAATATTTCTAGACAGTAGCTGTCCCGTCTAATAGGATTCACTGCGGTATCAATAGATTTTAACCACCAGGAAAAATCGTCCTGCAAATACTGTGGTAAAGACATGTGGCTATCATAATTACTCGTTTTACACAATGCAAGGTATTTGCATCTTTCCATCTGCTTGGTGTAAAGCCAACCGTACTGAATCGCGGGGCAGGACGAAGTGAGGAGGCCTACCAAGCGAGCAAACTGTCTTATTTTACAACGAGATTTCAATTGAAACGATTGTAACTCTTGTTTAATTAGATTTCGTTTTTCCTTAGGAAGGCTAACATGAAATTCTTTTGTATCTATCACAAAACCAAGGTATTTGCAAATATTACTCGGAATCATACAACTTTTTTTAATGTTAATTATGAATCCTAAGGACTCTAAAATATGTTTTGTCTGTAAAATATTATCTAAGCAATCTTGATAATTATTAGAAATGATACAAATGTCATCTAAGTAGATAGATGACAGATAACCTAATGATCTCAGTAAACAAATTACCGGTTTTAATAGCTTTGTGAACACAAATGGAGCTGTGTTTAAACCAAACGGCAAAACATTGAATTGGTAAATTTGACCCTCGTACCTAAATCGTAGGTACTTTCTATACGTCGGGTGTATAGGTACTAGAAAATACGCATCCTTTAAATCAAAGGTGGCCATGAAACTGTTTCTTGATACTAATTTTAATGTTGTTCTTAGATCTTCAATTTTGAAATGTTCTGTTACGATGTACTTGTTTAGAGACTTTAAGTTTAAAATAAATCTGTTTTTGCCATTGGGTTTTTTAATCAGGAAATAACTAGAAAGAAACTGTCCTTCACATGGTTCACAATGTGAAATAGCACCACTGTTTAGAAGGTCAGTGATGGCCACCTTGTATTTAAAGGACTCACATGAAGTTAATGCAGGTAAACTTGGTTCGTGTAACTGATAGACAGGTTTAGTAAACGGTATCTTGTAACCTCTTATCCACGATAATACAACGAGGTCATTAGTTATCAATTGCCATTGATCATAAAAGTAGGATAACCGACCTGCAAAACGTACCAGGTCTAGCGCCGCGGGGCTTGGCGCTGCTGCAAGCGCGGCTGCTGTCGCGGCTGCTGCTGCACCGGTCGCGGGCGCGGCGCCGGCGCTGTTCTCCTCGCTGTTCCCGCTTGCCGCGCTGTCGGGAACGGAGGCGTCTGGTTTAAAGTCTGGACAGGGGCCTGTCTCGGTCTCTGCGCTGGTGCAGGTCTTCGAACCTGTGTGTTTATTTTAATCTCAGCGCCTGATTTTGATATAGCTTTTGCAGCTTTTAGAGTATCGGTCAGATGTTCGCCAAATAGAAACTTATCGATTTCTGTATTGAACAGTTGATCTTTTATATCTTTCTTGATTGTAGAACATATAAAACTGCGCCGTGTCATGGACTCGCTGTGTTGTGAGTCACACATCAGTCGACCGGCTTCGATCAGTAATTTTATTACCGACTGATCTTTATAACCTGCAGAAAAGAGTATGCTTAGGGCTTCACTTATACAAGATATACTTGCTGCGACCTGCACCTGCTTATTCTCTAAAGCTTTGTCTTTTTTTATTAGCATCTCCGATAAGGCGGCCTTTATCTCTGGGTTTAACTTGGGTGCATCAATCTTTGTGCAGTTTTTTGGAACCAGATGCTTATCAAGCAGCTCCTTTCTGGCATCCTTGGTCAAGCCTGTTGTTGCGATGTGTTCCCAGCGAGCAGATAACTCGCATCTAATGTCTGGTCCATATTTTTTATCCTTTGATGGAGTTTCGCCCAAGAGATTCAGAATCTCTTCGTCCAGCTCAGGAAGCGTTACTTCAACAGGTAGTTCCGATTCCCCTGCCTGTACTGCTTCTGTAGCAGGAACATCATGTATCGTCGAGGTGGACGTACCCGGTTGTGGCTCATCTGAGTCAATAATCGGAGATGACGCGACATCACCTTGAACTTCCATTTCAGCTGGAATAGAAAATGTACCAAATGTAGGTATCGGATAGAAAATAGCGCGGTGATAGTCCTCAAAACTATCCACAACACCAAGTTTATAATCCATACCGATATTCAGAATTACGAAATCGAGTGATAACATTTTGTTATGTAGGTACGTGGATATGATCACAACTACCAATGTTCCTAGTATACAACTAGTGGTTTTAGAGCGGCGATAGTCCTTAAAACTACCCACAACACTATGTTTTAGTCCGTACGGATATAAAATGCAATTATTATTAAGTAGGTCATTAACTAAAGTGAAGGCAACATTCCTTTCAAATGTACACAATCACTAGTAGTATATACCCAATGAATTGGGAATCCAAAATTATGTGAAGGTAACATCCCCATAAGATGTACACAACACTATTTAAGATAATATGACATCATGTCAGATTATGATACGGATATAGTCCGAAAAACTATTCACAATATCTTCCGTTTGTAAAAATAACACTTCAGCTTACCTTCATGGTCCGATAGTACCGGCGACATAATAATATTCGTCGACGAGCTACTACTCTCGGAACAACTTCGAACACGCGACCTTCTGTCGCGTTTATTAAGTTTCCTTTCGAGTTTTCGAATCTTCTTTCTTAAATAATCACTGTCGTCGTTTTTGTGACTACGTTTTGGCATCTTTTTGCACAATTCAAATGAAACGAAGAAAATAACGTGGTGATCGGCGACGCACTAAAACGCGAATGAGTGGCGGTACAGGCATAACTATCAGGAAGACAAAGTACCGACAAAAAAAAAAAAAAAATATTCAAACTTAGTGGATGAAAGGCGATACCCTAGACGTATTACTACATTGTTATCTTAATCTCGAAGGACGAAGCAATGAAGTATAATCGGCGGTGAGCAAACTAAGGTTAGAGAACTTATGTAATGTAGCCTAACCCTTCGGTGAATACTATAGAATAGGCGTGATATTATGTTATGAAGATATCCGTAACTAACTACGTCAGTATTCTCTATCTACGTCATACACAAAACAACCTGGCTGTTTTGCACACAGCTTGATTTCACGGTTGCTCTGAAACACACACTGATTTTCCTCTCAGTGTTAGTTTAAATGTGACTTTGACAAGTGGTCGTGCTCAAGAATATTCTAAAAACGTTTTTTATTGTGAAAAAATCAGTGAATAAAGTAAGGTAGGTGTTCCGTGTTGTTTTATGAATGTACCCTCACTTTTGTGTTGTCAATTTTTTTTTTCTTCGCTAAGTGCACTGACCGCTGGTCTATTTAATATTAACACTGGATAAACTTCGAATACTAAATAAGCTAGCAAACTATTAAAAGAAATATATTAAGGGATCCTTTTGTGAAATATTAAGCTTTAAAGTGCGAATTTTTTTTAGAGTCAAGCGTTCCTCCCCCTTCCCTGCCAGCTAAATAGTTGTTTTTAGGTTTGTGAAAAAAATCACGGTACTATAGTGGCCGGCACGTAACCTGGGAAGGTTTTTGCGTAGTGGGAGTAAGTTCGCGCATTTACACGTATTGCAGCAAAAAAAAATACACTTTTATTGTTTCTCGTTATTCTATGGTTATTGCCATAACTTATTTTTGAACATGTCTGTTTAGAAGGACGTTAAAGAAAGGAGAGGAACGACTGACGACTGTTGCCAACTTACGTGCCGGCGGCGATAGTGAAACTATCACAGCTAATCAGGCTTTACAAGTTTACGAGTACCAGTAGAATAGTCTACCAACTTACATTTGCAGTTGCGATGTATGGGAGAACATGATTTTCAAGTACAATGTTAAGTTTGTTCTTGGGATAAATTCATTCCAACTACGGAACCCTTCATTGTGCGTGGTCCGACACGCATTTGGTCGGTTTTGTTACAAATAAACACTCAAAAAAGAATTTAGAATACATTACACTATGCGAACATAAATGTAGGGAACAGTTTATTGCTTTTTCAGAAAAAATTAAATTAACGTATACAAGGTGTAACTTAAATAACGCACAACCTCTTAAGGGGTCATTGTACTCATCATTATGAACAACTTTTACTATGAGACCAAACCGGAAATCGCGAAAAAAAAAATCTGCTGTTCCCTACATTTTGACGAGTTATGCGAACATAAATGTAGGGAACAGCTGATTTTTTTTTCGCGATTTCAGGTTTGGTCCCATAATAAAAGTTGTTCATAATGATGAGTACAATGACCCCTTAAGAGGTTTTGCGTTATTTAAGTTACATCTTGTATATTGTTGATTAATATAAAGCAATATTTATAAGATTTTGATTTTTATACGTCCTGAATGAGTTTTGTTTTTATTTTTTAAGATATGTGTTAGTTTAGTTTTTTTTATCTTATGATGAGTCAAGTCCACAACGCAATTTATTACTAAAATATGCCACCAAAAAGCCACCCTTAAATAGCATTACCGAAAAAGTTTTTTAAATTTATTATACAACGTGTAACGTTAAATACGCAAAACCTGAAAATAGTTTGATCAGAATAACGAGCAGAATTAATTGAACCACTTTTTAATATAGGCCACATTTTTCAAACAATCTTCATTAAAAACATTGCCGCGTCTATTTATTAATAAGTCAAGCAAGCCAATGTCAGCGCGGCGCAGCGGCCCGGTGACGACTCCTCCCTCGATAAAGCGTCGTCGCAGACGCAAGAAACGATCAGAATGGCCAGTGAAACTAAAACATCACATAAAACCTTTACAATTTTTTTAATGACTTATTTTCTCTCTGAAATAGGTCAATTGAATTTAAAATCAGTTGGGGTGTCTGAGGTTTTGCGCATTTAACGTTACCCGTTGTATAAGTTGACAAGAGATTTAACAGCAGATATTTATTTATTTTGTTTTCACAGTATTTATATAATTCATTAAAAAGCTAACAGACTTAAAATAATATGTACAAGTATATAAAAAAGAGGGCAAATAATCAAAGGGCATCAAAAAATTCGTCCGTATCGCTGTCAATAGGAAACGTGCCCAAAAGGCTGGCAGCATTACCACGTTGTATGGCAATGCTGATTCTTTGGCCAAAAAATAGGCCAGCCCTCTGGTCACGTGAAGAGTCGACCATCCGCTTGGCGATATCCCGAAATATTAGGTGGGCACTCGGACCCCATGGCCCTAATGTTTCAACCAGATTAAATAATATTTTCTATGAAATAATAATGTTTTCATGATAGAACAAAGTCAAAGTCAAAGCATTTATTTCATGTAGACCATTAAAAGGCACTTTTGGAAGTCAAAATTCACAAGAAAATAGAATTAATTCTAGGTGCCCCTTCCAAATGGTAATAATAATAATAATGTTTATTGATCCAAAAATATCAAATTGCAAAATTATAGGTACACAGTAAAGCCATGAACAAAACCTTGTGGACAAAATTGTTATGTATTCTAATCTATGGGTAATTTATTTAGTTGAGACCTAGTTTCGTATGGAGAAGAATGGGCAAGAAACTCCGTATTTACTCCTTTAATGTTTTACAATATTTTGTTTAAGTTTATTATAACGTTAAATTTCTTTTTCCCTCGACCCACCCCGTCACATCGCATCACACACCCGCGCTTTTTGCTTAGAGTTCTTTTTGACTTTTTTTATGTTTGCTCGGCTCCTAAAGGCCCTAGCGTGGTGTTAAATATCCTATAGACTTTCTCAAGAATCGAGCTATCAAATGCAAAAATATTTTTCCAAATCCGACTGGGAGTTTCAGAGTTCAGCGCGTTCAAACAGACAAACTCTTCAGTTTTATTATTACTATAGAAGTAGAAGATAAATTAGCTAGAATAAAATTACTATACTACAATAAGCTGCGTGTGTCTAATATGATGTAATGCCTGTAATGTGCTAAACGGACAGGTATCGAGTGTCTGTGTACTTATTCTGGGTGCCCAAGCAATCATGCAACAAAATAATTCAAGGTTCAAAATAACATGCAATTTGTCAGTTTTTGTAAACACAATATCAAGGAGTTCGAGGATCACTGACCTGAATAATAAACCAGTTTTTTTACACGAATTCGGGACCAACTTTACCGAAACTACATCATTATCTATACAAATACATAAAACTGAAGTGTCTGCTTGTAATGCGCAAGTAGACAGTGCTTTGAAATCCGTAGACTGTTCTAAAGATCCAGGACCTGATAGTATTCCACCACTCTTCCCTAAAAATACCGTTGACACTTTAAGTCTCCCACTATATAATGTTTATAATAAACTAGCGGCCCGCCCCAGCTTCGCAGGAGTGCAATGGTTTTTCGAATTTCTGAAATGTTCTTTCATAAAAACATTGTCCTGGCAATACCAAACGCAACAAAAAAAGAATTATCCAATTTGGTGCAGTCATTCGGAAGTTATGCGCGTACAGACATTTCGGCGACTTTGTTTTATACTATGTAAGGATGTTTGAGCCAAGGAACTTTCCCAAAAGTGTAGAAACGAGCCAATATCACCCCTGTTTATAAATCTAGTCCCAAACATGAAATTGAGAACTACCGTTCTATTTCTATTCCGTCTATCTTGTCAAAGCGTTCCACGATCAGCTTTATCCGATTATTCATGATCAGATTATTAAGCAACAGCTTGGTTCGTCGAGAAAAGATCTAGGTACATCTGCTAATTTGATTGAATATACTTACTGATTATTTATTCAATAGTTTAGACACACGTGTACGGGTGGACTCTATTTATACTGATTTCCGTAAAGCCTCTGACAAGGTCGATCATAAATTACTTTTAAGCAAAATAGCATTTAACGGTATTTATGGGGATTTGTTCCGTTGGTTTTCTTCTTATGTTACAAATAGCACGCAAAAAGTGGTAGTTAATGATCTCCATTCCAAATCCATAACAGCCGGTCGATACTGTAAAAATCTCACCCTGAAATCATAAGTGAAGTGAGCACTTAATAATGTTAATCCCTAGCGAATGACAGCTCACTCCACGCTCACTTCGCCCAAGCTTTCACGGTGAGATGGTTACAGAATCGCACGGCTGTTTCACATCATGTCTACGGGTTTGTATGAAAGTGCGCGCATGTAGCGACGCGACAGCTGGGAGACATTTTTGTCCACGGGTTTGGACGCAACTGTCGCCCGTCTATTCATTTCTATGTAAGTGCGCGCACGGCGACAAAAAAGTTGCTGGCTAGCCAGTTGCCGCTCAACCGAAAATTTTACAAGAAAGTAGCGTTGCTGTCGCTCCCGTGTGCGCATCGTCCCAATCTCGGCGAGGAGACAGCGACAGACAAAAACGTTGCTGGGCAACTAAGTTGCTCAAGGGCGTCCTCCCTTAGAGAAACAAAACAATATAAATTATCTAACACTAGCTGCACCCGCATGTCTCGATCCCGTGGGAATATCGGGATAAAAAGAATCATATGTGTATCCAGGTCATGGTCTACCCATGTGCCAAATTTCATTCAAATCCGTTCAGCTATTTTAGCGTGAAAGAGTAACAAAGAAACATACAAAATATCAAATCTTTTCTGTTTATAATACTGGTCTAGATTTAGTTTAGTCAAACATGTAATCATCAAAAACAAGACGATAACTTTTTTTTATTTTCCCGTTTTCACTGTTTGGTTACGAGACCCTAAAAAATAGCAACAAAATAAATGCCAATGGGCCTGTACAAAAACCCATCGCTAATCGACCTTGACATTGCCACTCAATAACATTATCACTCGGAGTTTTTATATTCAACTACTTTTTGCTCACGACTTCGATCGACTATGAAGATTAGTTGTTTTGAGTCGTGTTTTGTTGAAGAGGGGCAATCGAAATCAATCAGTCTGCATAACCTTTTCCCAACTAAGTATGTTGGGATCGGCTTCAAGTCTAACCGAATGCAGCTGAATACCAGTATTTTACATGGAGCGACAGTCCTATCTGACTGTATTTAACATAATAATAAGAGTTTTTACAATACGAAAAATCAAATCAAAATCAAAATCAAAAGTCATTTATTCAAACTAGGCTGAGAATCAGCACTTTTCGAACGTCAAAATTACAAAAGACAGTCCCCCAAAACGCCCGCCCTTCACCACTTCCTAGTGCTTTCGCTGGGAAGAAGAAGTGGCGCAACAAACTCCCCAGCAGCACAGCTGTCTGTTCAGTTAGAAAATATACTTGACTGAATACAATACAAGGTATGCAAAGCAATTAACATTACAAGACACAGAACGCTAAATTAAATTATTTGCCATATGTCAGCTGGCAACGCCAATATACCAAGAAATACAATAAAAAACTATACGTACTCAAGCAAAAATTAATAAATGGAAATTAAATAAAAGCCTCCAGGTATAAAGGGCGTGACCGCTAACATATTTATGCAATGCTGGGTTCAGTTTACATAGCTGTCGCTTGAAGTCACAAATGATAAACTAGGACCATAAGGAAACTAAATAAACAAGTTATTAATAATGATAACAATGATAAAACCATGGTCAGCAAGACGACCAGTCACCACAAGCAGCACCCGTTCACGAGCATAACGCAAAGGTCAGCCATTACCCCCCTCGCCATATTTGAGGGAAGGAGACAACCCGACCCCCGACGCTACCGCAAGCAGTGACATCTAAGGGAGCATGACGAACTTGCTGCCGGTTGCTCAGGTAAGAATTATATGATCAATTGTCGAGGTCACTAGCTAACCACATATTGCAATCAACTCATTAGAAAACATTCCAATGGGTTGATTATGTCAATAATAAAATTAAAATTAAATTAAACTGATTTGACTTATACAGCCCAATAAAAAAAACAATTGTATAATGAGCTCATATAACCTATCAGTAATTCTTTGTAAATTAATTCTGGAGAAAGAACATATACATTGTCTTGAGTTAATCAGGGCGACCAACTATTCTTATCGCTTAAGTAGTCGTTGATAGAATAGTATGCCTTTGAACAAAGGTTAGATTTTACTTGAGCTTTAAATGCATTAAAAGGCAAATCTAGCAAAGAAGAGGGTAGCTTGTTATAAAAGGCTATACCAAGACCAACAAATGAGTTATGAACCTTATGAAGCCGGTGAAAGGGAGCACGTAGTTTGTCCTTATTTCTGGTGTTAACATTGTGAATATCACTGTTTTTAGTATACAAGTGTATATTTTGCCTAATATATAAGATGTTGGCAAAGATGAATTGTGATGCAACCGTGAGAATACCAATATCTTTAAAAAAATCTCTTAGAGAAACTCTAGCACCTAGCTGGTAAATTGCTCGAACAGCTCGTTTTTGAAGGACAAATATATTTTGTATATCAGCTGCTTTGCCCCACAGCAGAATACCGTAGGACATAACGCTGTGAAAATAACTAAAATATACTAAACGAGCTGTATCAACGTCAGTGTACTGTCTTACTTTCCTGACGGCGTAGGCAGCCGAACTGAGCCTTCCTGCTAGGCTCGATATATGTGGTCCCCACTGAAGTTTGGCATCTACTGTTATTCCCAGAAAAACTGCCGAACTCACAGTTTCAAGCGCCTCTTTATCTAAGACGATGTTGGGTCCTAGATTTCTAACATTCGGTAAGGCGAACTTTACACATTTCGTTTTCTTGGCATTGAGAACTAGGTTATTTGACGTAAACCAATCCGTAACTATTGAGAGTGCACTGTTTACGTCGTCAAAATCTTGTCTATTCCTATCTACTTTAAAAATAAGAGATGTATCATCAGCAAACAGTACAACGTCACAGATTCGCTTTAAATGGAATGGTAAATCATTAATATACACTAAGAACAAGAATGGACCCAGTATTGAGCCTTGCGGTACACCTAACTGAACTGGTAGCGCGGAAGATTTCACACCATTAACATCTACACATTGGAAAATAGTTACTAACATAGCAATAACCTTGTAATACCTAGAAAAAAGATTTGAATAATTTGTAACGAGCGAACGTTTTATCAGCAGCATCATACTTATACCAAAATAAAAACAAAATATGTAATGTTTCATACATTCACATTTTTGGATCAGTTATTGCAAATCCAAAAGAATTGAACGATTAGAAAATTGACCACGCGTTGTTTAAAAATGTGCGCCTGCGCCGCGCTGCTGCCGTTTCCGTCAATCGTTTAGACTGCGAAAGCGTCAGGGTAGCCGCAAAAATCAAATGTTCTTACTTTTAATTTAGCTAAATTTAGTTGTATGTTGATCAATATAATGATTCGCGACGTATTTATAGAATTATAATCATCAACACAACTTTCTTAGTTCAAAATACCGATTTATATTGATAATTATAATAAATTGTTATTTTGTAAATACATAATTGTAACCGAACCGTTAATCATATTTAGATCAATAAAGAACCTGATAGTAACCTGCAAATTGCAAAAAACATAAGAAAATTTTAATTTTTCGGTCTAATAGTACCTGCCAGTTAATCATAATACGTACCTACCTAGGTCATAATAATTAATATTATACACGTGTAGATTCTTTTATGTTCCTTAAAAGAAAAGCTTAGCAGTTAAATATTACTATGGTTGAAACAAAAGAGGAAAGAAAACGGAAAATCCTAAGGAGATAATGTCAACACACAATCGTTTGTAATGGGGTAATCTGTGGGCAGACTTGATCAATTTAATAATTTATTTATCTTTAGACACAAACCAATTTTTGTACCTATTTCACTAAGATGTCAAGATGCTGCCACACTGCTGTTTAAAATGTTTAGAAACGTTAGTAAACATTTATTAAGAAACATACGATCACAATGTTAGAAAATGTTTGCATGTTAGGTAATGTTAGTAAACATTTCTGAACAAAATTGTTAGTTAACAAATTTTAACAAAATAAAACATTTGTTATCATTTGTTTGTAAACATATAATTGCTTCGGAACGTAAATCCTAACTACAAGCGAGCCGATTTTTCAAATGTTATAAATGTTTGTAAACATTTCCCATCTAGCACTTAAAACATAAATGTTTTAAGTTAAAGTAATGTTAGGAATTGCTAAAGCAATTCCTAACAAAATTATGGCAGCTAGCTTTAAATTTAAATAATTTATTTGACTGCTACATACCAAGAGATTAGTTGCCGTACGTACTACTTAAATATTTAATTCACGGTCAATAAAACGAGAACAACAGACAAGAAACGATTTGTTTACTCGTTTGAGGTGGTACTTCCATGTTTATAGTTAATTTTACATAACGTCTGCCTCGTGGTGGGAAGTGAAAGAAAAAAATACTTAAAGTGCTACTACTGAAGATGAGGTCCTGGGTTACATTCCCGGGTTGGGCAAATTGTTATTGGGATTTTCATCTGGCATTTCTCAGTGTCAGTCCGGAGTCTGGATGTGTGCCCGGTTAATGGCAATAGGCAGGGCTCTGAACCGGTTTAAAAAGAGCGGTTAATTTCGATGAAATACCGGTAAATATATCGTTCCCTCATTAACCGGTTAAACAAGTGAACTGTTCATATGTAACCCAAATGACAAAGGTTACCGGTTACATAAGCACAACCGGTTTTGACACCCAAATTAACCGGCTAATTCCGTAAGTCGTAAATATTTTTCGTCTACTTTTTTAACACTTCCAACAAGTTATAGTGACATTAGTACATTTAGTACCCCAGAAAACATTAGGAAAAAAAATGTTTGATCTGAGGACGTCAAATACAAGCGGAGAACTTAAATGGTGCGGGTAGATTCATGTTGCGACTTGCTTAGTTAGGGGGCGGGAGGTGTTTAACCGGTTAATTTTCACTTTCAAAACCAAAATTCATGAAAAACCGGTTTCCCGCAAATACCGGTAAAAACCGGTAAAGTGCAAACCTTAACCTAAATCGATTTCGGTTTGGGGTCAATGACCGTAACCGGTTAAGAATTTCAACCGGTTTCCGAGCCCTGGCAATAGGTTCGCCCCCTATAACATGACCCCCAAATCTTCTTAAGGTTGATCACACCAGGGCTCGGAAACCGGTTGAAATTCTTAACCGGTTACGGTCATTGACCCCAAACCGAAATCGATTTAGGTTAAGGTTTGCACTTTACCGGTTTTTACCGGTTTTTGCGGGAAACCGGTTTTTCATGAATTTTGGTTTTGAAAGTGAAAATTAACCGGTTAAACACCCCCCGCCCCCTAACTAAGCAAGTCGCAACATGAATCTACCCGCACCATTTAAGTTCTCCGCTTGTATTTGACGTCCTCAGATCAAACATTTTTTTTCCTAATGTTTTCTGGGGTACTAAATGTACTAATGTCACTATAACTTGTTGGAAGTGTTAAAAAAGTAGACGAAAAATATTTACGACTTACGGAATTAACCGGTTAATTTGGGTGTCAAAACCGTTTGTGCTTCTGTAACCGGTAACCTTTGTCATTTGGGTTACATATGAACAGTTCACTTGTTTAACCGGTTAATGAGGGAACGATATATTTACCGGTATTTCATCGAAATTAACCGCTCTTTTTAAACCGGTTCAGAGCCCTGGATCACACACTACAACGCGCCAATCGACTGAGCGCGGGGAACGGAGCACAAATTACCAATTTTAATTTAATTTGTATGTTAAAAATCACGCGTGGGGACGCGTTATCTGCGCCCCGTCGCGCATCTCGTGGCGCGTTGTACTGTGTGATCCGCATAAGGGTGCGTTTCCACAGAAGCGGAACTGGGCGAAGCGGAGCAGAGACGTGCAGGAATTGACTAATCACAATGGTTGAAATCCTCATCGCGTCACTCGTCTCGTCTGTGATTGGACGATTCCTACACGTCTCCGCTCCGCTACGCCCAGCTCCGCTTCTGTGGAAACGCACCCTTAGGGTGCTTACAGGTAATAAGGAAGTATAAGCATGTAGCATAAGTAGGTATGTATAAGCATAATGTTTAGCGTACCTACGCTCTACCGCAAACAGCATTTTTTTACATAAAAAAAGTCGCGAGCCAGCGATAATTTTTGCTCAATATTACGATTCCACATCGTTGTTCAAGGGTAACGTACCTGCTAGGGTCGCGGGTTGTTCGAAAGAGTTGCCGTGGCCCTTGGCACAGGCAACTGAAGGAACACGGGTGGGTTTTAGTCAGTACGAGTAAAAGTCTGACACGCCCTCCCGCTCCCCCAGAGCGGGAGAAGTTATTTGATGATTTTCCACCCAAAAAAAAACGGTAACGTACCCAAATGACTAGCAGCATTGTAAGTGTCAACTAATGAACCAGTCCGTCACGATCACGCTATTTAAATATTTTAACTATCATACGAGTACTTCCATTTTGCCTACCTCTCGATTTCGCGGTAATATCGGAATAAAAAGTATCAAATATCATAATCCAGATCATAGTTTACTCATGTGCCAAATTTCATTCAAATCCGTTCAGCCGTTTTAGCACGAAAGCGTAACAAACAAACGTACCTTAAATCCAATCTTTTCTTTTTATAATATTATTTTAGATGATAGTTCTGAACTAGCAATATTTGACTTTAGATTACTAGATAAGTAATCTATTTTATCATCTGGCTTGCCTTGGAGACTCAGATAAGGAAACCGTGCAAAATTGACACTTGGCTGACTACGAGGTGAACAGCGCCTAAAAAGTCGGAAGACTACTTACTATTACTTATATCAAGATACTCGTACTCGTACAGACGCCAGCACATCAAGCTACCCGAAACAGTCAAATTTTCACAAGCAACTTTGAACCTAATGCTATAGCGATAAAGTTGAAAATCTATTAAAGAAATTTGACAGATTGTAGTAGCTTGATGTGCTGGTGTCTGTACAAGTGACGTTTAGTTTTTGGCTCACCGAATCCGTCACATTGTATTGTTATTTTTTTATGAATAAACTTTATTAATGAATATTTTGAACATTGATCTGAGGGGTGATTGCGTAACACACTAACAATAGGTAGCAATGGCTTTCATTTTGACAATTCAACAACATTCATTGCGTTATTTACGTTGATAAGCACACAAATGTTTCGAACATATGAAGGAATGGATTATCCTTATAATCATTAACATAAATTTATATATCCGTAGTCCGTATAAACAGACAAGAAGAAAGGAACAGAAAAATACGAACGTGTTTTGTCATTTGATATTTTAGATTTCCAGTTTAGCGAGGATATCTAGTCATAATATTAAGGTCACGTGATATGTAAACGCTGATTCTGCGACTAAACAAGTTTTTTAACAGGAAATAACGATTCTAGATCTAAAAAAATGTATAGGTACTTCGCTTACCATCGCTAGAAAATGTCAACTTTATATGCCGTTCTAGTTATTGGTTTAATTGGCCATTTGGTCTAAATTCTCAACTAAAACTCAACTCCAACTCGTACCTACATACATATTTATCCTTATCATTCTATAATTTTCGGGTCGTGCCGGAAAGTAAGCTGTTACGAAATTCATACATACATCTTTGACAGTCGTTACGGCAGATCAGAAGTTCTAAAAGTGTGACAACCAGTCTTACTAAGAGCTTTCGTGTTACCCAGTAACCGGGTTGTGGAGGTATGCAGTCGCTCCATGTAAAATACTGGTATTCAGCTGCATCCGGTTAGACTGGAAGCCTCTAATAGGTATAGTTGGGAAAATGATGAGGAGATTGATTTAGAATCTATTATTTTCCGAAACTACAGTTCGGCCGACGAGAGAACGCGTACTTGACACGTGTCAGTTTTATACAAACGAATACGTGTTTTCGAATTAGATTTTTATTAGATACTAGAAATGTCGCACTGACTGTTGTCAGGAATGCATTCTGTCGGCGGCCAGACTGTACAGAGCTTCATCAGCAACCTACCTCACGATACGCAAACAAAGAGATAAACAAATCACCAACATTTATAATTGCCAACCACCAAAGTCAATAGTCAAGGTGTTAGTATTCTAACCATAATGGTCCATGAAGGTCATAGGTAGGCATATGACCTTTCGCCTTTCTTGGTAGGTACTTCATTAGGTGAAGGGCCGTCTTTTGTTTCTCTAATATTAAGTTAGTGCATATAGCTAAGTTAATATAAGATTAAAATTAACGTTATGGAGTGAATGGTCTTACTTGAACCTTGCAAAGGGGTGTCGATTTAATAATTAATAAGTATCGTTTTAATTTAATGGGTGTAATAAAATAGTTAAAATGATTTCTGTTCGTGCATTAGAGAGGTTTTGGTAAGGTCGAGCACTTTATAGGCGTTTGCGGCTATGAGATTGGCTTGAGATATGGTTGCGAGTTCGACTCCTGCACGTATCAGCTATTCACAACCATTCGATACGCTACCGTGCCGAATCGAACATCCATTAATGGTATCGAAAGAGTCCTCTAAACGGTGTTCGCAAATCCGAAACCCAAAAATTTAATTTCAACTAAATAGACGACCGCTATTGTTCTGACAGCTGATTCATGTCGAGGACTAGGCACATCAAGTAACCGAAAATGTTTACCTAATTTTTGGCTCCGAAGCCTGTCCAGTGGTTGTGAATGGATAAATGATAAATGATTTATTTTCTGTAAGTAGGTTTGTACATACAAACACTTTTACATGTCAATCATATTTTTTTAAAACTATATGAGGTCAACGTTTCCTATCTGACTACTCTGAGAAGAAAGGCCGAAACAAACTCAGAGGTCACAGATAAAATGTTGAAGTGGGATTTGGTGTGGCAATCCTCTACAAAGACCTATTTAATTTCCACCAGGTGGGACGAGTAATTAAGAAACTTTAGAAAAACAAGACGAGTTTTACAAAAGCGTCTTCATTTACATTTGCAAAAACGACTGCAAACTACAAAGAGTGAATAATGTTGCCAAATTGAAACAAAACTAAACTAAAAAAAATATTAACTAATTTGAAAATTACCATAACCGTCAGTTCTAGTTTATTTTTATTGATTTTGGATTCAATGACATCACAATTATGCTTCATACGGAATTTGACGTTTTCGTAATTTCGCCATCTTGCATTAATGGTCATTGAATCTTCCACGCCGGTCGTAAATGGTCATTTCCAACGGATTGTAAAAGTCTTACAATATTTCACACCGCACCTTAAAATTTATGTTCTAGTACACTTTATTAGAATATTTAATCTTAATTTTTTTTCATACAAACCTTGTTCTGGCAATACCGAACTCAACAAAAAAAAAATTATCCAATTTGGTGCAGTCATTGGGAAGTTATGCGCGTACAGACATTTCGGCGACTTTGTTAATACTATGTAAGAATTGCATTGCGATTGCTAAAACCGGCAAATAAATTATGAACAGATACTATGATTAAACTATAATATTTTACGTTTATTGCATTACCAGTTTTGCACAATTTTCGCCATAAAATATTGCGTGACCTCACGTGGATCAATCATCTTTAACAACCACGGTGCGTTATGTTGTTGGCAGTATTTGCAAGCTTTACAAATAGATTTTGCCATACCTATATTGACTAATTTCGGTTCTAGTTTTGACAGAATATCCATTGTACTAGTCGTTGGGGGAAAGGAATTAAAACAAAACAGAATAGATTAAATTATTTGAAGAGAAAACAAAACACTGTCGAATGAAATACCTCCTTCAGATCTAGGCTGGCTCTTAGGTCGAGATCTATTAACTTTAAGTACTCATCATGTGCTTTGACTAAGGGCCAGTTTCTCGAACGAAACTATAGCAAAATTTATGTGAAAACTTCTCAAGTCTAAGGTCGCGTAAACTGCTGTGATTGGTTGAGTGATTTATCAACAGGCAATCGCAGCAGTTTACGCGCCCTGTGACATGTTCCTGTTCATGTTCCTGACAGGAGGTTATCATCTTACCATTATCATCATTAAATTACCCTCAAAATTGAAAACCTTGCTGAACATCAGACAGCAGGACCAACTAAAGGTTACCCTGGCGTGGCATAGCACATAAAAGGAAAACCGGTATGTATGACAATTTTCCTAATGGAGTAGATACATTCGAAGCAATTTTCTACAAACTAGACACATATTTGAATACATAATGAGCTAGAGTTTAGATTAGACCAGTTTTATCTACAAGTCAAGGATATAGGATATTTTAAGCAGATAGACTAGCATTATCTTTGTAAATATTATCTTTTTATTATTTCAAGAGTAGGCTTTAAACAGGCATCTGTGGACGATGAAGTTTTACGAACTTGCTTGGTAAGAATGTTTCAAGTCAACTGAGAGTTCTGCGCGAAGAACCGCACTGTACATCTATCTAGATACTAATAATTAATATATTACTTATTTATCTTAAGAATAGTTTGTTTGTTTGAACGTGCTAATCTCAGGAACTACCAGTCGGATTCTTTTTGCATGTGGAGCCCTGCAAAAAGAAAAATAGTCAGGATGAACGCTAAACGAAAACGAAGTAATGGGTCGGGGGTCGAAACTATAGTAATAATAAATCTGAATTTATTTGGTCGCGGTAATCTCTAGAGCTACCAATACCAGTCGGATTTAAAAAAAAAACATTTTGTATTTGATAGCCAAATTCTTGAGGAAGGCTATAGGCTATTTTACATCACGCTAGGACCCTTAGAAGCCGAGCAAAAATAAAAAAGTCGGAAAGAACGGTAAGCGAAAACTAAGTAATAGCGCGGGCAGGCGGCGCGATGCAACGGGGCGGGGAGACGAGGAAGTTCACGCGGACGATGTTGAGGACAGAAGCTAGTAACAATATAAGGTGTATCTACTCATACACGAAATGTCTGAAGGGGTCATTTTACTCATCATTTTGAACAACTTTTACTATAGCACAAAACGAGAAATCGTAAAAAAAAAATCTGCAATTCCATACATTTTAACGAGCTATGAGAAAATAAATGATATGACGGCACGGTTGGCGCAGTGGTTAAGGATTGACTGCTGCGCTGCGTGTCGCGGGTTCGATTCCCGCACGGAACAAATATTTGTATGACCTACAAGTAGTTGTTCCGGGTCTGGCTGTTTGTGTATGTGAGTTTAAATGTTTGTAAACGCACAATACAGGAGTAATTCCTAGTGTGGGGCAACGTTTAAAAAAAAATTTAAAAAAAAAATGTAGGGAACAGCTGATTTTTTGTTCGATATTAGACATAGCTACGAAGGACTTTAATGAATGAGATAAAAGATGAAATGATTTTTATGATTAGGTCTCACCCATAGAAAATATCTATGTTTTCACATAAGAGTTCGGTGTGAGAAACTCTCGAGTTTTACAAAATAATATTTCTATTCATACTATGGTGCCTTTTATGCGTACACCTAAATATGAAGATGGTTTAAGCTCTGGACCATCTTCCGACGTAGGTCGCGCCCCTGGTTCCTCTCTTGTTCTGGGTATTAGAAAAGGCTAAGGCTGGATTGCAAAACCCAAACGCTTCATACTACTTCTATACTGAAAAAAAATCTAACCTATCCGAGAGGGTGCAAACTTTTTCGACTAACTCGGGGGTTTAGTGATTTTAAAAGAAAATCAAGGGGGTGAGCGCATGTTAAAAGATTGGAAGCCCCTGGTCTAGAGTAAACCGTGTTTCCAATATTTCAGACCAAATTTAATTCCAACCAACCCTGACATATTCTAGTTTTATAATTATAATAATAATAATAATATTCCACAACTTTCACACAACGCCATCTAGTCCCAAACTAAGCAAAGCTTGTGCTATGAGTACTAGACAACTGATAAACATACATATATATTTCTAAATACATACATATTATAGATAACTTACACCCAGACACAGAACCAATGATCGTGCTCATCACACAAACATTTGTCCTGGGTGGGAATCGAACCCACGACCCTGTGCATAGCAGGCCACTGACCACTAGACCAACAGGCCTGTCAGTAGGTATTTCGAATATGTCTATGGACGAACACGAAGGTTCGTTTTGCGAACCATTTTTCGAGTTTCAAGCTTATCACTACGAGATATCTAAGTAATAACGATGAATAGTAATGAAGTGAGCCTATTATTTGTTCAGCTGTTCATTTGGCGCACATTTGCGTAAAACACCGGCGGGGTAATTGAGTAACACACAAGGCAACAATTGATCGCAATCTCTTTCATTTTGAGAGTTCAGTCATGTCCATTACGTTATTTACGTTGTTGAGCAGACGATTTTTTCAAACCTATGAAGCAATATATTAGGAATAACTTTCAAAACCGACAGATTCTGATTGATAGTGTGTAACGTTGCTGCGAACACTATCAGCGACATACAACGTGTAACGTTAAATGCGCCAAACCTGAAAATAGTTTAATCAGAATAACGAGCAGAATTAATTGAACGACTTTTTAATATAGGTCACATTTTTCAAAAAATCTTCATTAAAAACGTTGCCGGGTCTATTTATTAATAGGTCATGCAAGCCAATGTCAGCGCGGCGCAGCGGCCCGGTGACGACTCCTCCCTCGGTAGACGCAAGAAACGATCAGAATGGCCAGTAAAACTAAAACAGCACATAAAACCTTTACAATTTTTTTAATGACTTATTTTCTCTCTGAAATAGATCAATTGAATTAAAAATTAGTTGGGGTGTCTGAGGTTTTGCGCATTTAACGTTACACTTGCCTCACCAGGGGTGACCAGGGGCGTGCTCAATGTAGTGTGTGGCGCACTCTGGGCAGGTAGTCGCGCTACCAATTTGTTACCATGGCATCAGCTAATCTTGTACGTTTTATATGAAATGGTCAATACCTACAACTTATTAGATTAAGAAGTTTTGATAACGCCGAGTACAGGTTGGTGAAATGTAACACATATTGAAACGAATTCGCCTAGTTGTTGTGTTACATTTCATGTTGCATTGCTTATAGTATTTTTTATCTCGCAAAGCGTCGCGCGCTTTACTTGTGATTACCAAGTGTACAAACACGCTGTGAATGCGTGTGTGAAGATCAGTAGTAAGCGCATATGTAGATCAACAAACTAAACTATGTCATTTCCTGAACGCTAATGACGTAACACAGTATCAATCACAATCTAAATAATTTTGAAGGATATGGCTCATCCATTACTTCATATGTCCGTCTGCTCAACTACCTACGTAAATATCGCAATGAAGATCACAACCAACCTGCACTGGGCCCGCGTGGTGGATTATGGCCCACTTCCTCTCATTGAGAGGAGGCCTGTGTCCCAGCAATGGGAACATTATAGGCAGATGCCCCCACGAAATTTTCTACACAATTTTTTTTATATTTTTTTATATATATTTTTTTTTATGTCAGTACGTGGAGAACTTACAGCTATTAAAAACAGACACAAAACCAAATCATAATCACCCGAAAGCCAATTACAAATCCTCACTCATTTCAAATATGTATGTACCTAGGTACTTATAAGCAGTGTAGGGACGGAGAATTTTAAATTAGACGACTAATTCTCCGGTAAGGTCCGAGAAGTCGGCGACAAAAATGAAGGATTGTACCTCTGATGTCTATCAATGTAGTAAAAAATTAAATTGGACGGATTTTCCACAATTCTGCATGACTTCCTCAAAAAACGTTTTAAACCAACAGACAGCGGAGCTTTAGTAATAGTGTCCCTTTGGCACCCTTGGTTACGAAACTATAAAAGCAATTTTTAGAACGAAAAAAAAAAAAAAAAAAAAACAATAACGAGTAAAAGTGTCTTGCATAACGAACTGACTGATCATCAATCTTTAAATCATCTCATCTGCCTACCAAGAGTATAATTAAAGTTATATATGATGAATAAGTAGGCGCCTATATGCCTATAAAACAACATTAAACCGGTATTTGGACCGACCAATGGCCAGCAGTTAAAGGATTGATGATGACGTGTGACATAATATCGGGCCATAAACCTGACCAGCCGTATAAGGGTTTCCCCATTGTAAGAGATAGAAAATAATCATATGAATTAAAAAAAACGTGATTGGCGAATGGATCAGTCTTGCTTCATTATTGTTGATCACAACACTACATACATTTCAGGTGCGATTGTCCGTTAAACTATTTAAATAATCATTAATTTTTTAAGTAAAATCTGTAAAGTAACACTAATCTATATTCTAATAATAAAGCTGAAGTGTTTGTTTGTTTGAACGCGCTAATCTCTGGAACTATCTCAAGGGTTTGAATTTTTTTTATTGCATTTTAACATCACGCTACGACCCTAAGAGTCGAGAAAAAGAATCAAGAATGAAGAAAATCGCTAACCGAAAACGAAGTAATAGCGCGAGCAGGCGATGCGATGCGATGCCGGGGGCCGGAATCTCACGCGGGTGAACTCGCGGCCAGAAGCTAGTAAATCAATATCACAAGAATCAGTTTTAAACGAATTGTAAGAACAATCAGCTAACTAAACAAACCAGTTTTCCATGCAACAAAATCTAAATCTTCCTAAACAAATTAAACAGTTCACAAAGCACATAATTATAAACTGTTACTTACTAACCATATTTACCATCTTAACGCCCTAGACAATGCATCGTCAACCCATAAAATAAGTAATCCCTAACACAATAGTACTAATGATAACCTCTACACGTACCAATCTGTGTCTAATCTGAGAGTTCGCTTACCGACAGGTAATACGGAGCGGGCATCGACGAAGAACACACGTCTCGACCGAACAACAAAAAACAAACGAATACAGAAAAAAGTGCTCATGAAAAAGACTTAATAATTTTCAAAAATGGTGATTAAATTAGCGGATCAAGTGACGAATAGTGCGAAAAAAGAGGACATCTTCGCGAAGCTACTCGGGGATTTCGGAAGATGGCAGTTCTTAGTTTTCGGTACAGTGTCCTTAGTGAAATTGAGCTCGGGATGGGTGCAGATGGCAATTTTATTCCTTACGCCCAACTTAACATTTCGGTGCATAGACTTGGGTAATTCTACGGAGGAGATTAAGAACTCGACGTGTTATGAAGACTGTATAGGATACGAGTACGATACGAGTCCGTTTGAGAACACTATCGTTTCGGAATGGGACCTCATTTGTGAGCGGCGGTGGCTCGCCAGCTTGAATCAAATGATGCTTCAACTTGGCATCTTGATTGGCAGCACGATATTTGGATTTATGTCGGATAGGTAAGTCAAACTTATTTTATTTTTTATAATTAATTTGTGATGGCGTGGTAGCTTAAAGGACCCGCCTCCTAAGCGTTACGGTGCGGGTTCGAATCTGGTAAGTTTTATATATACGATTTCTTAAATTTTTCATACTTATTTTCCAATTACACTGGCAAAATATTTTGTAACAATATTCCTGATTTAAAAGAGTATCCATGGAGTTTTTGGCCCGTTCTTCATATGTTTTTGGCCGTTCTTTTGGTCCGCTCCCCATAGGAACCTACTACGCTTTGAAATGGGCAACTATTAACTTCATATTTCTAACCGACCGACTCCTTGACAATTCAAAAGTGCCTGTAAATGGTTTCATTGAAATAAATGCTTTGAGATTTATTTATTTTTTTGTTTTGAATAGGACAGACAATTAAATACACATTTACAGGCTGCTGTTGTTGTATAGCAGCCTACTTCATAGTTATTATTCACAAGTAATAAAGTGTGCCAAGAGTTCTGAATAGTAAGCAGGACTCCAGCTCCTGGATGCATCCAGCAAGCAGAAAGCGTAAGCATCTGTGGATGTCAAAGACCATTTCTAGGTTTATTAAAACATCTATCCTCCATCTACTTATGAAAATCTTCAATTCACTGACAGACAACGCACAGGCTAAGCCGCTGGGTCTGGAAGCATGAAATTTATATTATAAATATTTTGAAAGGAGAATGCCGTGGCACCGTACTAACTTGCGAGGGAGCGCGTCGCAACGCAACCAAACGTAGTTCATAAAATTACTCCTGTTTTTTATTTTTTGTTAAAGTTCCGAATATACTTTTCACCACACTACACAGACACACACATCACATATGTACCTATTTTTCTGTTCTGTTTTTTCTTGTCTGTTTATATATGTGTGTACATAAATGGTAAAATAAATAAATACTTTCATTTTCATAATCTCTTAACTAAATACTTACACTAGGTACTAAACTAAGATTACGTTTTTATTATGAAAAAGATTCCCGGATTTCAAAAATAAAAGTATTTTTATTTACTTTTGTACGTATTTTCTCTTATGTCACTGCCATTGCACTTAATTTCCGAATGTTGCTGTCAACAAACATTTAAATGAAGAAGATAATTTGTATATATTAGGGTGGTCCTTATTTTTCGACTTTTAAATTATCCCCGGGGCACGTTCTCATTTGATTATATACTTCTAAATATGAAATAAGTTTTTTTGTTTTTTTTTTTTGTTAAGATTTAGAGGTCGCTACCAGCTGTCAAAACTTTTACAAAAAGCATTGAAAAACATCTTAAATGATGGTTTCATTAATGTTTCATTTAGGTGTTTATATCATATTTTCAGTGCAAGTAAAACTCGCATAGACAATCGCTTTTTATCCCTTCCTCCTCTCGACCTCTCTTCTGTACCGACGACGCGTCGAGATTTAGACCGTTCACACAATCAAAAATATAAGACGTACGCGTGCGCACTAACATCATAATACGTTAAAAATTGGTTTGTGCGCATGCGTAATTGCGTAACCCTTGTATCTTAAAAATGAATGATTCAAATATCTACATAATATCCTAATTTATAATAACAACAATAATTTTGTAATAAGTATTTTTTATGTCCTAGCTATAAAAATAAAAGAATCTAACAAATACAGATTTCGAGTTTTTATTTAAAATTCAAACCTTGGTAGCGACCTCTAAATGTCATTTAAAAAATTCAAAAAAAATACTGAAATACTTTCTTATGGTATATAATCAAATTACGTGGTGCCCCGCGAAATTAAAGAAAAAAAATTTTTTTCTTAGGAATAAGGACCACCCTAGTATATATACCTACCGACACCGATTTACTGTTTAAATTAGGTACATTTTAATGTGTGTCAAAAAATCGTTAGGTTGTATCGTAGCGTCGTATTAATTTTAATTATTATTTTGAAATACATTTTAAATTATTGCATTTGTTCTGTTGTGCCGTCACGTTACTTTTAATATTGGTTTCATCTGAACTATTTAAATATAATTAAAGTCCATTAACGAAAACGTTTAGGTGCTTTTCCATAACGTAGTCTTTGTGTGATAAATCCTTAATGATGTCTCCATCATTCATCGTCATTGTTAATTCGTAATGTTCTCGAACATAAGCTCAAAATATTAAGTAGTTAAATGGCAAATAAATATGAATTGCGGGAATCCATGTAAAACATAGTTAGCAATATAGGAAGGGCATTAAATTTTCCTTCAAATATGCGAGGATTGGTTGTGACAGCGGACTTTTCGTTTGGAACAGGGCGCCCTATATTTGACGGCATTCTCCTTTCAAATTCCTTGAGCACTAAAGAAGTGCTTGTGAAAATTCATTCCCTAAAGGTTTTTAAATAGAGGATGAACGTTTGTATGGAAATTCGTAAGTTTTACCGATGGGAAAACCTATCGAGCATACGGTTAGAAAGCAGTGGTAGCCCTGTGGTAGAGGCCGCGACTTACGAGTTGTAGGTCGTGGGTTCGAACCCAAGCAGGCACTTTGCATAATCACCCTATAATGTTCCCACTGCTGGGATACTGACACAGGCCTCCTCTCTGTGAGTGGGAGTGGGCCGTAATCCACCACGCGGTCCCAGTGCGGGTTGGTAGATGTCACATGTCTTCCAATTTTTGATTCTAGGACATGCCAGTTTCCTCACATTGTTTTATTTTGATTGTTTTTAAGCACTTTACTTTCTGTAAATTGTTTATATCTATAACTATTAAAACGGTGAAGGAAAACATCGTGGGTAAACCGGCATGTCCTGGAACCAAAAATTCGAAGAGATGTGACATTTACCAACCCGCACTGGGACCGCGTGGTGGTTTATGGCCCACTCTCTCTCATGGAGAGGAGACCTGTGTCCCAGCAGTGGGGATGTTTAAGCATTATATGCGGCCATTTGCTGATAAAAAACATAAGATATCGTTAATGAACTAATAGTGTACACTGTGTATACTCTCAGTTGCAAAATAACAATTTTGCGCTATTCAATAGTGAATGACAATTCTACATCTACTTATTAGGGACTGAAATCTCATCATCTGCCTAGTCTTTTACCAACTTTGTTGGGGTCGGATTCCAGTCTAACCGGATGCAGCTGAATACCAGTATTTTACATGGAGCGACTGCCTATCTGATCTACACAACCCAGTTACTGGGTAATACGATACCCCTTGGTAAGACTGGTTCTCAGACTTTTGGGCTTCTGACTACCCATAACGACTGGCAAAGATCCACGAATGACAGCCGGGACCAAGGGCTTAACGTGAATTCCGAGACACGGAGGGGTCTCGGTATATAAAGATGGTCACCCATCCACAGACCAACCGCGGCAAGCGTAGCTTAACCTGATCGATCGACCTGTGCGGCTGTTATTATTTAGCCACGGGCCCCTCTAAATATAGAAAATATAGAAATCTATAATAACTGTACACGGAGAATTTCAAGGATATTTTTGCAACATCTTCTTTACTTTGTAATTTGAGATTCATATATTAATCTGATATAGATATTGAACACGCGCAAGTTCTGGTCGTTCGCCTGGTAGTTTATTTTATTTTATATACATATCATAACATAATACGCCTGTTTTTCGCGAAGTATCAGTCAGAGGTGCACCTGTAGTACAACCTACATTTGACCACTCATGTTTAAGTCCCATGGAACAGGAGGCGAGCCTGTTGCCAACAACTGGGCAGATATCCGGACTCCGGGCTGCTGCTCAGAAATTCCCGATGGACCCCAATAACACTTTACTCGTCCTGGGAATCAAACACAGGACCTCATGCTTAGCGGTAGCGCTTGCGACCATTACACCAACGAGGCAGTCTTTGAAAAGTGTTGAATTGAATGACTTCACTTCTCATACATACTTAATTAATCTTTATTAGATTATTTATCAAAAACTTTCTTACAAGCGTCTTTCATAATGATTACTCACACAGCTACAGTATTCAGTTTTGAAATTATAAACGACATGTTGGTTAGTATTAGGGTCAAATCATTTGTTATGTGTTGCAAATATTTTAAGGAAGTTATTAAATTGACAAGTTCAGACTTCGAATATAGAGAGTGGCAGTGACAATGACGCGAAAACTGTAACCATGAAGTCCGCGCGTGATGTTAGTGTAGAAAACTGTAACCATGAAGTCAGCGCGTGATGTTAGTGTAGAAAACTGTAACCATGAAGTCCGCGCGTGATGTTAGTGTAGAAAACTGTAACCATGAAGTCAGCGCGTGATGTTAGTGTAGAAAACTGTAACCATGAAGTCAGCTCGTGATGTTAGTGTAGAAAACTGTAACCATGAAGTCAGCGCGTGATGTTAGTGTAGAAAACTGTAACCATGAAGTCAGCTCGTGATGTTAGTGTAGAAAACTGTAACCATGAAGTCAGCTCGTGATGTTAGTGTAGAAAACTGTAACCATGAAGTCAGCTCGTGATGTTAGTGTAGAAAACTGTAACCATGAAGTCAGCGCGTGATGTTAGTGTATAAAACTGTAACCATGAAGACAGCGCGTGATGTTAGTGTAGAGAACTGTAAGCATGAAGTCAGCGCGTGATGTTAGTTTAGAAAACTGTAACTATGAAGTCAGCGCATGATGTTAGTGTGGAAAACTGTAACCATGAAGTCAGCGCGTGATGTTAGTGTGGAAAACTGTAACCGTGAAGTCAGCTCGTGATGTTAGTGTAGAAAACTGTAACCATCAAGACAGCGCGTGATGTTAGTGTAGAAAACTGTAACCTTGAAGTCAGCGCGTGATGTTAGTGTAGAAAACTGTAACCATGAAGACAGCGCGTGATGTTAGTGTAGAGAACTGTAACCCTGAAGTCAGCGCGTGATGTTAGTGTAGAAAACTGTAACCATGAAGTCAGCGCGTGATATTAGTGTAGAAAACTGTAACCATGAAGTCAGCGCGTGATATTAGTGTAGAAAACTGTAACCATGAAGTCAGCGCGTGATATTAGTGTAGAAAACTGTAACCATGAAGTCAGCGCGTGATGTTAGTGTAGAAAACTGTAACCATGAAGTCAGCGCGTGATGTTAGTGTAGAAAACTGTAACCATCAAGACAGCGCGTGATGTTAGTGTAGAAAACTGTAACCTTGAAGTCAGCGCGTGATGTTAGTGTAGAAAACTGTAACCCTGAAGACAGCGCGTGATGTTAGTGTAGAAAACTGTAACCATGAAGTCAGCGCGTGATGTTAGTGTAGAAAACTGTAACCATGAAGTCAGCGCGTGATGTTAGTGTGGAAAACTGTAACCATGAAGTCAGCGCGTGATGTTAGTGTAGAAAACTGTAACCATGAAGTCAGTGCATGATGTTAGTGTAGAAAACTGTAACCATGAAGATAGCGCGTGATGTTAGTGTGGAACATTTTTGTCAGTTATCGATAAAAATAATCAGCCGTTTCATAGAAAAGTGCAATAGCTAGGCGGTCAAGCTGTATGGACCTGATATTTCTTATTTTATAATCGATAAAATTTTTACACAGGGGGTTAGTATCATGTACTAAATCCGTGGTAACACGTTGCGCTTAGATCTTCCTTCACCCTGTATAACACGCAGCCTAAGATTTTGGTTGATTCCTAAATTAGATATTCGTTAATGCAATGACGTCAAAAAAAATAAGAATAAACACGAAGAAAACTACTATATTATTTTGACAATGATAAAGCTTTTATTCTGAATAAAAACATCATCATTGTCAAAAATAAATGTATAAATAATATGTAAGTAAATAACAATTAATACATACCAAATGAATTAATAAAAATAACTAAATTATATCCTAATTTAACTAAAACTATTCACAAACTAAAAAATAGCATCGTTAAATAATACAGGGTGAAATTGAAAACATGCGACAAATCGAAATGGGAGATTGTACTGAACAACTTTTACCATGGGACCAAACCTGAAATTGCGAAAAAAACATCAGGTGTTCCCTACATTTTGACGAGTTATGCGAACATAAATGTAGGTTTTATCTCATAGCAAAAGTTGTTCACAATGATGAGTATAATCTCTCATTTCGATTTGTCGCATGTTTTCAATTTCAACCTGTATATTTTTCTGAAAATTGAATTATTTTTATCAAATCATCACCACAAAGAAGAAACCATCAAAAAAAACAAACTAAAACCAAAGAAACTAGACGACCCATTTCAGTATCCAATCCCACACCCCATAAGTACACCCTACACCCTAAGCCGTACAATCTTATGCAGTCGGAGGCATTTTATTTAATTTAATAATAAAGTTTAGGTCTTTATAGTTAAGGTTAAGAAGATGCCTCCGACTGCAAAAGATTGTACAAAACAGCAACAGCTCTTACAAATACTGAAAACAGCAATCAAACTTAGATATTCGTCAAAGCAATTACGTAAGAAAAAGTAAATAATAAACACGAAGAGAACTATATGTATTTAATGACAATTTTTTTTTTAATATCAACAAAAAACAGCAACAGCTCTTACAAAAAAAAACAGCAATCAAACTTAGGTCATCATACGTTAAGAGACAGTCAGAAGTCAGAACACAAAAACCTAGTAACATTCATAACCGTTAAACTACAATAATTCGTTATAAATAGTTTCGAAATAAATAAAACGCAACTTGTTGGCAATACACAGCATAAAGTCACACTGTGCACAGCACGTACCTAAATGTTAAGACCTGCAATGCTATTCTGTAAAAATCTCACCGTGAGAACTTAGGTGAAGTGAGCTGTCACTAGGCATTAACACTATTGACACTGCTCACTTCAAGCTCACTTCACTTATGATTTCACGGTGAGATTTTTACAGAATCGACCGGCTGGAGCTCAAAGCTAGACATTGTCTAATCGCAGTCTAGTCTAGCCACGTTATATAATGTATTACATACATAACTCGGTGAAAGAAATAAAGAACAGTTTAGTTACAAAATATGGTGCAAAAAAACCAGCACGTTCCAAACTATGATGGTTACAAACATAATATAATTATGTTTGAAAAAGTGTGGCTCTCCGTCTAGCCATTCGATGATTTTGTGGCTAAACTGATTTACCCATTTTAATGAGATTTTGATGAGAATAAGCTTGACACTTTGCCATATTATATATATACAGGGTGTAACGGAAAGGGGGTATCAACCCTGAAGGAGGTGAATGTGCTCATGAAACTCAACAACTTTCCCCAAAGAACATAAGTCGAAATATGAAAAAAAAATTTGGCCCTCCCTTACAAAACTGACTACCAGCTGATTGATTTACTATGGGAGGGCCAAATTTTTTTTTCATATTTCGACCTATGTTCTTTGGGGAAAGTTGTTGAGTTTCATGAGCACATTCACCTCCTTCAGGGTTGATACCCCCTTTCCGTTACACCCTGTATAATAATAGACTATTGACGTAAAGCATATTAAGCCATTGGTCCCAGCTGTCATTCGTAGATCTTTGACAGTCGTTATGGGTAGTCAGAAGCTCAAAAGTCCGACAACCAGTCTTACCAAAACGGGTATCGTGTTTCCCAGTAACTGATTTGATAATATAAATGATAATAATAATATCGAGGACACGATTCGAGGTGGCTTTTATTATGGTAAGTAGTTAAGTGCCATAAATAATACAAAAATATAAAATTTCAAGATTTATTAATAACTAGATATTGCCCGCGGCTACGCGTGTAATGAAAACTATATGTATAGGTAATAATATCAGCGTAATTAGCAAGCTTTGAGTGTCAGAATGGTTACTAGTTATTGTGTATGAAGTACCTGTGAATATGGTGTGAAGGGAAACGGTTTTATGAAGAAAAGCACAGAAGGACAAGAACTTTTATACCAAAAATAAATACAAAAACTTTTATAGCAAAAATATGGCAGATGAACATCAGCCAAGCCAATCAATCTGCCTAGCTTTTCCCACCTATGTTGGGGTTCGCTTCCAGTTTAACCGGAAGCAGCTGATTACCAGTATTTATACATGCAGCGACCGCCTATCTGACCTCCACAACCCACTTACAGATAGTGCAATCCACGAAGACGCGCCCCACTCTCTTCCTAAACGTTAGTGGTTATTGCTAGTTACTTCCGCACGTGTTTTAATTTTGGCAATACTTACTAATTACCCACTAATAAGTAATTACTGTAATAGTGAATACTGAAATAGTAGCGAAATGTTGCACACTTGTACTGTAAGTATTAAAAAGAAGAGTGGGGCGCGTCTTCGTGGATTGCACTAGCTATACTAGGTAACACGATACCCGTTGGTAAGACTGCCTGTCAGTCTTTCGGGCTTCTGACTACCCGTAATGACGGTTAACCTTCGATCGAGCTGTGTATCTGTTGTTGTTTAGCCATGAGCCTAAGACCCATATTTTTTTAACGACAAATCGATGTCTGACCTATTTGCTTAAGTGCCTCTCAAATACTACTTAGATAATATTAATCAAGATATCTTGCTACATCTTATCACGTATTGTCTGGAGCGTCTGTGATAACAACACAAAGGTATTTATACGTTTTTTTATGATTTATTAACTGCCTCGATAGTCTAGTGGTCGCATGACTGTTGAGCATGAGGTCCTGGGTTCGACTCCCAGCTCGTCCAGTGTGACTGGGTCTTTACATATGGGATGTCTCAGTAACCCAGAGTCTGGATTTGTGCCGGTTGATGTCAAAGTCAAAGTCAAAGCATTTATTTCAAATTAGCTGCGCCCCGCGGTTTCACCCGCATAAGGGTCGATCCCGTGGGAATATCGAGATAAAAAGTATCATATGTGTAAATTCCGGTTATAAACTATCTGTGTACCAAATTTCATCGAAATCCGTTCAGCCGTTTGAGCGTGAAGAAGTAACAAACATACAAACACACACACACACACTCACAAACTTTCGCCTTTATAATATTATACTTAGTGTGATAGGTACATAAAAGGCAATTTTGAACGTCAAACATTACAATGAAATAGAATTAATTATAAGTGCGCTCCACGTTTTTTTTTAATAACAAAAAGCGTGTTAATTACATAAATAAACTTGGACAAAAAGACCAACTTTAAAACCTGCACTTCCTATATTTTCCAGATACGGCCGCAAGCATACCTTCCTCGTCGCCATATTGACGCTGATAATCTTCGGTCTTGGGATGCCTTTCTCCCCGAACTACCTGGTCTTCACGATACTCCGGTTCCTAGTCGGGGTGGCCACTTCGGGCACCATGGTGGTCTCCTTCGTCATTGTGATGGAGTCAGTGGGCCCTCGGTACCGGGAGGTCACTGGCTGCTTGTTCCAGATACCTTTTATTATTGGTAAGACATACATAGCAACAACGCCTGTATCCCTGGTTAGGTTAGAGGTACACCCACATTTCAGCAGTTATGTTTCAGTCTCATGTAACAAGAGGCGAGTCTATTGCCATCACCGGGCAGAAAGCCACACTCCGGGCTGCTACTAACAAATTCTAGATGGAAGAACCCGATAACACTTTGGCCGACCCGGGAATTGAACCCAGGGCCTCATGCTCAGCAATAGCAGATGCGACCACTAAGACCAACCAGGCGTCACTCACTGTATCAGCTTGAAAAATCCATTATTTCTAATCATTAATTTTTTTCTTTTTATTTTCAACTAGCGACCCGCCCCTGTGTCGCACGTATGCATTTTACTGAAGTGGCGACATATTTTCAAAACAAAATAAGAAGAATTTTGTGCTAGAATAGAAGAACGGCACGGTTGGCGCAGTGGTTAAGCGATTGACTGCTGCGGTGCGTGTCGCGGGTTCGATTCCCGCACGGAACAAATATTTGTATGACCTACAAGTAGTTGTTCCGGGTCTGGATGTTTGTGTATGTGAGTTTAAATGTTTGTAAACACACCCGCAATACAGGAGAAAATCCTAGTGTGGGACAACGTTTTTTTAAAAAAAAAAAAAATTTACATTCCGGAATAAATTCTTTGAATGCAAATTAAACCGCATCAAATTCTGTTGCAAAGCGGGGTAATTGCTTAACACACTAACAGTAGCGAACACATTTATTTATTTATTACTTTTAATAAATAAATAAAATAAATAAATATGAAGTAATGGATTAGCAATATCCTTAAAAATGATTCAGATAGAGACTGATAATGTATTACGTAATCAGGCGGTCAACAATCTCACCGTGCAATCATAAGTGAAGTGAGCACTTAATAGTGTTAATCCCTAGCGAATGACAGCTCACTCCACGCTCACTTCACCCAAGCTTTCACGGTGAGATGGTTACAGAATCGCACGGCAGTTTTAAAGAACATCGCGGTCACATTGACAAAGACATAGATATAGAAGAGCACGGATTTTTTACGACACGTTGTTTTATATTGTAGTTCATTTAATTCTAGATTATACATCTTTTGGTCTTTTCGCTTATCTAGTTTCGGTGTGTAATAGCGCCACGGTTGTCGTTTGCTTAATGCATTAATGATATCAAAATACCAGTTTAGTGAGTGATTCGAGTAGCCATTAATGGTTCACAAACCTATCTATAAATTATAATACGCTAGACACTTACCTATCTAGCGTATAAATTAAAATACGCTAGATAAGTGATATAAATCTCAAAGTGTCGTATGGGTTGTTGACATTTATTTTAATTACATAATTAACATAGTTATTTCAATACAATACTACGCATTTGTCTAATGCGCAAAAATACGACCCAGTTTTTGCAATAATTAACGGACGATCAAAGGATATTGTAAGCAAGCACTACGCTTGGCTTGGCGCATGGATTAACGATCTCACTTTGTTGGGTATTAGTAGACAGGAAGACGCTGCTTTAATTATAACCCCCACATTCCTTTTCACACGTGAAGGCTTAGCATAGTTACTGATGGTATCTTCTACATTATTTTTGTAATGTCATTAAGTCCATGCGGAATCGATACGAATCTCCTTTTTTTGTGGGTTTAAAAGGTGCATGGGAGTGTGCCCGATAAAGGCACGGATTACCTACCTACATACCACACTAAAACCAACCAGGTGGGGCAATCATCTTTAGTGACTTCCCATTACACCGCCTAACCAAATCCCTAAAGTGAATTTCAAAGGGGCCCTGAGCTTCGTTGTGCAAATAATATAATAATAAGAATAATTTATTAGTCCATTGTTACAAAACACATTTAAAAAATAATAAAATTGTATGCTTACTATGTAACTAGAATATACATAGTTTTATTTGAGGAGTGGTCCCCAAACTGTATCTCGGGGACCTGAGCTGCGTTATCTTAAATTTTAATTAAAGAAATGTTTGCGTTAACTTAATTTGAAGATGTCTGAAAATGCACAAAAAAATAATTATTTAAATAAGTTTAGTGAAATATCAAGATAAAATAAAAATAAATTGAGCAAAATCAAATAATTCTAAATGATGTTATAGTGTGTGTGTGAGTGTAAGTGTGAGGGTGTGTGTGAGCGTGTATGTGAGTGGGAGTGTTGTGGTGAGTTGTACCTAGATGTGGGTTTGTGTGAAAGATGAAATCTCGTGACTTAGTGGTACCTACCTAACTAACAAAAAAAAAATTCTTCTAGCACTGATCAAGACTATTTTTCACACCTTTAAACTTACTCCTTCCAGGTCACATGACAGTCCCCCTGTTCGCGTACTACTTCAGGAGCTGGAACACGTACCTCCTCGCCCTGGGCGTCCCGCCGATCATCTACCTGGGCTACTTCTTCGTGCTGACGGAGTCGCCCAGGTGGCTGGTCAGTGTGGGCAGGGTTAAGGAAGCCACGGACATCGTAACGAGGGCTGCTATGTTGTGAGTATACGTTGTCCTGAACCATTGATTTGATTACTATTATAAAGCAGAACGTACTAATTAAATTGTGAGTTTAATGTCGGATGGGTTCGTTTATATCTAAATATCTAAGGAAGTTAGTGCGTGTTAGATAAATTAGATTCCATTTATTTTAAAAATTTGGCTCTGCTCGTTTAAGTTTTGTGGACTTGTGACCCGCGGTTCTATTCTGTAAAAATCTTACCGTGAAAACTCAGGTGAAGTGGGTTTGGATGCTAGGGATTGACACTATTGGCAGCTCACTCCACGCTCACTCCACCTAAGTTTTCACGGAGAGATTTTTACAGAATGTCACCTGGGTGCCTAACGTGTGCTAGTTTGCTGGGGTGCTAGAAAGTAGCGAGATGGCATCAATTACTATACAATATGGCATAAACCAGCTAATTAATTCGATTTTCACAGTCTTTTAAAATATTTCAATAAATTGCGAATTCGACCTTTGCCATTATGCCAGCACTATCGACTGTTTCATCTGCAGCTCTGAATATTTTTTTTTTTTAACTTTTGTACCTCGTTAAATATTTGACTAAATGAAGATGTATTCCTCGTAATTTGTACTGCCATAATAACATTTTGAGGTAACTGGTGTCAAAGTCTAATGACGGCACGATTGGCGCAGGCGCAGTGGTTAAGCGATTGACTGCTACAATGCGTGTCGCGGGTTCCCGCACGGAACAAATATTTGTATGATGTACAAGTAATTGTTCCGGACCTGGCTGTTTTTGTATGCGAGTTTAAATGTTTGTAAACGCACCCACAATACAGGAGAAATCTCTAGTGTGGGGAAACGTTTAAAAGAAAAAAAAGCTGATTTTTGAAAATGATTAATAAACTTCTACCTTTAACTTTTAACTGTTTGATGTTTTGGAACATTTGCATACATCGAAAGGTATTGGGTACCAAATAGATTAGCAATGATTGCTATGCAAACTGAGAGTTTAAAGTAAAGTGATATTTAGTGACGAATTCTGGGAAATTTTCAAAAATACATAAAAATTGCGTTTTCTCGATTTCCATTAATTTTCTCCTAGGCTTTATGGGGTGCTTAATTGTTGCAAATGTGTCACAGTATCATTTACTGGAAGGAATACGTGTGCAGTAGTATAATAGTCACCCTGTATACCACCTCTACCTCAAATCAAAATCAAACCAATAATAATCAATACCGAGCACTAAGCGTAACGCACGGTAATAAACTCTAGGTGCAAATCATACCGTCCAAAAATATTCAAATTGAAACAGACTTCCTTAAAAAAAACAGCTAGGCCTATATTTTGTTGAGTTAAGCAGTTAATTACCATAAGAGTGTGATTATACATTTTATTTTCTCATATTTGCGAAATATTAACAAGTCGTAAATGAGGTATGTAACGTTAGGTACCTAATTCAAGCAAATATTTTCACCGTTTCATGTTCCAACTACTATTTGTAGGACATCATGATTTTTTGTTATCTGGTACTAAAACAACGACTGATATCTTAGTAGGTAGAGGTTATTTTATAAGATAAAATAAATAATGCTAACCCACTCAAGAAGCGTCGCATTGGTCGCATCATTCAGACGTACGGCTGCAGCACTAGATGTGTAATGATATTCTGTGATTTCACATTGGTTTTCAAGTATATGGTCTTAAAAGGAGTCTTTAAGACCAGATAAAAAAATGTGTATCTTTGGATAGTGATGAATCACATTTAAAGCCCTTTCTAACCTTTAAAAATACAAAACAAAAGCTGAACACCTCATTAACTGACCAACATCTCTCCTCTTTCAGAAACAAGCTACCAACAGCGAAAATTGAAGAAACATTAACCCAGCTATCAAAGGAAATCTGTGCCAAAGCCGACGAACCGAAGCTGAACTACTCAGCTCTGTTCCAAAAGTCACTGCTGCTGAAGACCAGCTGCTGCTGCGTTATGTGGCTCATCACGGGGGTCTCCTACTTCGGTTTCAACCAGTACATCAGTCAGACCAGCCCTGATCCCTTCGTTAGTGTGGCCTTGGCCGGGTCTATACAGGTAATGTCTTATTTTGTTAGAATTTTAAGATCTTTTGCTAAGGCTATAATACTGAAATCTATATGGTAAACATGGCTTTGCATAGTTCACCTTGTGGCGGCATCTACAGTGCCACATGCGAACTAGGCATCAAATGTCTGACGTCACGCAAAATCCAACGTCGCGGAAGCAGAGTTTACCGCGCAACTAGCATATACAACGTGTAACGTTAAATGCGCAAAACCTGAAAATAGTTTGATCAGAATAACGAGCAGAATTAATTGAACCACTTTTTAATATAGGTCACGTTTTTCAAAAAATCTTCATTAAAAACGTTGCCGTGTCTATTTCAGGGCTCGGAAACCGGTTGAAATTCTTAACCGGTTACGGTCATTGACCCCAAACCGAAATCGATTTAGGTTAAGGTTTGAACTTTATCGGTTTTTACCGGTTTTTGCGGGAAACCGGTTTTTCATGAATTTTGGTTTTGAAAGTGAAAATTAACCGGTTAAACACCCCCCGCCCCCTAACTAAGCAAGTCGCAACATGAATCTACCCGCACCATTTAAGTTCTCCGGTTGTATTTGACGTCCACAGATCAAACATTTTTTTTCCTAATGTTTTCTGGGGTACTAAATGTACTAATGTCACTATAACTTGTTGGAAGTGTTAAAAAAGTAGACGAAAAATATTTACGACTTACGGAATTAACCGGTTAATTTGGGTGTCAAAACCGTTTGTGCTTATGTAACCGGTAACCTTTGTCATTTGGGTTACATATGAACAGTTCACTTGTTTAACCGGTTAATGAGGGAACGATATATTGACCGGTATTTAATCGAAATTAACCGCTCTTTTTAAACCGGTTCAGAGCCCTGGTCTATTTATTAATAGGTCAAGCAAGCCAATGTCAGCGCGGCGCAGCGGCCCGCTGACGACTCCTCCCTCGATAAAGCGTCGTCGCAGACGCAAGAAACGATCAGAATGGCCAGTAAAACTAAAACAACACATAAAACCTTTACAATTTTTTTAAAGACTTCTTTCAAATTGAAATAGGTCAATTGAATTAAAAATCAGTTGGGGTGTCTAAGGTTTTGCGCATTTAACGTTACACGTTGTATGTATACAACGTGCCGACATCAATCGCCGGGCTCCGCCCCGACCCTTGCTCGAGCCAGCTTGCGCCGCTGAGCCTATAGTTTTACATTCGTGGGGGTGCCCTTAGCGTGTAGTCGCTTAATTTTTAAGTTTTTTAAGGCCTGGCTGGAGGCCTTAATTTATTGAGGCATCCACAGGCAAGCCCGGCAGGCAGATGACAACCTCATAGGTTGAATTGCGAGATGCCATTTACAAAATAATGAAAAAAAAAAAACAATCGCCGGGCAGTTGCCCATCACAATCGACACGCGTCTGTTCGGAGGATCCTCCCTTTTCAGTAAAACTTCGTTGACATACACCACATAAAAGGTTTCTCACCAGTGTGTATTCGAATATGTCAATAAATAAGCATTTCGACGAATTAATCTACACTGATATATCACATTTATAAGGTTTTACGAATATGGTTTGTTAAATGCCTTTTTAGGGTTCCATACTTCAAATGGAAAAACGGAACTCTTATAAAATCACTTCGTTGTCGGTCTGTTTGTCCATCTGTCAATACCCTTTTTCTCAAGAACGCATGGAGTTATCAAGTTGAAATTAATATCAAATTCTCAGGGCTACAATCCCTTGAATTAGTGAAAAATCTAACTTCTAAGTCAACGCAATCAAAAGATACGAGCTGAAGATGTTCCGTTTATGCCGCATGAATCAAAACCTACCGCCCCGTTGACCTAGAATCATGAAATTTGGCAAGAATCAATGTCGTATAGCGCAAGTAAAGGAAAGATTATATTGTAGAGAATGCCTAAGCCTTTTGTGCGAAAAGTTCAAATAAAGGAAAAAATCCGAAAACCGTAAATTTGTAGTTACATACCTACAAACTGGACTCGCGCTTTACCGGTTTTTTTTTTCTTAAAACTACGCTGACACAAATCATAGTCTTTGCACAAATCAGACTTACATAATTATAACGTTTTCACCAGTGTGTACTCAAACATAACTTGATTAATGACCCTTTACACTAAAAACGAACGATAAACAAAATCGTGAATTTTGGCACAACTATCTTTTTCTCTAGTATCGGCACGAGGTAAAGACATAGAAATACTTCATGCCTTGGTCAAGATATGAGACAGTCAGAGTGGCGGCTCAGCGGGTGATGGCGTAACACACCACCACTAGCAATGGCTTTCATTTTAACACAACATTCATTGATTGATTGATTTTTCAAGGTCTTTATTACTACAAAGGTTTTACAAAAGTGTTTACAAATGTTCTTATTCTATTTGTACACAGATCGTGATTAATTTTGGTTACAGAGGCTATATTTCGCCATTACAAACATTACTTATTACCTATTTTATTTACTTTTTTGAGTTTACATGAATTGACTTATAATTTACATCGTTTAACTACTAGGTATGTGCAAATCTTAGTATGGACCCACATAATATAAATGTACGCTTTATTATAATAGGAGGACAGGGTGTTGTGGCGCAGTCTGGGAGAGGCCTATGTCCAGCAGTGGACTGCGATAGGCTGAGTTGATTGATTGATTGATAATAAAATGAGTTAAATAACGGGTAGTTAGCGCAAAATATCTTATAAACACACATCGGCGTCGGCTAGCAAGCGAGCTATCGTCACGTCACGTCACAGATGAAGTAGTGATGGGGGGTCGGTATCGATTGTACGTGCGAGCGTAAGACAACTACTTTTACCAATTGCAGAGTTACGGTGTGAAGGGTTTTTATGCAAGTCAAACTTACGTGAGTTTTTTTAAAAATGGATACTTGATAATGTGTAATTAATGATTTAAGGTTTATGCGAAATGGTGTGTTATACGATAATTTGAATGCTTTATTTTGGATCGTTTGGAGTTCATTATATAGCATTTTGTTGAAGGACTGAGAATGAATTTGCGATTTAAAATAGGTTTTAATGAATTTAGGACCTTTCTTTATAGTTCAGTGTTTTTATTCCAGTTAAGGGTCTTGTCAAATATTATGCCTGAATATTTAACCGATTCATTGCGTCATTTACGTTGTTGAGAGGAATTTTCTTTCGAACATATGAAGCAATGAATTAGCAATATCCTTCAAAATAATTTACATTGTGATTGACAGACTGTTACGCAATCAGGGTGCAGGGTTAGCTCCAAGCACTTTATGTATCTAGTCGCTCGGGGAAAGTATTTGTTTCTACACTAATCTCGTCCAGTGATCTAGTCTTGGGAAGTGGAGACTGACGATTGCTATGTCATTAGCCGAGAGGACTCTACTTTTTTTTTTCTTTTAAAAAACGTTGCCCCACACTAGGAATTTCTCCTGTATGGTGGGTGCGTTTACAAACATTTAAACTCACATACAGCCAGACGCGGAACAACTACTTGTAGGTCGTACAAATATTTGTTCCGTGCGGGAATCGAACCCGCGACACGCAGCGCAGCAGTCAGTCGCTTAGCCACTACGCCAACCGTATCGTGGTATTAGTTTTATGTATTAGTACTATGGCGTTTTTAGTATTAGTTATGTCTATTAGTCATTGTCATGCCATGATTTAGGCGCTTTAATTAAAATGGTATATTTTGAGGGGCCAGTGGCTAAATAATAACAGCCGCACAGGTCGATCGATCAGGTTAAGCTACGATTGCCGCGGTTGGCCTGTGGATGGGTGACCATCTTTACATACCGAGGCCCCTCCGTGCCGTTAAGCCGTTGGTCCCAGCCGTCATTCGAGGATCTTTGACAGTCGTTACGGGTAGTCAGAAGCCCGAAATTCTGACAACCAGTCTTACCTAGGGGTATTGTATTACCCAGTAACTGGGTTGTGGAGGTCAGATAGGCAGTCGCTCCATGTAAAATACTGATATTCAGCTGCATCCGGTTAGACTGGAAGCCGACCCCAACATAGTTGGGAAAAGGCTAGTGGCAGGTGAATTAAAATGGTATGTTTTCTACATAAAACTGCGTCTTCAAATTCCAGATACCGTCAAACCTGGTCTCCATCTGGCTCATCAGGAAGCTAGGCCGGAGACTCACCACCACCGTGTTCTTCATCCTCGGAGGCGCCTTCGTCATCGTCCTCTACTTCGTCCCAAAGATCTTCGCTCTGACCCTCACCCTCGGTACCATGGGTGTCAGTTGCGCCGCCATTGTTGCTTCAACCATCTATATTTATACCTCAGAGTTGTACCCCACTGTGATCAGGAACATGGGTATGGGAGCCTGTTCTACGGCAATGCGGATTGGATCAATGGTCGCTCCATTCATTTCGAATACTTCAACGACAATCCCTTGGTTACCTACTTTGATCTTTGGATTAGCACCCATTCTAGCCGGATTGGTGTGTTTGTTACTGCCTGAGACGAAAGGCAGGAGTTTGCCCGACAGTATTGAAGATATTAGAACTGTTGATTGAGTGTAGATAAGGGCTAGTGATAATGTGAATTGATAATCATGTATGTTGAGGACATTGAAGTTGGCGACTATAATTTGTGATACAGCAGTATATGTGATATTTAAACGTATTAACGTAACATTCCGATATGAAGAACGATTTTATGATTTGTTGATTGTGAATTAAGAACAAAAAGAGAACTTTTATTTTTAGGAATGTTACTTGTAAGTTATAATTATAGGTATTATAAGTAATAAAATGTAGTGAAGATTCTAAGTTCAAATAATTTACGACATTTAAAAGACGTGACAGATCCCGAGAGCTTATTAATCCCACTATCTTTCTTTTTTAAATTTGATTATAAACCTTTATTTGAATACCACATTGAAAAGAAACTCGTGTTTAACAGTGGATTAATGTGAGTTAAGTAACCAAAAAAATTTACCGGTCATTTCTTTTTCATTTCATTTATTCACTAACAATTAACAAATTGTGTCTGAATGTTTACAAAAATAATATTTGAAGCTAAAAACAATAGGTATTCAATTAAAACCAATAATTATTATAGAACATTCATAAAAAAAACACATTTTTTTTTTATAATAATCAATATAAAAATATACAACAAGGTCAACACAATAAAATGAAACAAATATCACCCTAATTTCATTTCATTTTGCAACAAAAACAAACACAAAACAAAAAATATAATTTAAAAAAATAACTATCGATAAAATCCAAGTCACTTTGCATACCTATAGATTACCAAATTTCACGACATCTCACCAGGGGGAGGGGGGGGGGTCAGAAAATTTCTAAAAACGCCTCACGTAATTAATGGACGCCCCCTAATACATTATGAATTATGTTTTATTTCAAATGAAATCAATGAATAAATTGATTTCATTTGAAATAAAACATAATTTAATTGAAATAAAACATAATTAAACGAAATTTGGCTCAATCCCATCCCCCATACCCCAATCTCACGTGAGATTTTTCAAAATGTGTTGGATTTGGAGTTTCAGCAAATATCAGGTTTTTCCGTAATACGGAAACAAATTACCTGATATATGCCGAGACCCCCCCCCCCCCCCCCCCAAAGTAAGATTAGGTGAGATTCAACTCGATCCCCTCCCCCCCTTGAACGTCTCACGTAATTAATAGACGCCCCCTTAGAAATAATTTAGTAACCATCATTAACTTAGGGTCATAAATTCATCAATAGAATAGAAACATTATTCCAATAAAAATTCCTTAAGTCTCTTTTTGAATAAGGCGATTTTATATAATAGTTCTCTTATATCTTTAGGTAAGCAATTAAATATTTTCACCGCTTGATACAGCAGTGCGATTCTGTAACCATCTCACCGTGAAAACTTAGGTGAAGTGAGCGTGGAGTGAGCTGTCAGTGTCATCCTACCTGATACTAGGGATTGACCAAGCATACCCTACCCTAGTGTACATACATCAGGGGGATGACACTGACAGCTCACTCCACGCAAGTTTTCACGGTGAGATTGTTACAGAATCGACCGGCTGGTCACAATGTTTTCCAATATTTATTTTGGTACCTATTTTATGCTTTAAGTTTTTTTTTTTGTATTGTATTGTATCCGTCTGTCATTTAATACTAAATGTAAAGTATCGGGCGACACGGCTTTTTATTGCAGTTTTTGTTATTTTACGATTTTTATTTAGGTAAATATCTCGATAATATTTTTTGTGCTGCCATTTTATTGTGAATTAATTAATCTAGAATATCAGTGATAATGAAAATAAAATATTTTATTAAAAAAACTTAGAAATTAATTTTTATTTTAGTTAAGTACAAACAATTGATCAATAACACACAGCACTAAAGTCCACTAAAGTTACAAAATGAGGGTAACTGTATTTTTTGTAACGATGGTTGTATGTAGGTAGACCAGTCAATTCTCTAATCTACTTACACCTACTAATTACAAGTCCTATGAAATCTAATTACTTAGTATAGAAATATTATTTCACATAAATCCCACAATTTCATTTAGGTATAATACCTAATTGAACCCGCATAGTTTTCAAGGATGAGTTCGAAAAATATGCAAGTCATAGTCCCTACAATCCCATAACTTTTAGACCGTCTTTATTCAGACTTCTAGTCCTTCGGTACCATAAAGCACAGCGACGCATCGGTAGCAACTGCTAGAGACGGCAATGTCAACATTTTCCATACAAACCAAGCGTGTCACCGTGGACTAACACTTCGACACAAACGACGTATACAAACTGACGGCCCAAAATTCAGCTAACGCAGTCATAAGATCATCAAGTGCCCAGGTGACAGTGATGCGGCGCAGGATGGGAGGGGGGCCATTGTCTGTGGGGAGGTGCCGCACATAGGAGTAATTCACATAAAAAACCGGACAAAATTATTTTATATTTTATTTTACTATTTTATGAAATAAAAGTCAATAATTCATCATAATTAGGCATTTATTTAAAAAGAAAACAATTAAAAAAAAAATTAGAAATCTAAGAGTATTTACTCTTAAAACAGAATTTGTTTTCAAGAGGATAATCATGAGGAGACCGAATCAATCAGAATCACTGTCTCCGAGTTCACATGTGATTTGGTCCTCATCATCTTCGTCGTCGGAACTGTCACAATTCAGTGTTTTCGTGAGAAGCATACTAATAGCTTCCTGGGAAAAAGACTTGCTTTTCTTCTTCCGTTTTATTCGGTTGCAGCTGATGAAGGGATCAGATGTCAGCAACAGCCTATTTAAAATATCTCTATTGCAGTCCACTCTTGAAAATTTTCTTGCAAAGTCTACGCGATATTTACGGAAGTGTTTGTTCCGGGCTTCAGCAGCCTCCTCTGATAGCTGTCCGATAGGTACAATGTGACTTGATATTACTTGAGCGCCATGCATCAGAATCTTGTGAACTGTAGGTGACATGGGATGCCAACCATACAGTTCCACGTACAGTTTGGCAGTTGTGTGAGCAAAGTCATCGAATTTCGCCGGATCAATATCATATCCGCTTGATATCACTTCAAGAATGATTTGGAACCTTTTTATCAAATCTATATTTATTCCAGTAATCCGAGATGAGCATTCAGGATTGTCAAAAAATCTTCTCGACGTATTTCCGTCGTTACTATTGCCGTAACCGACTTTGGGTATGTCAACAAGAAGGCCCATCTCTTCTTTGAAGCTTTTTTGTATTTTCTGTTTTGTTTCTTTCAAAACATTTTTGTCTTCTGCCGTTCGGGCTTGCCACTTCTGTAAGGGCGCTTTGTACGCCAGGTGCAACAATAGTTCGAAGAAACGAATTCTCGCGTGCAGAATGGAGAGTCCGAATTTCAGAGACTCTTCACAAACATTACTTCTTTCAAGTTTGTTGAAGTCCTTAGATGTCTGTCCACATATGTAGCATCTCATTGTTGAAGCCGTATCAGTCGCGGCATTGCACACCTTTCCATCGACCATTGTGAGCAAAATGGTGTGATTTATTTTAACGGAATCTTCCATACCAGTTGTTTCTTTGAGATTCCTTGCTTGTTCTTCAATATAGGTGATTTCTTCCTTTGTGATATCCTTTGTTTCGTGAATGAACCAAGCCCGGATAGGACGACAGAATCTCACTGAAGAAGGCACTGGATTTTGCCATACAAGTTTTCTTGTCTCTCCACTAATACAAACAACCATTCTCACAGGTACAAGAGAACTTAAAAATATGTTGGCATCATCGTCGCCAGTGTTGGCAAATGTCTGCTTAAACTGTGTCTGGCTAGATCCATCACAGCCCCATTTTGATATTAAGGTAAGATGTTGTTTCTCAAACTCTGATAATGTTTCAATCACTTCTTTTAAATACTGAAGTAGTCGCAAAGCTGTATGGTCCAGCAAAGCTTGAAGTTCCACTTCAAAGCTAGTTTCAGTAACTTTTATGCTATCTTCGGCGGGATAACACTCCTTTTTCGCTTTTTGTAAAAGCGAATAGCAAGGATAAATTTCTTTTCGGCCACCTTGTATTAATTCCCACTGCCCTCTTGTAAAATTACCTTCTACAAATAACGCTAATGCTTCCTGTGGTGTGTATTTTCTCGCGATTGGTACTTTTTTAGCTGACCGTATTGCTTTTCGGAACTTTTTAGCTCTGGTAGGCGTTGACGTTATTTCTTTCATAATCTTAGACGCATCAACATTTCCCGAAGTACCTTGACTCACGCTTGCAGCGTACGTCAGTTCCTCAACAGGTACCCGGTCCCGTAAATCTTTTGTTCTTCGACGCTTGCTTCGATCACACAATTCTCCGAATTCTTTTGTTCGTCGGCCTGCTTTGTGGGTCCAAGAAGGTAGTTCCAGTGATACATTAAGCCATTCCATATTGTTTTCTACGAATCTCTTATCAGTATTACGGGCTGCTGACCATCTTTCTTTGAAACTGGTCTTGAAATATTTCATAGAACGGGTAAGAACACTTGTTTCTTCGGGTGGACATGAAGTTAGTTGCGCAAGTCTTTCTCCCAACAACGAAAATTTTTCTTCAATCTTTTTTCCTTTGAACTCTTTAATAATAGTATAGAGCTCCATTCTGGTGATTTTTTTGACTCTTTCCGAAGGATCTATGACAAAAGAAAACAAAAAAATAAGCTTTGTCAGTATAATTATAATCTTCCCCATATTGTTTAAAGCACTAAAAAAAAATATGGGGTACGTTGGGGGATCTTTTTATTCATGTTTCTACTTCCTTAGAATCTACATTTTATGCCCACATAAAAATTTCGAGGCGACAAGGCGCGACACATAAACAAAAACACTAATGTATTTCAAATTTCTTTAAAAAAAAGTCAAAAAAGTGCCGCTGTTTATTGATGGCTATACAAGTAGAAAATTTGGAGGAAACGTAATAAAATAAACTTCAATCTATAGTACTAACCTTCTATATCCATGTCCGAATAGTTAATCTCCTGTCGTTTGCTACACGAAGCCATTTTAGCACAGACAACTGATAAACACAAACGAGAGCGCCGAGAACAAAGACACGCGTACAGTGCGATGACTGGGTTCCGACTGACGTTGAGTGGCACTTGCGCGGGAGTTGAGGGTTGGGGGTCTGCCTTTTGATAAACCGGTTATCGTAGGTAAAGAAACATGTATTTTGGGTGTGGTTGGATTAACATCACTATTTTCAATTTTGTCCGGTTTTTTATGTGTAATACTCCTATGTGTGCCGCACGCGCTTGAGATCAGAGCCGTCCGTAAACCTCGCATGTGTGGAGATTGTATTTGGGATCGAATTCTATTCTAAAGATTTCCAAGTCGACCAAGGCATAGTATAAAGAGGGGAAGTAGGCTATCTCCGGCCCAATCCGCGATATAATTGCCTACTGTCTCAGGGTTGTCACTTTTAGCAAAATTTTAATTCAGTGCAAACCAACACAGAAATGTAAAACAAATACAGAAATGTATTCAAGATTCAGAGCAGTATTATTTATAAAAAAAGGCATAAAATAAACCGGCGCGCGGCGGGGCGGTGGGGCCGCGACTGTCCGCGCTTCGTCAGATTCGGTTGTCGCCCAAACCGCTAACAAATATTTATAGACTAAGAGCTCGTATATCATTATATCATAATAAAAAAAAAATACAAAAAACTGACTAGTATAATTATATACTAGTCAGTTTTTTGTATTTTTTTTGATATGCACAATGTACACATAAAGGACCATATTTATTTTTATTTTTAATTAATACAGACAGATCTATTGAATCACACATTTCTTACAAAATTCATCATTATCACACATTTTTTATTCATTTAGCGGTGCCGAAAAGCCGTGACGCGGGAACCTCGTGCGGTGTTAGCCCCGACTGGCGCTGTGAGAAACGGGTCGAGATTTTGTTTAAGTGTGCGTGCGCGACGCATAGATACTTTGGCGCACACATACAAGCCGCGCGCGGTGCGTTTGTATGAAGATAACTTACTTCCCCTCTTTATACTTTGACCAAGGTAGCGCGTGCCTAGGCGGAAGACTCGCAGATGGTTCGTTCCGTGACAGAAGTTGGGCTTTCAATGCACTCACGGCGCCATGAATTTGAATAGTATCTACTGCCGTCTCAAGACGCTGCCAGCACGGCAGTTCCGTGCTGTGTTCGGTACGGAAGATGCATTCTATATCTAACTAACATAACATACCTTCACGCTTGTATTCCCGGCAGGGTTAGGCAGGGAGGGCGGGTTCTATCTAACTAGTTTACACCAACTATGTTTATATTTTAATCATTGTTATCAGCTAGCTCCTCTCAGGTTCAGTCCATATGGTGACTTCGCTCCTGTCCTCAAGTAGAAGTTTCCTCGTAAACTGGAAATATAACAGAGAATATTATTAAGTTAAGTTTATAAGCTACTAGCTGTTGCCCGTGACTTTGTCTGCGATGCAGGATGAAAAGTAGCCTATGTTCTTACCCAAGTCATGTTCTACCCAGGTGCCATATTTCATCCAAATCCATTCAGCCGTTTTAGCATGGAAGCGAAACAAACAAACGCACTATCACTATTAAAATATTAGTTAGGAATAGGATAGCACAGACCTAGAGTTATTTTCTTAAACATAAATTATTTTGATACTATCTTCTCATAGATTATTTCCATCTCTATCTTGCAGTTGTAGTTTGGCAGTTGAACAACAGTGACAGGAATAACGCTTAGCCAAAGTACGTGCTAAATAACGTTTATAAATTTTTGCTTTCGATCCGGTTTCAGAATTTGGAATTTTAAGTTGAAGACTTGTCAAACTTTAGTCAAGCACTACTTAAATTCAATTTTAAAATCGGGTTAAAGGTTTTTACGCAATTCAGCAACTGGGTGTTAGACTTCATCAACGGGATCACAGAGTTATGAAATATTAAAAAAAACCCGACAGCGCCTGATCTAAACTTCAAAGCAACACAAACTGAACTCACTCAGGCGTAGCTCTAATCCCCATGAACACGACAGGCTCCTCCACACACTGCCCTCTGAGGAACATGTCGTAGTCCTGACACCTGCGAGCCAGGAGGGCGTCCCCTATCAGTGACTCCGACCAGAACGCCCAGGAGCGCCAGTGGCTGCAGAAGTCTGGGAAATAAGAGGAGATTTATTTATTTAGGTTCTCCAACGGACGGTTTATACAATATCATACCACAAAAATAATGGGCTTCAATAAATCTGCCTAGACTTTTCCCAACTATGTTGGGGTCTGCTTCCAGTCTAACCGGATGCAGCTGAATACCAGTATTTTACGTGGAGCCACTGGCTATCTGACCTCCACAACCCAGTTACTGGGTGACGCGATACCCCATACAGGTAAAGGGCAACATCAGATATTAATTAGGTGTACTCCTTAACTTATACGAGACCACTGCATGCAAGTGCATGCTACATTTGGTCAGTGTGTCCAACAATATTGAGTAGTTTACAGCTTAGGAGTAAAGTAGCTGTTTTAGAGGACTGTTTATATGTAATAGTTCAATAGTTGGACATTTAAAGTTTTTTTTATTTTTTATTTTAACATCTGGGTAGTTGTTAAAATAAAAATTCTATTAAATAGAAGCATTACTCATACAAGTAACATTGCAAGTACATTTTAATAAGGGACTGTGTAGAATCATGTTTCGGTTATCTTGCATGATAGTCGATGTTAAAATTAAGAAATGGGGAGTAAACAGAGAGTAAGGTGAACTGGGTCCCATAAAGTATGGGACAAATAAGAAAAGAGAGTGAAAAAAGTTCTTGGAGAAATAAACTCTTCCAAAATTTTAGAAATGTATTAATCGAGGAGACAAGATTCTCTGCTACATATTTATGCCTGTGCACCACAAATAACTCTTCTAATACTACCTTCATCAGTAAGTAGTATAGTAGCGGACAGACACCCCGGCTGCTTGGCCTGCCCCCCGTTGGGCCAGAAGTCGGCGTGGCCCGTCGGCGCCGGCGCGCCGTACCCGCCGCCGTCCGTGTGCACGACGTCCACGAACGTCGCGTCTGTCACGGACATGGGCGGCGCTGCGAGGGGCGGGTAGAAGCCAGGGTAGGCTGGGTCCAGGCCGGTCAGTCTGTGAAGAAAGGCAGATTAGGATAGTTAGCATCAACAATTGTCTCACTGATGGCCAAAGGCTCATTTTTTCGTTTAGTAGAGGCGAGATTTATTCACTGTTCCTTTACGTGTACCTACCCTGTACCTGTACCTATTATCGACTTGTGCGTTTGCTATCCAAAGATTAGCAGGCGCAAAGTAAATCTATCTCCCTAGAATCTAGCTAGCTAGATAAATATTTATCTAACTAGCTTGTTTTATCTTTACGGACGAGTACATAGAGTTAATTTTTGTATGTAAGTTTCACGACCAATACGCACACACGCGCTACGCGCTAAATTTGGCCTACCACGGGGGGATATTTTCTTTGAGATTTAAATATCACATGCAGAATTTTATTCTGAATTAGAGATATAATTATACCTTGGATTAACAAATGTAGTCCCGAGTTTGCCTACATTGTGAATACTTTGTGAATACCTACTGGGATAAAACGTCATATCGGAATCAACTGCTACTAAGCCAGAAACACCTTCTAAGTCAGTAGGTATCTACCAAGTATCTACCCAATTATGCCGTGGTCAATAAGTTAGTATACTATAGTATAGTAGACTGACCCTGAGTTTAAACTTGAACAACAACCAATAATTATATATTCATACGAACTTGATTAGCAAGCCACGATCACGTCTGACACTCGTCTAAGTCATTATCGGATGCATCGCTGAAGTATGAATATAATTAATTAGTCTAATGTAATAGTACAAAGGTTTCCTACGATGCATACGTTTCATTATTGCTGTTTATTGAGCGTAATTACGGAAGTTTACCTACATTATTTGATACTGTAAAGAGGTAATCTCTGGAGCTACCAGTCGGATTTCAAAATTTTTTTATGCATTTGGTGGCCCAATTAACACCCTCAGGAACCGAGCAAACAGAAAAAAGTCAGAAAGAACGCTAATCAAAAACGAAGTGATTGTGCGGGCAGGCGATGCGATGCGAGGCGGTGGGGCGGGGGAATAAGAAATATCAAGCGGATAAAGTCGCGAGCAGAAGCCAGTACGATATAAATCTAATAAGTCCGAAGTGTTACTAGCTGAACTTCGCAACATAAATTGCATTATAACCTACTAAACATCAAGGTCGTCGACAGAATAAAGTTGTCAGGAAGACACGGCCAATATTAGCACAAAAACGGAAGAATAACATAAAAGGCGGGTGGGGGGCGGAAATGGCTTCGATTAGGCTCACCTTTACTGCCCATAGACTTCCCACAAATGCTGCCAGAAATCTTATTTATTTATTTTATTAGGTATGTACACAGAGTAAAACACATATGGATATGACATAATTATAATATTTATTTTCTTATTTTTAATTTTCTCTAATACCTACTTCACGTGTCCTCTACTTCTCTTTTAGATTTTGGTTCTTAACACGTTGCGGGACACTAATCGTTACACTTAATAACTATAGTACGAGTACTTCTATTGTGTCTCGCTCAGTGTTCTTCAGTGGGTTAAGCCATTTTTCTGAAGATTTTTTTTAATTGTTAATTGGCCTGCTCTTGACTTCAATCGCGCCTGATGGAAAGCGATGGATGAGGTCTGTGATGGAACGAGCGTGCCTAGAAAATGCTTGTTCACTCTTACTTTGAAGGCAGGCGACGGGTTAAATGTAGGAGGGAACACAGATGATTCATGAGTATTTACTGTTGAAATACTTACCTCGGCACTGTAAATCCTCTAGTTTTGAGATACCTAGCAGCATACGCCGCTAGGTGACTACCCATGGAGTGTCCGACCAAGTGCAGACCCTTGACTGGTAGACCTCGCTTCACCAGCTTCAACAGCGCCTTGCCCACCTGCTGGCCCACCTAGAAGACACATTATACGACATCAGCCGTGCGATTCTGTAACCATCTCACCGTGAAAGCTTGGGTGAAGTGAGCGTGGAGTGAGCTGTCATTCGCTAGGGATTAACACTATTAAGTGCTCACTTCACTTATGATTTCACGGTGAGATTTTTACCGCCTGATCCTACGTAAATGTTCTAATGTAATGGCACTTTGTTTTCTCCTCGGAAAAATATTTTTTTGCTATTACCTACATACATAGGACTGCCCGATGGTCTGGTGACAGGGGGGACACATTACATGGGACTTAGACATTACTGGAGAATAGTGGGATAGTTCTACTTCCATGGGGCTAAGCTGAGGCTTAACCCTTCGGGAAATACAGATAGTGATGTTTTGGGTGTCGTGGTATTCGGTATGACTACTAACGCTGCTACTTTTGTACGTTTGGCATGCACTGGGTGTCCTCTTATCCAGCACCGCCTCCATAGCCTGCTAACTGGCTCGTTTTTTTACCACTGTAAGATTCTGGAATATCGAGTGTAGCTACGAGGTTTTTATATGTCAGACGAGAAGGCAATCATCGACCAAGTTACGTCAATATAAGTTATATAAAAAAATTGCAATCTACATACATCAGGTAGTGTCTTGGCGATGATGACGTAGTTCCCGAAGGCGATGTTGGACCAGTCCAGAAGCAGCACGTTGTAGCCTCCTCGTTGAAGGTATGCGGAGACCACGGTAATTATGCTCTCGTCCGTTAATAATTCTACGTAACTGGAAGTTTGAAGAAAGAAAGGTTGAATGTCTACGTCATTAGAAGTGTTTAGAAAAGTTAAAAGGATATGAGAAGCGTACAGTTTACTATGGGCAAACCGCTTAATTGAGTCCTCTACTGCGGGGTATATGGGCGCGGGGGTAGGACGAGATCGGGGAGCGGGAGAGGTGCGGGCGGCGGGCGCTCGTAGCGTGATACGCAAGAGGCGAAATGTGCACGACAGTTCTTAAGATATGTGACGTCACATTGGTTAGCGATGAACGGGTGGTGTTTTTTTAATAGTAAATTAATTGATGACTTTTCAAAATCTAGTAAAGACTGCGACGATGTTCAGCGTTGTTATTAACCCAAATCTACTCAACTAAAAGAGATAACCAAGTGTGTAAAGTCATCGAGTGCTAACGGTGTGCCCGGCTGACGGACCATAGAATTTAATCCCACGTAGTAAGTGATCACTTCACCCGATTCACGAAATGAGGTGAATTGGGTCTATAGTCTCGGAAAAAAAAAAGAAAAAAAAAACAACATTGAGATTCTGACTAAGTTTCTGTTTTGCTATTTTATTTTAAAACCCCTCAAATTAGTAATGTTTTAACCTTGTTTTAACGTTGTTTAACCTTCAATAAAGGTGAACTTCCACCAGCTGACTCCTCCCATAACTTAAAAAACGGCTTACTTTTTACAGACTTGTCCTCAGTGTGAGGATGCCTGCTATACTGTACCGATGCTCATACTCCTTACAAATGAAGCGGTTAACTTACCCATGTGCGTAGATGACTGTAGGTCTTTTGACGTCAAACTCAGGGTCAGTCAACAAAGATTTAACGTTGCCGATGCGGTAAGATGATGGAGATGTGAGGTTGCTCCTGGGAATCCAATAAACGATGGATAAAGACAATAGTCGTACAAAAAAGTTCATGAGCGCGTTCGTATGTCACAAATATCACCGCGCGCTGATCGAGTAGCCTTTAAATCGCGCACGCGTCGTAAAGACGCCAGCACATCAAGCTACTACCATCTGTCAAATTTCTATAATAGATTTTCAACTTTGTTGCTCAAGCATAAGATTCAAAGTTGAATAGGAAAATTTGACAGTTTCGGGTAGCTTGATGTGCTGGCGTCTGTACAATCACCTTTATAATGCCTCTTGTCATAACATAACGTAAATATTCTCTATGATAAAGCGCGCCTTCGATGCGGTTGCTATTCGCTAAGCGTAGGTGGCGTACAAATCATAATGTTCAAATGACAAGAGGCATAAAGTACGAAGTCTAAAAACTCTGTAGAGAAAGAGGCGCGTGCGCTGAAAAAGATCGCACTCATGTAAACGCGCCCTGAGAGAGCTTAAGTTGATTATCACACTGATTGTGTTTTCTATACAAACTATGTTTAATAGTGTGATAATCGCCTGAGAAGCAGCCTACTACTGCCTTCTTATAATGATCATACTGCTATCACCAATCCGTATGCAAATCATGGTGATAACGGCCTGTCAGCATTTATAGTAGCAATCATTGAACTGTCCGTCTTACTTACAGCAGTGAACGGTACTAATAGCCTAGTTTAAAAGGAGGTCAAAACATTTCATTGCATAAGACTAAAATCAAGGAAGCGACGAATTACCTACACAACAAACACAAACATAGGTATTTGTCAAATTATCTACTTATATACATGATTACGAGATAGTTTAGACCACTTGACCCAAGAAAATGAAAATAATGATGTATTAAAGTCATTAAAAGGTAATTTTGTAGTTTGTTGCATGTCCTACCTGTAATGTCGGATCATAACGTCGGACACAGTGGGAGACCTGCCGGGGGCCACTGAAAAATATTAAGGAAAAAAATAGGAATTAAAAAAAAAAACAAGGAAAGCAAAAATACATTTATTTGTAGATACTAAATGTCGTGATACTATGCAAGATAGAGTCATAGCGCTTGTGAACAACGCGCTGGTTGGTATACTTGGCAAACGAATTGTCTCGAATGACTGACACTTGGTGACAAAAAGTCGCGAGTGTCTGACACTTTGCGACGAAAAGTCTTCAACTCAATGCATTTGATTAAAATAAAAATAAACCAATTCAGGCACTTTTGAATTATCAAGGGGTCGGTGAGACAGAAAGATGAAGCTAGTTACCGATTCCAAAGCGTAGAAGGTACCTATGGAGAAGAACGGGCAAAAAAACTCCACGGACACTCCTTTAGAATAGAATAGAATAGAATACTCTTTATTATGTACACCATATAGATTACAGACATAAATATAGAAATTTTACAAAGGGTGACACAATGGGCGGTCTTATCGCTAAGAGCGATCTTTTAATCATAAAATGATTACAAAATATTGGTTACATTATTCATGTTGAAATTATACATGTGAGAACGATGTAGAAAGACGTACCTACACGTTAAAAGCGTCCATACTAAAAAGGATAAAATTCGTTCGAATCCGATGCTATTACTATAACGATATCTAAATTAAACCTATGTAGTTGATTGTACAGCTTTGGTATCTTTTAAGTGATACCAAATTATGTGTTATGGTACTTACTGCTTAATCCTCGTTCTATCGTTCGGAAGCTGGAAGGACTCAGAGGCAGGGAGGGGGGCCTCTGTCCTTCACACGACAGCGCTACTTGAAACAAAATTGTCGATGATGACAATGATCGTACAAAAAATGAATTATGTGTGATTTCTTAATCTTCAACTTTTTTCGGTAACTATGGGCTGGTTTTTTCAACGCCAGCCGGTCGATTCTGTAAAAATCTCACCGTGAAAACTTGCGTAGAGTGAGACGTCAGTGTCATCCCACTGATGCTAGGAATTGACTAAGCAAACATTTATAATCATAATCGAGATTTTAATAATATTTTTTAAGCATATTATATTACTATATTATTATTATTTTTTAGTATATTTTTTATTTTTTGATCATTTTATATAGGTAATTTTAAAGCTAGTATTTTATTTCTCAAAACGTTACTACATATTTTATGGCGAACAAAAAAAGGAGCAACAACAACAACAGTAACAGAAACTTAGTCAGAATCTCAATATGTTTTTTTTTTTCTTTTTTTCCTAAACTATAGACCAGATTCACGACATCACGCCACACAAACTACGTGGGATTAAATTCTATGGTCCGTCAGCCAGGCACCCATAAACTAGTAAGGTTTTGACAGCTAAAAGACCAGCTCTGAGATTATACAACGTGTAACGTTAAATGCGCAAAACCTCAGACACCCCAACTGATTTTTAATTCAATTCTAGGTCAATTGAATTAAAAATCAATATTTCAGAGAGAAAATAAGTCATTAAAAAAATTGTAAACTTTTTATGTGCTGTTTTAGTTTTACTGGCCATTCTGATCGTTTCTTGCGTCTGCGATGACGATTTATCGAGGGAAGAGTCGTCACCGGGCCGCTGCGCCGCGCTGACATTGGCTTGCTTGACCTATCAATAAATAGACACGGCAACGTTTTTAATGATGATTTTTTTCAAAATGTGACCTATATTAAAAAGTGTTTCAATTAATTCTGCTCGTTATTCTGATCAAACTATTTTCAGGTTTTGCGCATTTAACGTTACACGTTGTATACAACATTATTTTAGTATACTGCAAACCTGAATATAGTTTGTTCAGAATAAGTAACTGAATCGATTCCAATAGTTTTTACACCATTTTATATTTTGTCCCAAAAATATTTAAAAATGGTAACAAGTTGGACACCGAGCGACACTAAGTACATATGCGCACAACACAGGTCACAGCCGGTCGGCCGGTGGCGCGTGTTAAGTGGTAACCAACTTTTTGTACGAACAATCAGGTGACATAACAAGCTTATAACTTCGTGATTTTTCATGATACAGTTTTGAAATGTTGTACAGACGCCAGCACATCAAGCTACCCGAAAATTGACAAATTTTCCCAATCAACTTTGAACCTTATGCTTTAGTAATAAAGTCTAAAATCTATTAAAGAAATCTGACAGATTGTAGTAGCTTGATGTGCTGGCGTACATAGATTCTTTACATAAAAATACTAGACACGTGTTTCGGGTTTGCCATATACTAAAAATAATGTTGTAAATTTCCCTACATTTTTGACAGTTTAAGACATTGATTGTCGCTGAGACGAAATTGAGACTAGATTTTGAACGTTTTTAATTACGGGAATTGGCCTACTGATCGTACTAAACGAGTATTGTGGTACGAGTACGAAACAGGTTCTAGGGGAACTTCTGTAACATTAAATACCTACAATTTATCCTGGAAGCTCACAGTGGCACCGTGTTGACGACACTATATACATACCTATATAATTATGTAGCGTCAACACGGAGCTACAACAAAATAACATAGTATTATTATTATGGGTTTATATTGAAATAGTGAGCCAGGGCCGACGACTGCCCTCAACTACATTTTATTCTATAACCATTGGTATTTCTTATCTCGAAGTCCTCAAAACGGCTTGTTTACTCAATTACAACGATGTTAAAAGGAGAATGATGTGTTTTACGTACTCATGAGTTAGCTGTCAGCTCCTTATGTTCCGCATGTAATATTTGGTTAAAGGTCGAATAAACTCAAATAGTGTATATAGTTGTTAATGTTGTTATCAATTTAGCATCTATACAACTGCCTGGTTAATATGCAGCATTACCTTTCCGAGTAGGTTGCTTCCGCATTTTTATTAGAGGATTATTATCGTTCTGATAAAAAATAAGGAACTTAGAGTGATTTGTAATGGACTTATGAAGCTATCTGACCAACCGTTAACCCTTTGTGCGCCACGGGTCGCGCAGCGAAAGTGCACGCTGTACGCCAAACCATTTTTTTATTACAGAAAGCCAGTGATGAGGTTAAACTCGGGTATTACTGATATCGATAAAATTATAATCCGTAATATTATATTGATTTTCCATACATAAGAGGGATTGCTAGAGAATGGGAGGTTATGCGAATTCAGCCGTACCCAGTGGACTAAATCTAATTGGTCCTGGATTCATTTTCCAACAGGATAATGATCCTAAGCATTCGTCTAAACTGTGCCAGACCTTTTTGAACAAGAAAAAATATGAAAAAATCTTAAACATCATGCAATGGCCATCTCAACCAACCTGATCTTTCTCCCATTGAGCTTGTTTGGGCTTGTTTGGGATGAACTCGATAGAAGGGTGAACAATCGTTCTCCTACGAGCTCAGAACGAACTCCTACGAGCACTGGCGGACTAAGAGGGGGGCGGCAGGGGCGGCCCGTCCCGGGCCCCTGGTCCAGGGGGCCCCAAATCTTAAGAAGTATTTTTTAATCAATCCCAAACCAGATAAAAATATATATGTGAAACATTTAGATTTACGAGCTCTTGTCGCTCGCTCTCACATCCTTGCTTGCTTTTCATGAACAGCATAATGAGGAGATGAATGTGCATCTCCCTGAAATACCCTGCTGCTTGCGAGGCCCATATTATGATATAGGTAGAGTATAATTATTCCGCACGATATACTTTCATTTTTTTAGGCGTTATTAATTTTTTGCAAAATGTTACTAGCAATACAAGTGGGCATTTTTTGTATTACCGCCCCGGGCCCCGGACAAGGTTAGTCCGCCACTGCCTACCAGAGCGAATGGAACAAATTAGATGAAGATTATTTTAAGAAATGCATTAATAGAATGCCTATAATATGCGAGGAACTAATAAATAGTAGAACTAATAAAAGAATCTAAAATTTAGTTTAATTTCATATTGTATGTAATTTTTTTTTTCTGCTTAAATTAGTTTTTGTTTATATTTTAATTTTTTATCAATACATTTGAATTGAAATAACTTTGTTTTGTTTTATTTGATTTTACCTTGCTGCTTCCAAACTTGTGGACGGTAGTACACGTAATAACGAAAATTGGGGTTAATATCTCTGATAATAATGAAACGGGCTCCAAAGGTCTGACCTGGTTGAGATTGCATTATGATTGCATTTCACCAATGCCGTAAACGCCATTCTTGGTGGTAAAATGTTCGAAGAACCTGTCTTTGTGAGAAGTCTGTTGAAATTATTCAGGTCAGTCAAAACTACGTAATAGTACCTAATAGTCTCAAGTCAGCAGATCATTAGAGGAGAATACGTCTTTAGGGGTAAGATACAGAGACGAAATTTAGCGTATAATTACGCTTATATCTGTCAAAATCGCGCCTAAATACTTACACAGATCTAAGCGTAAGCTCCGTGTAAGCTCACTATGCTATGTTTTGTCTCTATAATTTTCCCCAGCTCCCGAGGGTAAAATTAATGGGAAAATTGCGATCCGCGCTCTACACACGCGTAATTGGTGATCACGGTTTGTTGTTATTAAAGCAGACAAGCCGTTGCTGCCCTCAGGCAGGAATCCTATAGTACCTATCCCATTATCTAAATATTATGCTTTACAAAACTTACTCATGTCTGGGGTAGGTTAGTTTGTAGAGGTATTTTCTTTGTTATGAACCTGCACTCGCCAAACAAAGAAAAAAAAAACTACCTACCTTGTCAATTTACTCTCCTTGTAATTAACTTTTAGATGCCTACTCATCAATTATTGGGGGAAAATTCGGTCCCCAGAACTGGGAGAACATAGAAATAAATAATTACTTATTAGATACACTTTAATACATACCAACAAAAATAACGACGAACCACTTCATATCAGACATGCACTGCCAACTTCACAATTAAAAAAAAACCTTTTACACTTCTTAAGTTTTTTTCACTACCTCTTCACGCTCGCTGCATCGGCCCGGTGTAGGCCGACTGGTAAGGTCTCGGTCACTCAACACAGATACAACTTGTAATATATTTATATGTAAGGTTTTTACATAATCCTTGGTTGCGATTTACCAACTATTTTTTGTTTTGTAAACTAGTTTCTGATCAGAAATTGAGTTTGGTTGTATGAGCTTCAGACTTAGTGCAATAGACGATTTGCATGTTTTATTTACCATTATAAAAGTAAATGAAATATATTATTATTATTCATTTATTTCAGAATCAATAAATATTCCATACATTGTTAGAAAATCATACTTATAACTATGTTAGTATATTATTATTGAATGTCAACATTATTAATTAGGTATACATTATTACACTAAAAAACACATACACATACATTATCACACTATTTTACATTAAAAAGGACCCCTCCAGATCCGTGAACGTATGTAAAAGCTATCAATATAAATATAGATGTCCCTGCCATGCCACCCTGTTCACATATTATGTGAACAGGGTGGCATGACAGGGACATCTACGCACAATGTAGGATACTCTTTATTATGTACACCATATAAATTAAAGACATAAATATAAAAAAATTACAAAGGGTTACACAATGGGCGGTCTTATCGCTAAGAGCGATCTTTTAAAGACAACCTTTGGATGGATTGAAAAGGGAAGGAGAGACAAATACTGTAGGTAGTCTGTGGTACCATTGATTCAGTGCATGATTCTGAACCATGAAACAGCAGATTTTTTTTTTTTATAACCGACGAAAAATTTCTACGCTAGGGTGTCGAGAATCATGGGCCGAATTTATGGTTAAAGTTTGCGTGTCGTTCTGTGAAGGTGCGCGCCTGGAGGAGTATTACGGTATACCATACGTAGGCCTATGCCAGTGCAGTAGGCCTACGTATAGTAACGCTGCAGTCAGCGTTGCTGTGTTCTGGTTAGAGGTGAATGGGTGCCGGACTGCCGATGGCAGTAGCCCGCTATAACGAGGCCTATTTAAGAAAACCACAGAACCAACAGGTGACAATCCGACCACTTTACAAGTTTCTTTCATACTTTCCTGTCTTATCAAATATTTGGTATTGTCAGACACATTAACGGCCGACCCCAATAATCTATTGACAGATCGCTACTGATGGTAGCCAGTACAAATTACAGCTGCCAGTATAACATAATCATACAGATCGCTACTGATATACATAGACTATTGGGACGTTAAAGCCAGAGATAGATAGGTTCTTCTACCTCCAGCAGTGCGATTCTGTAACTATCTCACCGTGAAAACCTAGGTGAAGTGAGCGTGGAGTGAGTTGTCAATGTCATCTCACATGATACTAGGGATAGACCAAGAATACGTTTACCTACAGTCATAATCGAGATTTTAATAATATTTTTTATGCTAATTCTATTGATCATTTTATATTATTTTAAAGCTAGTATTTTAAAACTTTAAAATTTTGTGGGATTTTAATCTAGGAAAAAAGATATGCCTTATATAAGAACTAGTCTAGGAAAAAAAAAAGAAAAGAAAACAAAATTGATATTCTGACTAAGTTTCTGTTTTGCTATTTTATTTTAAAACCCCCACAAAATAATGTTTTAACAACTGAAATACCAGTTCTGAAATTATATAAAACGATCAATAGAATTAGCATAAAAAATATTATTAAAATCTCGATAATGATTGTAAATGTTTGCTTAGTCAATCCCTAGCATCAGTGGGATGATACTGACAGCGCACTCCACGCAAGTTTTCACGGTGAGATTTTTCCAGAATCGACATGCAGTATGCCAAAACTAGTGATAGATGGTACCTGGGTTCGCCCCGTAAGTAAACAGGACCTAGGTGCAAAGCCTGGGTATTTCTAAATTCTGATATTTATAGATGGAAGGAAGAAGGGAATAAAACCATATTTTTACATTATTTACCCAAGATCACATAAAACTGGACTGAATCAATTTGGACAATCTCTTGATGTTTGTGTCTCTGTATGTTTTTTTAATTAAACATGTCGTGTCTACCAATATTGAATCATTACGACTTGTATACATAGATTAAGTACACGAGCGTGAGAATCGAACTAATATTATAAATGTGAAAGTTTGTATGTTTGGATGTTTGGATGTTTGTTACTCAATCACGCAAAAACGACTGAACGGATTTGGATGAAATTTGGCATGCATGTAGCCTGTGACATGGAAAAGAACATAGGCTACCTTTTATCCCGATTCCTTTTATGGGGATAGTCTTAGGTAAAAACGTCTTATACCCACGGGAAAACACGTTTAACATTTCCCAATGACCACGCGGGCGAAGCTGCGGGCAACAGCTAGTGTAACTATAAAGCAATAATAATATTTACATAGGTACGGTGTATCTACCCTAGTGAAGGGCGGGCGTTTTGGGGGACTGTCTTTTGTAATTTTGACGTTCGAAAAGTGCTGATTTTCAACCTAGTTTGAATAAATGACTTTTGATTGATTTTGATTGATTGACTATCATCCTGTCTGCCTCGTTGGTATAGTGCAGGGGCGTTCCTTTCATTAAAGCCGAAAAGCCCGGCTTTCAGTCAAACGTGAGCCTAACAATAAAAAATAAAAAAAAAATAAAACTACACAAGTAAACTTGTAAATTAACCAACTCAATCATGTCGCAAGAATTGATAAGAATAATAAAAACTGCGCGCCCCGGCCGGCGGCCGCCTGCTATACGTTCGATGCAAGGTTGCCAGGTTTACATACTCGAAGAATAATATTTAAATCCCGCACAGTTTTCATCACGCGCACCGTTGCCAAACCTCTCCAATACCGCTATTGCGAGAACGCAACAATAAACATCGTCCCGTCTCGCTCGCACCAGCTGGCTTCTTATGAGGCTTCTGGACCTGTCACTATTTGTATACAAATGTTCACGTTGTTGATTACATCAGTATGTACTTATTTTCCAAATTGTACTGATTTTTAAGCCTGGCTTCTGATTTTTTATGAATGGAACGTAAAACGAAGCGTGTGTGTGTGTAAATAGTATGAATGAGCGCGTCGCTGTGCAAAGCTCGATCTATGGAATGGAATGATACAATTTCAAATTAGTTCAAGTTCGTTTCGAGCGGTTACTGGTGCATTTTTTGCTTGGACATTTTCTGTGAAATGAAGTGTTGTGATTAGTTTTGCGGTGATTATCTTTGTTTTGAAGTGATTAAAAAGTTTCTTGACATTAAAATGAATTCGGAAACGCTTGCAAATGTGCCTTGTGATGGATTAAAGTATGTGCAATCTTTATTCGGAAAGGTAAATACTTTCAAGTTTTACAGACGAATATAATAATCTCATTACTTCACCTAAACCTACTTTTTGAGTACCTATTTCTCAGAAATCTAAATTACGTAATAGGCATTTTAGTCGAAAATTGCCTTCAGGGTGCCTTTCCGGAACTTTTAAAGATACCTAGCTCATTTAATTGTGATCATTCCTGCGACAAGTTGTTTCGCGGAACGTGTTAAATAAGTATTCACACATATTTAATTAAGAAATAAGTACTCAAGAACAAGAACGGCTTTCCGAATTATCGAAAATTGCAATAGAAAAACAGCTGTTGGTAGAAATAAAACGTTCACCAAATTTTGACGCCGACTGATTACGCCGTTTTGAGTTAGAATATATAATTTTTATATTTTGTAAAGGCTGCTTAATTAATTGTAAAAATTAAAGCAGGCGCCAGGATCATGTTCTCTAAATGAATTGACAAAAAACGGCTTTTATCAAAGCTACTGAAGGTAAAGTAAATCTGTCTAGTAATTTTTACCATGCCTTCCGTGTGCGTGTGTGTGGTGTTTGTCATCTGTCTGTGATAAAGAAACGAAAATTGAAGAGTTATGGCTGTTCACATTGTGAGTAATTATAATTATAAATATTATCAACATCGTAAACAATGTGTAGTTAGAAATCAATCAATAACTTGTACGCCATCTAGTGGCCAGATTGTAATATTTTGCCTATAGCGACTGTTGCGAGCGAGTGAAATATGAACTAACTCTGAGCTCTGTTGTGCCAATAATGTTAATAGATGGCTCTTATACGCAGGGGCGTTCCTTTCATTAAAGCCGAAAAGCCCGGCTTTCAGTCAAACGTGAGCCTAACAATAAAAAATTAAAAAAAAATAAAACTACACAAGTAAACTTGTAAATTAACCAACTCAATCATGTCGCAAGAATTGATAAGAATAATAAAAACTGCGCGCCCCGGCCGGCGGCCGCCTGCTATACGTTCGATGCAAGGTTGCCAGGTTTACATACTCGAAGAATAATATTTAAATCCCGCACAGTTTTCATCACGCGCACCGTTGCCAAACCTCTCCAATACCGCTATTGCGAGAACGCAACAATAAACATCGTCCCGTCTCGCTCGCACCAGCTGGCTTCTTATGAGGCTTCTGGACCTGTCACTATTTGTATACAAATGTTCACGTTGTTGATTACATCAGTATGTACTTATTTTCCAAATTGTACTGATTTTTAAGCCTGGCTTCTGATTTTTTATGAATGGAACGTAAAACGAAGCGTGTGTGTGTGTAAATAGTATGAATGAGCGCGTCGCTGTGCAAAGCTCGATCTATGGAATGGAATGATACAATTTCAAATTAGTTCAAGTTCGTTTCGAGCGGTTACTGGTGCATTTTTTGCTTGGACATTTTCTGTGAAATGAAGTGTTGTGATTAGTTTTGCGGTGATTATCTTTGTTTTGAAGTGATTAAAAAGTTTCTTGACATTAAAATGAATTCGGAAACGCTTGCAAATGTGCCTTGTGATGGATTAAAGTATGTGCAATCTTTATTCGGAAAGGTAAATACTTTCAAGTTTTACAGACGAATATAATAATCTCATTACTTCACCTAAACCTACTTTTTGAGTACCTATTTCTCAGAAATCTAAATTACGTAATAGGCATTTTAGTCGAAAATTGCCTTCAGGGTGCCTTTCCGGAACTTTTAAAGATACCTAGCTCATTTAATTGTGATCATTCCTGCGACAAGTTGTTTCGCGGAACGTGTTAAATAAGTATTCACACATATTTAATTAAGAAATAAGTACTCAAGAACAAGAACGGCTTTCCGAATTATCGAAAATTGCAATAGAAAAACAGCTGTTGGTAGAAATAAAACGTTCACCAAATTTTGACGCCGACTGATTACGCCGTTTTGAGTTAGAATATATAATTTTTATATTTTGTAAAGGCTGCTTAATTAATTGTAAAAATTAAAGCAGGCGCCAGGATCATGTTCTCTAAATGAATTGACAAAAAACGGCTTTTATCAAAGCTACTGAAGGTAAAGTAAATCTGTCTAGTAATTTTTACCATGCCTTCCGTGTGCGTGTGTGTGGTGTTTGTCATCTGTCTGTGATAAAGAAACGAAAATTGAAGAGTTATGGCTGTTCACATTGTGAGTAATTATAATTATAAATATTATCAACATCGTAAACAATGTGTAGTTAGAAATCAATCAATAACTTGTACGCCATCTAGTGGCCAGATTGTAATATTTTGCCTATAGCGACTGTTGCGAGCGAGTGAAATATGAACTAACTCTGAGCTCTGTTGTGCCAATAATGTTAATAGATGGCTCTTATACGTCTTATCATATTTTACACGAAACTGATAATATGAAAATGAAAAAGTTGCGATTTTGTAAAGGATTACCAATACTTTGAGTATATAATTTATAATATAAGAAAAAAATGGTGCTATTAAAAACATTTCATTTTAATTGCTAATAGCAAAAACTTACAATTATGAAATAAGAATATTAGTAAGAACTAAAACGAATCAGTCGGTAGGCACAACTTGTGACAGGCGATACGGTAGGTAGGTACTTAGTTTTTTTTTTTAAGTATGTTGGCTTGCCCTAAGTTTAACCACTAGGCACGCCACTGCTTATACGTCTTATCATATTTTACACGAAACTGATAATATGAAAATGAAAAAGTTGCGATTTTGTAAAGGATTACCAATACTTTGAGTATATAATTTATAATATAAGAAAAAAATGGTGCTATTAAAAACATTTCATTTTAATTGCTAATAGCAAAAACTTACAATTATGAAATAAGAATATTAGTAAGAACTAAAACGAATCAGTCGGTAGGCACAACTTGTGACAGGCGATACGGTAGGTAGGTACTTAGTTTTTTTTTTTAAGTATGTTGGCTTGCCCTAAGTTTAACCACTAGGCACGCCACTGGTATAGTGGTCGCAAGAGCTACTGCTGAGCATGAGGTCCTGGGTTCGATTCCTGAGTCGGACAGTGATTTTGGGTTTTCCATCTGGAATTTCACAGTAGCAGCCCGGTTGATGGCACTGGGCTCGCCCTATGTTACAGGACTTTAACATAACCTGCTAAATGTGGGTGTGCTATAAGGTGCACCTTTGCCTAACCCAGGGACTACAGGCGTGACGTTACGTCATGCTACTTTGTCATAGATTTCGAATCCTACCTAGGTGCAGCCAGTCGATTCTGTTAGAATTTCACCGCGAGAAGTTAGGTGAAGTGAGCTGTCATTCCATCTGATGCTAGGGAATGACACTAATGACTCACTTTAAGCTCACTTCACCCAAGTTATCACCGTGAGATTTTTACAGAACAGCACTACAGGTGATTGCAGGAACCAAAATTAATCGGTCTTGGTAGATCAATGTTTTGTCAATCTAGTAGGTTACAATAAAATATATTTTTAAAGTATCCGATTCTATTTTCAGAGAAAGAGATTTATAACGTGTTTATTTTTAAATAAAACCTGTATATATGACTGGGTAATATAAAACGTGGGAGTGGTGTAATCCTTCTTGATATAAACTGTGTTTTAATGCTATGCTAGGTAAGAGGGAAGAGGGTGTGCACCTGTGTCTGCGCGCACACCTGTGCACTATAATACCTCCCGCGCCGAAGGCTGGTCTCCGTTGAGATTGGCCGCCGCCGCCGTGGCCCAAATACGCTCTGGAGGACTTTAGGTACTATAACGGGTTTTAAAACAATCCAGCAATAGGTAAAACAATATCGTTACTGCCCATCTTGTTATGGATTTTTTTTTATTCGAGAAACTTACAGCTAATATAAACAGTGTTCTTAAACAATATGCATTTGAAGGCCATTTACAAGTTTCCACTGATAAACACTTGAAACAGAAAATAACAACAAAAAAGGTCGGTACAAAATACCTATAACAAACATAAATTAGGAAACAAAATAACACGATCGATTAATACCTACAAATCATTCAGACGAAAACAATTACTCTTTCGTAACAAAAGCTTTTCACCAACAAATGCTTAGGCCGAGAAACACTAGTATTGAAAATGTCCAAATGTTCACCAGTTAGTTTATTAAAACTTCTGCTCGCTCAAATTAGATACGAATTCTGCCTGTACGCGGACTTGGAATGAGGGACATGCAACATACTAGGTTTGCGAAACATTTTGTGTAACTAATCCTAAACTGCCTAACAGCTCAGGGCAATCTATAGTAGCATTTGCAATTTTAAATAAATATGCCATATCAGCAATGCGTCTGCGCTCATGCAGTGGTAAAATATAAAATCTCTCGCATCGCGCTATATAATTGGGCGTATATTTCCTAGTTTTGTACTGTAAGAAAACTAGGAACCGCTTTTGAATTCCCCCAATTCAGTCTATATAAATATTATAACTACGGTACCACACTTGTGAGGCGTACTCCAAATGGCAGCGGACCAAAGCCCAATAAAGGATTTTATACGTTTTAACGTTTTTAAAATCAGCTGATAACCTCAGTATAAATCCAAGTGCTTTGGAAGCTTTATTAACCACATTTTCAATATGTGCATGAAAAGCAACTTAGAGTCAAACAACCGACTTCCAAAAAACCGGCAATCCTTGTTGGGGCGACCCCCAACAAGGATTGCCACCCGGTGGCAACTGGGATTTTTTTCCCGATTGCCACCTGGTGACAATCTATGTGGGGGCGACTGGGACTATACGCAAAAACACTACAAAGTGAAAAATTACTGTAATTTCGGAAGTCGGTGTCAAAAAACGAAAATGCGGAACCAACGACACCGACTTCCTAAAGTTATTTTTCACTTTGTACTGTTTTTGGAAGTCGGTTATTTTTTTTTTTGTAAAAAAGTTTTTTTAGAAAGACATGTTGACAGTCATTAAGTGATTGTTTAAAAGCACTATAAACTGAAGCGTAACCCTTCTCTAAAACCTTCGCAAACAAGCAAAGCTTAGATATTGGCCTGTAGTTTTCTACATTGTCTTTAGGGCCTTTTTTATGAACGTGGGTAATAAAAGCTGTCTTCCAAATATGTGGTAGGTACTACTCCCTCACTAAGAGAACGACGAAATATTAGGGTAAGTGGTAAAGTTAAGCTTTGTGCGCACCTAATTATAAGTAGGTATACCAGGAATACCACCAGGCCCCGCTGACTTATCCACGTCAATAGCCTTGAACAGCTTCAATACTTCAGTTTCGCAGACTTCAATAGAGCTTATATCAGAGGCAGTCGTTCGATAAAGACAGTACATGTTGCTATCCAACTGAGTTACACCGGGGCTAGTGTTCTGGAGAAAGTTAAACTGGAAAACTTCGCTAAAAATGTTGCATATTTCATCACCATGTCCTGACGACTTCTGTCCATACTGCATAGCCGATGGAAACGTACATGAAGACTTTTGCTTGCTTTTGACGAAAGACCAAAAAGTTTTAGCCGATTTATTAATACTATTTTCTATCACCTCAATGTAACTGTCGAACATTTATTTTTCTAATAATTCGGCACGACTTCGCAAAGTTAAAAATGAATCATAGTCCGATAAATTTCCGCATTTCTTAAACTTGAAGTGTTATTTAAATTTTTCTTTAAGGAGTTTGATTAAAGGGGTTTTATACCAAGGGGGGTAATTAGACATAGATTTGATGACTTTAGTCGGAACGAGTTTCAAGTTTCCATTATAGAAAGACAACAAACTTTTTCTTTCCTGTGATGTGAGCTCATGATCCTCAACAAAATCTACCAAAAATACTAAGAGCTATATGGTGAGGGTCTTCAGGAACAAGAGGGTCAGAGCATTTATCGACAGTCAGGTGATTATTACAAAAAATTAGGTCCAACACCCGTTCATTGCGAGTCCTATGACCGTTGTACTGGACCAGATCAAATGTATTGAAAATATCAAAAAAAAATCTGTCTGAATAAAACCGTGAATATTTTCTGGGCGAAAAGAGCATTCATCATCAGTCACTTTATACTACTTTTCTCCGTTTTCATCAATTTTAGGGTTCCGTACAAAAGTGGTAAAAAGGAACCCTTATGGTGCGACTCAGTCTGTCTGTCTGTCCGTCCGTCTGTCATAGCTGGATATCTCAAGAACTAATCAACTTGAAATTTGATAGCATTAGTAGTTAAAAAAAACGCTTCAATGATTTAGTCAGTTTATTTGTTTGTCTGGAGAAATCTCTGTAATTCAAAATAGCAGCACTCATGTCGAAATTACATTTACTTAGTAACTACTGTTTCGGTCAGAATACGTTTCTAATGGTAGGTATCTTCTTTTCGTGTCGAGATTGTCAAGTGCTGATGATCAAGTCACAGTGCACTCCCCCTAAACTTCTAGCTGAATCTGGACCCGTAACCGATGGCAACGAGGTTTGCGAAACATTCAACCGCTTTTTTTTCTACGATTGGCTCCACCTTAGCCAACCTCATTCCCACACAACTACAACATCACAATACGGTAACAGCACCAGACTCTCAACCATATAACAGAGAACTCATAAGCTTCACATCATGCCAAGCCAGCGAAGTATCCAAAATAATCAAGAACCTTGATCCAAACTGCAGTGCCGGTATCGATGGTATAACTACTAAAGTCATCAAGTGCGTAAGTGACATAATTGTGAACAAACTGACCGACTGTATAAACATTCATCTTGCCAGTGGAACCTTTCCAGATCAATTAAAGGTAGCCAAAGTTACTCTAATCCACAAATCTGGTGTCAAAACGGATCCTAATAACTATAGACCTATCTCAGTCCTTCCGATTGTCTCTAAAATATTTGAAAGAGTCCTTTATACACGCTTAGATGAATACCTCACCTCAATAAATTTCCTCTTTGAAAGGCAATATGGGTTTCGAACACATTCTAATACACTGTCAGCTACTACAGATCTAATTACGAAAATACAAATGAGCATTGATCAAAAAAACATGGCGCTAGGCTTATTCATCGATCTTAAAAAGGCTTTTGATACAGTTAGCCATCCTATACTACTACAAAAGCTAAAAGACATAGGCGTATCAGGTGTGGCGTATAAAATGTTCGAATCATATTTGAATAACAGGCGCCAGGTGGTTAAAATTGGAGAATACCAAAGTAAACCGCATAATATCACGTTCGGTGTTCCCCAGGGATCACTGTTAGGTCCTCTATTCTTCTTAATATACATAAACTCCATCCATAAGGTTCCAATACACGGACATATTTCGCTATATGCGGACGATACCTGCCTTTTTTATTTTGGTGATTCTATAGCAGACATGATAAATCAAGCCCAAGAAGACCTAAACTTATTGGCAGTCTGGTTTCAACAAAATCTTCTAACAATCAATGCATCCAAGACTAGCTACGTCATATTTAAAGCCAAAAATAAGAAAATACCACCTCATCCACACCTTAAAATTGAAAACCAAATACTCGAACTCAAACAACACGAGAAATACCTTGGGTTAAGACTAGACTGCCATCTAAATTGGAAGGTTCAAATTGACTATATCAGATCCAAAATAACATCTTTATTGGGCTCACTACGAAACATCGTACACTGTCTGCCATATAGTGTACGTCAGACAATATACAACTCTTTAGTAAAGCCACACATACTATACCTAATCGAAATCTGGGGCAATGCACCTAAAACAAACCTAAAAGACCTACAAATCGCACAAAACAAAATTATTAAAATGCTTTATCACTACGACTACCTAACACCTACAATTAAAATATACAAGGACACGAATCTCTTGAACATCAAACAACTACACGCATACTGCACCTGCATACTCATTAGAAAAATACTCAATAAAACCATACATACACAAACTTCATTCATCAAACACATCAATTGCATAACCGTAGCAGTCGTAGAAAAAATCACATCGTACTTCCTCGAGTGAGAACCACTCAAGGTAAAAGATCACTCGTTTATGAGGGAGTGCAACTTTACAATAAATTACCGGATGAGATAAAGGATGCGAATCCGATCAATATTTTTAAAAACAAACTAAAAAAATATGTTCGTCAAAATATCAATATTAATTAGCCATAACATATTAATGCTCACCAAAAATAAATATAATATATATAAAAACTACAAAAAAAAAAAAAAAAAATAGCAACAGTAAACAAAAGTTGTAATACTGACTGATGTATCTGCATTGTGACAGCGGACCGCACTCTTTGTCTCACGGCAGGGTAGTTACGCGTAGTGACACAGTATTAGATTTTTAGGAGTACCCACGGACCTTAATAATGTGTAATACTAATGGATAATGCATAAATAACCTAATTCGTCAGGTTAATTGTAAGTCCGAGTGTCGAAGGACAATGATTAGTGTTTATACTTTGTTTAAATGTGTTCTCATGTAAGTGAAATGTAAATTTCTTAAAGTTTATTATCGTTTGCTATATATTTCCTACTTTGATTGAAATAAGAAAAAAACATATTTATGGAAAAATAAAACGTAATTTCTAAGCAACAGAGTTGAAAAACAACATAATTATTTGTGGTCGGTTTTGATGCACTCATCAAAAATCTAATACTATTAAAAAGGTCAAATCGAAGGTCGATGCTACTTTGTTTTTGTGCTGTCTGCGCCGAGTAGGTGACCACGTTGATTGCGGCGTCAGTGGCGTTCTTTAGGTCTTCTTCAGCGCAATGATTAGCGTAGAAATTGTTCGACGGTTATTAAAAAAAAATGCTGTTTGATGATGTCACCCTTTATTATTTTGATCCAGAAGAATCTAGGAGCAATTAGGCAAATAACAAAGTTAGTAAAATGAAGTTACCAACCAATCACCTATGCTTGGGTGGCAAGCATAGGTGATTGGTTGGTAACTTCATTTTTATTTAGAAGTTGGGCTGGGAGTTCAAAATAAAAATTAAGTATGGTTAAAATAAAACACCAAATATGGAGAAGAATACTCATTTTATTTTCAATTAAATAGGAATGTTTACAATACAAAGAACACATCATAGCTCTATATCTACAGACATGATTTAGTGACACTTACACAATGGCACATTGGTACCAAAAGCGTCAACGTGGTTTCTAATCAAGTGACAATTTTCTCACATTTGGGCAAGCTTGCTTTTTTGCAATGTTGTGACAAGACAAATAGGTCACAAGTTTTGTAATTTTAACAGAATATGTAATAATTATTATGACATAAACTTATATCTTATGTTTTAACTGTTGCAATCGCATCGTTTATAATTGCGTTTTAATGAACACTTTTATATTTTATTGAATTGCCCGGCTGTCATTCGTAGATTTTTGACAGTCGTTACGGGTAGTCAGAAGTCCAAAAGTCTGACTACCAGTCTTACCAAGAGGTATCGTGTTACCAAGTAACTGGGTTGTGGATGTCAGATTGGCAGTCGGTCCATGTAAAATATATTCAGCTGCATACGGTTAGATTGAACGCCGATCCTTACATAGACGGGAAAATGCCCGGCAGATTGATTATTGAATTGACACAGTGAAAACTTTTGCTATTGTCTATGTGATACGCAATAATAAAGGAGTCAAGTTCAAAGCAGCATCCAATTTATGAAATACTAGCGACCCGCCCCGGCTTCGCACGGGTGCAATGCTGATCACTACATAGTATAAAACAAAATCGCTTCCCGCTGTCTGTCTGTCTCTATGTATGCTTAGATCTTGAAAACTACGCTACGGATTTTGATGCAGTTTTTTTATAGATAAGAGTGATTCAAGAGGAAGGTTTATATGTATAATACATGCATAATATAGTAGAGAAACACTGATCATTTTAGAGCCGTTATTTCTCGTAAAAAGTATAGGATAAAATATCGTTATTGTGCGTTATCCCTAAGAGATAGACATATACCATTGTGGATTTTTTTGTAGACCTTTTTAAGGTGTACAATACTGTAGTACATTATTTTGATCTATCTCGTAGGATTCAGCCAGCGTTTGCAATGTAAACGCAAAAAATGTGTTTATTTACGACATCACATTACAAACCTCTAAAATTATCAGTGTTTCTCTACTACATAATATATTATGCATGTATTATAGATATAAACCTTCCTCTTGAATCACTATAGCTATTAAAAAAAAAACTATCAAAATTCGTTGGGTAGTTTCAAGCGCCACCGGCCGACTCCCCCGGCCGGTAACGCCCGCATTTTAACCCTGTAATATCTTCGAAAATATTCATTTAAATTACATGCTGTAAAGGGCCATAATGATCTATATGAAATGCACAATGTTTTTGAGGTACTTAATTGGATAAGGATTAATGCTGTATTGCCTAAAATTGCTTCTTAAATAAGCCATTATTTCTCGTAAAAAGTTAAGGATAAAAAATGGTTATTATGGGTTATCCCTAAGAGATAGACATATACCATCGCGGACTTTTTTGTAGAGCTTTTTAAGGTGTACAATACTGTAGTACATTATTTTGATCTATCTCGAATAGTTCAGCCAGCGTTTACAATAAAAATGTGTTTATTTACGACATCACATTAGAAACCTCTAAAATTATCAGTGTTTCTCTACTATATTATGCATGTATTATACATATAAACATTCCTCTTGAATCATTCTATGTATTAAAAAAAAACCGCATCAAAATCCGTTGCGGAGTTTTAAAGATCTAAGCATATATAGGGACAGACAGACGGGAAGCGACTTTGTTTTATACTATGTAGTGATGTACGGTATGTGATGGTGTATGTGATCATACTGATCATGGTACTGTGAGTCAGAATGTAAAAGTGTGAATGTTGGGAAACTGACGTAGATTAACAAATGTGTTCATTAATTTAAATTTTCTTGCTTTATTTTATCTACATTTCAAAGTGCGTCTATTTATTTCGATAGACAAGGCAAGTAGGACATGCTGTTTTTTTGTACAAAACCATAATTAATCAACATTATTTTCTTTTCCTCAATTGTGTAAACGAATGTTGAAATCTTTGTCAATAGGCTTTTGAGGAAATGTCGCACAAAATTTTGCTTTGTTCATACTTTACCCTAGACATTATGAATTAAGACAAAAAATAAAAAGTTTTCCTCAAGAAACTGGGCCTCAATATTAAGAAATCGTGTTGTGCTTTTCAAAATAACACTTTAAATAAATCACTTAGGTATTTAGTCTTTGCAACTGTTCAAACAGAATAGCACGAACGCACGAAGTAAACATAATTTCGAACGATATTCAAATTGAAAATACTCGTTTCTAACTACAATAACTAAAAACGAGTTGGCGAGCAGCAAGCTTCGAGTACGCGATGGCGACGAGGTGTAGATATATACCAAGGGTGACCACAGCGAGTGTTCTGCCCGCCAAGCGAGCGTCGCTGAACGAGTACTCTCAACAAACGAGTACGTGCCGGCGGTGTACACTAACCTACAATCTTTTCTTGAGCGAGGAACACGTTGATAGCTTAATGCTTCCTCGTCGTTGGTGAGACAGGTGCTTGTTTATGCTCGTCGCAAAAATTTTAGCAGAAATGCCACTGGTGAGTTGTGTTTTTGATTTAGAAATCGTTCGAATATATATGTTACGTTTGCATCGCGCGGTCGTGCTATCTCCACGTTTTATTAGATCAACAATTCATTTTTTATTACCAATTGGACTTTAGTTTGTCGTATACGGTTTACATGAAAACACTAGTCGATTGTAGTAATAATACAATATTTAAAGGCGTGTACAGACGCGTGTAATGTGTAATGTAATTTATCGTGTAACGTAACGCGAATTTTGCGTGTGGACGGGACTACGAGTGATACATGTAATGCTCGTAGTCCCGTCCACACACAGAATTTGCGTTACATTTCACTATACATTACATTACACGTTACATTCGTCTGGACCCGGCTTAAGCCAATCGAATGCTTTGAGAATCGAACTTGATTTCGTTCTATTACTAAAAGATGATCGACTTTTTTGGTACTGTCTTTTTTTCGCATTCGAATTTTGAAGAAATAATTTTGCATCATAATCATATTCTGAACTTTTTGTGCGTAAGAGTGGAATTTCCTGATGACCCGTCAAACAAGAATTGTTTAGATTTTTGATAAGGAAAGTAGGTATGTATTTTGTAGTTTGGAGAGCAATTATTTTAGTACATTACAATTATAAGTTAAATCAAACATTGGTGCCGATTCCCTTGTGCACAAACTAAACTAAATTTAAGGTCAGCGCATCTTTTTCTTTCTATTTCATTAAGAAAAGGACAAAATTTTAGTTTAGTCTTGTCAAATTAATCAGCGCCTGACGTAAAAGAAGAAGATAAAATTTGGTTTAAATTTATCGTGTGTCCTTTTAGAACCGTACAGAATATAATTATTTAAAAAAAAAAACATTGAAAAGAGTCTTGCAAATAATTAAATAATTTAAGAGCGACAATAGTTCAAGATATAATAAGTCAGACTAGCGACTGAAAAGGCTTGATTTTGAATTCTACCAGTTGTACTATTCACTCTTTTGCAAATTGAAAGTAAAATAGGTACAAGACTTTTATTATAACATTTTGCGAAATGAAACTCTCTTGTTAATCCGGGCACAGATATGAAAATTATGTAAGTACGTTGAAAATATTTTAAATCCCAAATACACTGAATCGTCTCGAATTCCTTTTATCGTTCAAAACTCTGATTAATCTACAAAACAGAAAGCTTAAACTTTTAATGAATTTACATCTATGGTCAAGATAACAAACTAAAACATATTTCTATACAATATTTACAAAAACTATAAAGTATACTTCACTACCATTTAATATTTGTAAGCTAGAAGAATAAAGACATTGAAATAAGGCAAGCATATGATGACAAAAAACGGCGGTAGGTATTATCGAAGTTTCCAGTAAGCCCAGGTAAGCGGGCGATATATTCCCACGGCGATTTTTTTCGCGCCCTGGATTTTGAACGCACTGCTTTTCTTAGTTGAAAATCAAATGCGAGATAAAATCCTACCGCGATATGTTTACGACCGTGAAGGAGGCTGAGGGTGCTCGAACTTAAAATTGAAATAAATCACGTTGTTATGACATACTTATCATTCACTATATTGGTGCTGGCAAATGGTGATGCATCAAGCTAGCGCGCGATATTCAAACTTTCTTACGTAAAAAACGAGAAAGTGCGGATGACAGTTAGAGTTGTCAAACTTGCTTACATGCTAAATGACTCCTCCTGACCTGACCGTAGATGAAAAACTTGAAAGTTTACTTTTAGGTGGTGTTCACTAATATTGCCTCCATGTGCCCCTAAAAAGCCTGTTTTTTTTTTGTGAAAAATCCGTCCTTTTATGTTATTGATTTTGGTTAGAAATAACCAGATAACTCAAACTTATTATTACAAAACAATTATTTAGTAGTTGTTTTTGGATGACTATCTTTAAACGACATATTAAGTATTATTATTTATTTGACAAAATCTAGTAACACGAATTATAGAATTAGCATTTATTATAGTTGAAACATAGCTGAAATATAGCTTATCCTAAGGCCTACTTTCATGACACCTCACTAAATGGTAAAAACGCTAAAAAACTATAATTATTTTGACATTCATAGACATGGTGGAGACGACAATACGACAGCAAATTCAACTGCGCATTTCTATTGACGTTCCCAATCCGCATAAAAAATTCTATCAAATATATCCAACAGCTTAGTCACTACAACTAGTCGGCTGATCGACAAAATCCACAGTCGGCCCATCACCAGCATTTAGTTTGTTAGAAAGATGTGTTATTTATTTCAATGTTAGGATTTCTTTCATAGTTCATGCATTAGTATCGCTAGTGTTTTCATTTATTGTCGTATTTTCGCCTCCAGATTGTATAGTAGACAGATTCAGAATGATGTTATCATTATATTTAGTGCCAACTTTATTTAGTGAGACGTCGTGTAGCCAGCCTTTATTTTAACATTATTTTATTTATAACTGTTAACATTTTTGTAACATAAGCTTTAGGCCTAAACTCCTGTACTGAATGGGCCATGCGACTATCATTATCTAATATTTTCTCTCATTCACTAATCTGGAGTTATATTACACACTCTCTAGTACGTCATATCGATAGTAAAAAACTTTTATCGATAAAATCATGCAGCTCTGCATAACATACTCACACAATCGAAGTAGTTGCCATTTTGAAAGAATGACACAACAAATAATGTTGCCAAAAGGAAACCTATTGCAACTTCGATTGTTTTACGCAATCAAGATGCTAGTTTTCCAAAGTGTCGGGAATTCTGGCAGACAGAAATTTTTGCCGTTTATTTTCGAAACTCACTTTTTGTCCGAACTATTATTATTACTTTCACAACAATCCCGACAACCCCTACATATCCTATCGAAATGCCAACCGCAACCATGGCCCATCGTGTACAAGGGTGTGATCACAAGCATATACATAAGCGTTGCGCAGTGAGGTCAATGCACCCTTACTTAATGTCTTCATAAGAATTTAATTGAGCTCCGTTGCCAACTTTGAATCGAGGCCGACCCCTTTACATGTATTTTTCTTTTTGTAGGTACTTTATAAGTAACTTAGGGCCGATTTTTAAAACGATAGATAATTTTTATTCGTAGAATAACATTGACGTCTGACAGATTTTGTATGGAAGAACTGTCAAAAATTCAAAACTTTTCCTCAGATAAAATTAACTGGCGTTGGAAAAATCAGTCTAAGGTATGACCATTTTAACAATAAGCAGCCTTGAAAATCGAATAAAATAACAGAAAAAAAAATTAGCAATATCCCTTTCATAACACTCCACATAAAATCGTAAAAACAAAACAAAAACTTAATTTAAAAAATAATATCAATTATAAACCTTGAAGGGGCCAGTCTTTATCAGTAGCGCAGCTTCATAAGTCCTTGCTTCACTCGGTCTACTCCGGTCTTCTGCCAGTAGACCGCGGTCTACTTGAGATCCATATCGTCTCCCAGTAGATCTTCACACTCCTTCTCCCATTGTTTATCGTCACCAGCCTTGTCTGCTACTACTTCATATTCTTTCAGTTCAGCTTCTAGTTCTTTCTCCCATTGTTCTAAAAACGGGTTAATTCTGAGTATTAGTTTGTGTTAATTAGTTAAACTTCGTTTTCTGAAAGCCTAGTCAATGTTCCGATAAGTTAATCAACCTTCAGGTGGGAGTAGTTAATTCTTTAAAAAAGAAAAAAATACTGGAATATCCCCCTCAGATTACATATTCAGGCTTAGGCTTTCAGAACACGAAGAATATTGTTTTTTTTTTACAAGTACTCCACAATATAATCCTACATCCATCGCTCAATGGTCAATTAAGTAGATCATTTTTCATGCATCCATCTTGCTGCACATCTTCGAACAGATTCTCGTGACAACGAGAAAGCCGATATTGTGATATACAAGTAGTATCACGTTGATATATTTCTTTTTTTTTTTCTGACGTAGTACAATATTATTATCTTTAGATACGTTGTGTTGTTATGGATGCAACAGTCTGAATTAACAATATCGTTGTGTTTATGTGATAGTGACACGTGGCCTTTAGCTAAAGGGGCACTAAAACTTGCTGAGTGCCTTTAGTTTTATTAGAACTGAGCAAGTTCACCTCTAAAAAGAATTTACTTATTGCTATGCGCGTGCTCCTATCACGTGAACTTAGCCTTATTGCTAGTATACTTACGTATTCACTTTATGGTACAAGTGGTCCTTCAGTACGTATCTTTTCAGGGTTCAGATACTTATTTTTTAATAGAATACCGACTGTCTTTTATTAAATATTTCAAACTGACAGTGGTATTACTATTGGCATGGTTTGATTGTCATTAAAGTACCAGGCACTATCTACAATTAAAATCTAAAATAACAACACCAATATTATTTTAGAATAATATAATTATTTCAATTCATAATAACTAACTATAAATGCCAATTTTTCCTTTTTAAATATACGTCGTAATTTTCACTAAACAATGTTTTAGTGTCGAAGAGTATATACTGTCGCTAGATACATGTGTTACATGTGTAGGGAACCTACTGGAAGAAGCAGACCACATCAGGCCAGGGTTACCAAGGATAACCTCGGTAGAAAATAAAATTTTGGAGGAAAGTCGCGAAGACACACAGATAGCCAAATTATTTAGTATTATTTCGGGACTATGATTAAATGGACACCGATTTACGATTATAATCACGACTAATTTATTGCTTAACAATTTTATTTGGAGTTGCTAGAGCCTTGGCGTTGACGGTCAAAGAAACAGTAGAATGTATACAAAATAATTATCGAATTCATTTCATGATATTTTTATATACATATTATTATATAAATGCACACTATACAGTACTCACCAATAAACATTAGATATAGATATATATCTTATAGATAAATACATACATAGATATGATTGGTTAATAAATACATACGATAGAAAGTGTGAATACTGTCACACATACATATATCCCAGAAGAAGACCATACTCTCGATATAAATACAGATAAAATTGCTGCTATTCTTGACCAACATCAATCCTCCAGCAACAATGCAAGTATTAATGACTCGGTAACAAAGAAACCCGGGCGACAGCATACTAGGCCTGTAGTCACAATCGATTCAACCATCAAACTCTATCATAAATGAGTCCAACTAGTTCTACACAACTTTAATAACATTGGATTATTTTCCTGATTAATATAGACCTAATGCTAATTGTAAATAATTACAAAACAAACGGGGAAGAAAATGTGTTGTCAGTAAATGTTCCAAAGAGTTATGAAGACGGCAGTTTGTATGGATTTATAATTGACTGTCACCCATAAGTGATATGTCGCGGCTATGAAGGGGTTCTGTTTGCGTACAAACAACATTTGTATCATCAATAAATACTTGATCTAACTTGAATCATTCCATAAATATACCCTTCTTTTCTAATAGACCTTGTTTGTGATTTTCTTTTAGGTCTGTATCATTTACGAATAAACATTCATAATTATTTGCACGTCCAATTTGTTGTTAAAATCATTATAGTAAGATGAATAATTTTAGATAGGCTGACAACACAACTTTATGTACAACATATTTGAAGTTTCAACATTGCTACGAGAAAAGAATTCAGAGGCAGTGAGAAAGTAACGCGAAGAGGTAACGACCAACTTTGAGAAATATGTAAGCGGATAGATATATAACAACACAAGATAAACAAGCAATAATAGACCACAAAGCTCAAGGAAGAGGGTTGATATACAAGTAGCAATGTCAAAACCTGAATAATATATACTTACATTTAACGCTACTGAGCCGAATTTTAATGAACTGTGTGATATTATCAGCTATATAACCTTAATCGATACTTAGACATATATAACATTTAGTAGACATTAAAATAGGTTCCATTGAGAAAATTTTATTTGATTTTTATTCTTTTATAGATAAGTATACAATTCAACCATAGTGGTCTTTACGTCAATAGCGAAATCTATAAACAGGAGATCGTTCCAATCTGTTAAGATGATGCTGCTAGCTATTGAAATACAGACCAATGTGCTACCAGTGACATACAACAGATTATAAATAAATACATGGTTATATATACAGTTGTTATAGACCTTATAACAAGGACAGAAAAGCTATATTGTCATATAACATTAAATTTGTATATATATACGACACACGAGATAACAACAAGGATGAAGATATGACAGAGTGATATATCTTTCGTTCAAATTAAAATGCAAACAGCGATAAATTCTATATAAGTAATAACGCTTGAAATTATATTTATAACGTGTGAGAGGATTAACAGTGATGTGGGCTTGACACAATAATGCCATGACTTGAATGTCAAGCTTACAGCATCAGACCGGAAACAATAAAATTATCGAGGTAAACCAAAACTTTTAGAAACAAAAACTGTTCAATATAGGGTAGATAAGCTTAGGTGATACATACAGAGATTTTGCAACCCATTTTAAATATCTCGCAGCGAAAGAACAGCTACAGTGTTCAATATTAACAGTTAAACTGATAATTAGATTTCTATCGTTACATGTGCGTACCCGCTAGCTAGATCGTGATGGCATTATTTTATCAAGATTGAAACAATTCTCATGAAGATAATAGCATAGTACATTCTTTGATGCAAGCATCGAATCGACTAGATATTTACTGTTCTATACATTACCCACCCCCCAGTACATAAAGAGGTACTCTCAAGCGGTCTACAACGCTAGAGCCTTCAGAAACCTATTTCCAATTTGATTTTTCATTCTTACATATGTGTTGAAAGAGGCAATATGGATGATGGGTACAATGCAATTTAATATTAAACTTCAATTATAGTAACAAGAATCACGGAAAATACACTAGATTCCTTAGTAAATATCTAGCTAGACCATATAATTAGAGAATAATATATAGAACAGTGGTGTTATAATATTGTGTGCTGTGGATGTAAAGAAGTCCTTTAAGCTGCATTCCGAGGAGAAAGAAAATATGCGTTTAACAACATTATTTATCCATTAAGTAAATAGAATCTAATGATATTTTGATTGTGCTAATGGATTCAATTTTGATATAGACAGATTATTTTAAACAATAAATAATTGGTTAGGAATTTATACTTGGACGAAAGACGTTACGTTTGTTAAACTCAGATCAAAATTATTGAACAGTTAATATTTTTCAGTCAAGTAGGAATAGTGGAGGATAATTTGATGCTATTTTAGTAAAAAGTGGGTATTAAAAGTGTGGTAGCCAGACAAATATTTACATAGAGCATGCAATGCAATATATTCCTCAAAGTTGGTTCTGATTTATAATGTGAATGATACCGCGCAACTTGTAATTTAATGTCAGGCCTAATGAAGTAAAGTTTATGAAAATAAAATAAAACTGAAACTAAATAATATGGCCATGTGTGTGAAAACATAAATTAAAGAAGAAACTAAAGAGATAATTCCTAGACGATACTTAAAATAAATTATTCCAACAAAATAAAACAAATTAAGAATGACCAGGTTTTTTTTAAAAGCCTTTGCACTTGTTATTTCCTTACCAAATATAACTTAAATGACAATACTTCTTGGTACTTAAATAATAAAACATTTAGGCTGTAAATAAAAAGTTGAAAAAATCAAGTCTTACCATCTTCGTTCTCTCTATCGACTTTCAAAGATTTTATTAGTTTCTTGGCGTCGTCAATCGACTCTTGTGACGATTTCTCATTAGTTATCAGATTCTCGCTTGCCGATTTATCATCGTCTAATTCGGAAAGAAAACAAATAATAAAAAAAAAAACAAATTGTGATAAAATAAGGAAACCAAAATAAAAAACGAACTTAATGTATGATGTAATGTGTAAAACTTTATTCTTTAAGTTTCGTGGATGTCGATGTCCTAGTCTAGTTTATAGTAACTACAGAACCACCCCATGTCACGAAATAAATCATTCTAACCCAATTAAAAATCATTGTGTATTCAAATGACACCTTGTAGGTCAGTTTCACGAGCAGTTTCTCGCTTCCAATATGCCTATTCGAATTATCTAAAAAAGGTGACTGGTAAAATCAGTCCGTACGATGGTCGCAAAATGAAAGGCGAGAATCACCTCACCTTTCAAAATGGAAGCTCATGTAAACAAAAATTCACATTTCGAGTAGTTGTCAAATCATAGTTCAGAAAATCGACTGATAAGTCGCGTATGATATGACATAGACTGTTTATCACATGATTGCGATTGTCGGCTGGCGACTCTCGCATGCTCAGTCTTGTATCTCGGCGGTTGAGACACTATCCTCGTACCAACGAGCCTTTAAACTCATGAACATTTTCAGTCTGTACTTATGTATGTTTTCTTAAAAACTGTATATCATGAGTATGTATGAACTAATGTGTGTTAATATCAATGTTATTAATACCCTGGGAGTCGTCGGCGCTGCTCTGACGGCCGGCAGCCGCGTCCGCTTCGTTAGCCTGGCAGATGAGTGACATGCGGTAGAAGTAGTTCCGCCAAAAGTTCTCCTCCGTGATACTGGAAAAAAATGAACAGAATATGAGCATCATCATCATCATTAAGCCGAAAGACGTCCATTGTTGAATATACAAACGTTAGAACATAAGTTTCCCAAGTTGCCTCAACGATCGTGTTATGAGAATATTAAAAAAAAAAAACATTAAAACGATAAAAAATTATAATTAGTAGGTGTTGGGCTGTTGTAATGCCCAATATACCTACACACATTTTTTTTTAAACCGCCTAAATAAATGGGAAGACTACGTGAATCTCTGCTTGGTGATGGGTGGTTTTACACCCATTGTTCAAAATCAAGTCATTTATTCAAATTAGGCTAAGAATCAGCACTTTTCGAACGTCAAATTTACAAAAGACAGTCCCCAGTATTTTTTAAGTGACGTCATAAAGTGCGGCTGTAAAGCCGGATTCATATTACAGTGTTGTGTCGTGTCGTGACGCCTTCTGACGCAGTGTTAGCCAATCAAAACTCGTTGTGATTTGACGTAGTCCTGAACAGATTTGTTTGATTGGTGTTGTCCCGAGTCTCGACACGGTTATGTGTCTGTGCCTTAAGGCTGAATTTAGTGCTCGACCGACGGTCAGCGCTGACATTGGTCCCGTACCGATATATACAGAGAGTAAAAAGACACTTAACGAAGCTGAGAGTCACTTGTACTTCCCGTCATTGATTTTTTTTTTTTTGTACTGGACTATTCCTGAGAATCTTCTGGTTACGGAGATATTGAAGGTCCTTTACACTTTAACTGATGTTTTTTTTTTAAGAAAACCAGTTTTTAATGTTATAACACAGCTTTAAATACTCCCACGACCCCTGTGCCATTGCATGCACCCATAAGCATAATGCTTTTCGTGTGTTACATTGCGCACTACCGCAAACAGCAAATGTTCACACCAAAAACAAAAGTCGTTTCCCAGCAATTATCTTTATGCTATGATACTTAGTTTGATGTACAGAATGCGTAGTTTAGCGCTATGTGATGTGTCTTTTACACCCTGTATACTTTACACGTCCATTTAACGTCAGCATCTAGGTTCGCGTAACCGACGGTACGCGACCGACGCGCGACGTCAGCGTAACATTAGTGTCCAGCCTTGAATGATATCGGTGTCAAGATAAGTGATAGCATAGAAGCCCTCTCACATGAAAGTTATGTTATTCTTTATTCCTTCCATTACTTTTAACGATACTGGTGCAGTGACTTTACAGGAGGAGCTGGCAGGTAGGTTAACACATATTTTTTTTTATTTTTTTATTAAGTATTAAATCAAAAAGTTTGAATTTTATTATTGAAAAATCAAAAAGATTCTAAAATATAAGATGCAGTGGTAAAGGTAGGTATGGCTCTACAAAATAAACACATATTATTAGTAATATTTAAATACACATTAAAATCATTTTTTTTTAAGAAAAAAAAGTAAGAAAATAATTATGTATGTGGATAGTATGATATCTGTGGTGAAGTACCTTGTTACCTTGAGGAATGTCCATTGCCATTTCTACTTTCTTTTCTATCTTTTAGGTATGATTTTAGTAAATCAAGAGCTATATTCCTAATCCCATAGTGCTCAAGTTTCAGCGGGAGTGTCGAATGGTTTACGCAATCAAACGCCTTAGATTCCAATGGCATCTTGTGCTTCTTCCTAGACGTTAAAAATGTTCTTTGTTAGGGTGACACCAGCGTCAGTGGTACAACGCCCTTTGGTGAAACCGTACTGAACAGTTCATGAAAAATGGATTTTTTATTAAAGTGGCGTAACATTTGATTGAGCATCAACTTTTCAAACACCTTACTGAGAACTAGCAAAACTGACACAGGCCTATAATTGTTGCGTTCTTTACTATCACTGGATTTAAACAAAGGAAATACTTTACTATGTTTCATGAGATCCGGAAAGACTACTAAAAAAAAAGAAAGAAAGAAGAAAGACTAAAAGAAATAAATATATGTACGTAAATACTAAAGACCCCTTGGTCTACACTGATGTAAAATATGAATGCTAAATAGGGCGCAATGGTTTCGATGATAGATCTACAAACTTTTACACACATTCCCCTGAGGTCTTCTGTTGATTTAATTTTAAGATTTTTAAAAGCTTTTATAAAATCCTGGGGGTTTGTACGTTGAAACCGAAACTCCGAAGAGCATGCCTTAACATTATTTCTAAGTAAGGCAGCAGAAAACGCGGGTGAGGAATTTAAAGTTTCACTAGTTTTAATGGGAATATTAGCAAAAAAGTTTTCGAATTCCTGAGCAATTTCTACATCTCAATTGATGGGGCCATGTGCAGTATCTAATTTAAATTCAGTGTTACGTTGTTTTTTCCTACCCGTTTTATTATTTATTATTTTCCGGGTAGTTTTTATTTTATCATCGGCTGACTTTATTTTAATGCTAATATAAAGAGATTTAGCTATTTTGCACACAATTTTAAAAGTCTTAGAATATGTTGCAACATACTGATTAAAGCGTGTGTTATTCATATGTTGCTTCAGGCCATACGATTCAAAAAGTTTTTCCCTGCTTTTACTAACACCTGAAGTCGCCCAATCACTAAATAAGAACTTTATGTAAATAATTTTATTCTTTAGTCGGAAAGTGTCATTAAATTACGTGTTTAATAGTGAAAAGAACTCGGCGTAGAACTAATTTGGGTCACACAAATGATTAAAACTGTGAACACATAATTTATTGGCCAAATAATTACTTAATTTCTCTATTTTTTTACATGTAAGTGGCCTAAACCTTATTAGAATCTTTTGTAAAGACATGTAGGAGCAACATGTTATTGTTTGTCCTCTGTGATCAGATGGCAACTTATTTACAATTCGTTTGTGTAAATAATCACAGTTACAAAAAATATTATCTATACAAGTGGTAGAGGAAGCTGTCACTCGGGTGAGTTCAATAAAAACATTTGACAAATCAAATGAACTAACCAATAACACCCAAACTTAACCAATGTTCTGTTAAACAAATGACATAAAACTTGGTATCTTAATTGTTTTTTTTTTTAGTTTTTAATTCTATTTCCAGTAATTTAGAAGAGCAACCTTGGATATTTTGGTTACATAATTTTGAAATATGTTGCACTCCCTTTAGTTTTTTTATTTTTATTATTCTGAGTAATATTGCCACAAGATACCTTTTTATTATTCTCTAATCCCCTTACTAATAAACGTTGTATAGCGTCTATATTGTTACACAACACTTTGTCTTCTTCTTTCAAATGTCAAATTACTGACGACTGAAAGAGAGAAATCAGTGTGTAGGTCACTATTCATCTGATATAATACGTTTATTAGTAAGGGGGTAATAATAATTGGCAATTTGAAGGGGTAACTTCCGTACAAGTATTACTAACTAGTTTAAAGAGTTATCCGGAGTGAACTCCACAACTGGCATTGAACTAAATATCTCATCACGTCTTCAAACGCTGCTATATATCAGTGTATTTATGACCTGTTTCAATCTATGTGGCAGATAATTTCATGCAAACACTGAGCTATTTATTAATTTATCTGGTAGAAAGAGGCTATTTAAACATTGAGAAACAGGTCTTTTCTGTCTCATTCCTCAATCCTAAGGGACAATCCTAAGGATCTTAGGATAAATTTATCGAGAAATGTGGGTGTACAACACTGTCTAACCCTTCGGGAAATACCGGTTTGATGTTTTGTTATGTTTTCCACAATCCATTACAAACACCTGCGTATTGAAACAGGCCCCTATTCTAGTTAAGCAAAAGGAATATGAAAGGGCCGCAGCAGGTGGCACTCTGTAGTTTCTGCCTTCAACAATAGGAAAAAAGGCGTGAATTTATGTATGATAACTTACACTTTTGGCACGAGATCGAAGCGCATCTTCTCAAGGTTCGGGTCCTCGCCCATGATGGCCACGGCAACCGGGTACATCTTGTCGTAGTCGAAGTCGAACTCCACGCCCGCAGGCGGAGCTCGCACGAAGTTCCGCCGGTCCTGGAAGAAAACACAGAATTCAATTAATATCGGTTTATGCTTGGTTTATGTAAAGTGGTGAAGACACATCGAAATGTTTTTGACCCAAAAATTCTAAGACAAGTAACATTTACCAAACCGCACAGGCCCACGTAGTCCAGAACAGTACAGAAAAAATCCTGAGTCGTCGCTGAGGGAACATTATAGGCTGATTATGCACTCCGCGAAGTTGAAAACTGCTGGAAACTAACTACCTTCGTGGTCATGGATACATGCCGTGTCTAAGAGAAGTGATGACGGACTATTCTAGGCTAGTCCATAACGGTGGCTATGCTGCGCAGTTCTCGCAGGGAAGAAAACCTTTTGTGAAATAGCACAGCAAACACAGTCAAGAATTCAAGGGCACTTAAAATTATATTTTTATTGACACGATATTTTTTCAGAAAGCAATATCGTATCGTAATTTATAAAGGTGAACCAGATTTTTTATCGGACACTATTTCGATAGGCCGTGAAAAAGTAACAACCCACGCCATTTTGAATTAAACTCCGGACCTCAGTTAAAAAAAAAATATCTGTATTCGTTATTTTGCTCTGTATTCGACACGCAGGTCGTGTTATTACATAAATTCCAACTTAGAGGAACATATACAACGTTTTCGCATCAAAAGTTTGGCCACAATGTTTTGATGAAGATACTGATACTGATGAAGGCAGTAATTTCTTTAACTGGCTTGACTGCCGTCCTGAAATTCTGAGTCAGCTTGTGGTCTAGACAGATGCAGCAAGAATGAGTTCCCAACACGGAGTTACAGACATGTGACCACCGCGACCCTAAAGCTGGGCAATACTATATTTTGGGATCTACCACAGCTTTTATGAGGGACCTGAGACTACTCAAGCTACATAAGTACAGTAGCGTTTCATACGAATATAACATTAAGCTATTAGCTTATGTAGATAAGGTATGTAGATTTCGTATGAAACGCGACTAGCTTCAGCAAAGTCCAAGTTTGATCTAAAGATCTCAAGCATAAGAAACTTCATAAGCCTGCCCAGCCATATAAAGGCTGTATACTCATATTGGTACTGACAATTATAATGGCGTGTTGAAAGGTGGTGACCCAACACTATAGAATGCCTCTCGGTAGCAGATTGTTCACCCCGCGATATTGTTTTGTTTGATTTAGTAAATCGAGAGGGTCAGAAGTTGTTTTGATTCCAAGACGGATCAACAGTGATCACTCGTAAGGATCAACCGATCAAGTGGCTCAAAACTTTGTAATCTTTACTAAGACATTCCTTAATGCTAGGGATTTAAAATTTATTGACAAAGCTTTACTAGGATTGCGATGGATTGTTTTTATCGAACGACCGTGAAGATAAGGGTACTTCTACCGGATTTTGCTATTTAGCTTCAAGTATAAGAATTCCTACTATATTAATCCCAAGAATAGGGCTATAATTGAAAAACCTTAAGTGATATTAGGGGGTATTACTTAGGGTCAGTCTTTAAATGAATGCCCAAAATATTGATGGCAAAAATATGGTTTTTGATACTTTCAACTCAAATAGCAGCCAGGGGTTTTGTATTGTAGTTGTAATAGTTAAAACATGTTTGGTATGTTATATTCAGTTATAAGTTGGTATTTTTAAATGATAAGCTTAAAACACTTGTAATAAATGTATGAGTTTTGGCATTTTCAATCTCAATTAGCAGCCGGGGGGTTAATTGTAGACTTTTTTCGAAAGCTCTAGGAAGTGGTGAAGGGCAGGCGTTTTGGGGGACTGTCTTTTGTAATTTTGACGTTCGAAAAGTGCTGATTCTCAGCCTAGTTTGAATAAATGACTTATGATTTTGATTTCTTTCTTTATAATAGTAAAAAATGCTCACGATGTTATTTCCCATAAGAAAAGAGCTTTTTTTTTCTGGCCGGCACTTTAATTTTTGGGTACAAAATGGATGATGTCCTTTATAGCTTCTCGTGACTGGGTCGTTTAATGGATAGTCTATATAATTGTGCTTATAGTGTGACAAATGTAAAATGTATAGTCTACAATGTATACAGAGCAATGTGTTCTTGTTTTATGAAATAAATAAATAAAAATATTTTGATAAATATTTTTATTATTTAATTATTTATTATTATTTATATTATCACTGTCCAAATCACAGCGATCTTTATACTCATCCTAATAAGTTTGCTGTTGGTTTGCTCCCACTGACAAGTCTGTCAAAATTATTGTGATATTTATTCTCGTTACAATAAGGTTGCTGTTAGGCTGCTGCTGTGTACTATACGTATTTGATTTTAGAACTAATATGACAGCTGTCAACTTGACAGGCCGGCGGCGGCCCGCCAAAACAAAAACAAATAAAGATCACAGAGATTGATCCGGAAAGCTGGCATTGATGTGACTGTGATGTTGGTGATCATTGTGACTATCCTTTCAATGCACTGAGTTGATTGATTTGCGCTCGCGCCTCACGTATTCGGTGGACCGTGTTTACATTATTGTTGTTGTATACTTGTGGTAGTATAGGGTTAGTAGTAAATAATACTCACAGTAGACAAGGAGAGGCATTCCTCCTTGAGGGCTGGTTCGTTGGGAGCTCCGACCCAGGGGGGCACGGCGGCGGCGCTGCCACGGCCCTCCTGTCCCTTGATGAACGCGTCCTGTTCGCGGTTGAACTCGCCGAGGATGCTCTGTGAGACAAGAGAAAGTTCTCATAAGTATATGTCTTAGAAACATCACGCCTGTATTCCCGAAGGGTTAGGCAGAGGCATATAGTAGAGATACCTATAGTACAACCCACATTTCGAATGTTACGTTTAAGTTCCATATAAGGTGGCCACCCTATTGCCATCAACAGGCACAAATCCACTCCCAGCTGCTGGTAGTGACTGCCCGGGCTACCTACCGATTGTACAGACGCCAGCACCTCAAGCTACTACGATCTGTCGAATTTCTTTAAAAGAATTTCAACTTTATCACTAAAGCATAAGTTTCAAAGTTGATTGGGAAAATTTGACAGTTTCGGGTAGCTTGATGGGCTGGCGTCTGTACTTAGATATAGTCACTGGAAGAGGTTATTTTACTGCACCTTATAATCTTTCTTGATGAAAATAATGAATGTTGCTAAGGGCTGATTTTTCAATCATCTGATAACTTTATTCGAGGAATAATTTTGAAATTTTGACAATTATTTTTTCATACAAAAACTGTCAAACATCAATTTTATTCCTCGAATAAAAGTTATCTAGCGATGGAAAAATTAGCCCTAAGACTGATAGAGATATACCATAGATTAAAAATGATCATGATTTTATTAAGTGTGATTGATTTGGGCAATATAATAATACTTCTTAATCTTTTTGATTGATTTACACTCAATTTCACAAGAAATTGTACGCCGTTATTTGTAAAAGATGAAAGACGTTATTAAAAATTTATGTTTATATGAAAATATATGTTATTGCTAATTGCACAATCACCTAATAGTTTATCCACTCGCCGTCATTATCGATTATAGCTTGGCATCTTTTCGGCATGCTTTCCAAGAGATTTTCACGCACATTTTTTGAGCATTTAAATTGTCGGTCAATAAGTACAAACAGCCAAAACCACGTTTAGAGAAGCATCCCCAAACATGCAGTTTTACCGGGTGTTTAACAATCCGTTGAAGCAACCTGTCATGCCTCGTACACCAGGCTTTTGAAAGAGAAGACCAGGCCCAAAAAGATGATTCGTCTGTAAATATGACTTCATCCTAATCTCTATCCAAGTTTTTCTTTGCCCATGCCAGTCGTTTATTTCTGTGTCTTGTTTTTGCGATAACAATGGTTTTTTTATAGTCGACCTAAATGCAATATTATTTTCTTGCAGACGGCGTCTTATCGTACTGATAGACACAAAAATTCCTTTTTCCCGCAATTTTATTTTGGCCTGACTCAGAGTAAGATTCGGTTTCTGCTTAAACAGACGCACGATCTGATTGTCCTCAGTTTTCTTTGTCACGCGCGTTAGTCCTCTCCCCGGAAAGTCGTCCACGTTTCCAACCTCTAAATATCTTCTGACCCATTTCGAAACGAATGCCTTCGACTTTCTAAGAACTTTAGCAGCTTTAGAACTTTAGCCATATGAAAGCTTCGGTCCTTTTGGATGATTTACGAGGAACACTGCCTCGTGACGCTTCAGATATTTTGCACTCATTTGAAAATGCAAGTAACAAAACAAAACAAAACCTCTTACACTGTTGATCTATACACTTTGCAAAAGCGTGTTAATTATAGATTCGAAATCGTAAACAGAGATGGCGCTGAGGGCGTTACGTTTAAAATGATAGCATACACTTTCTTGTGGAACTGAGTGTAGTAAGTACTAAATAGATTAACGTAATGCCATTGAATTGGGTAAAAACAAAGACTATTATAACCACTTGACTGCGTATACAGTGCCCCGACGCACGAAAACTATTAGTATTTTGTCGCCTATGTATAGGCTACGGTACTAGTAGCAATTTTAGTTGTGTCCAAGTGTTAGACCTGCGTGCACGCTAAATTAATATAATTTTTTTATAACGTTTATGCAATTATAACGCATCAAAATGCCTTCATGCGCGGTGAAGTGGTGTGGGAAACATTCTTAGACATCTAGTTACAAAAAGGATGATATAACTTTTCATCGGTACATAAACATTACGAAAAATTATTTTTGATTTAATCAGATTATAAGCCACTGCAGGGGTCTATTTAAAATGGTGGCTGGGTAAACGAGCACACTTTTTGAGTCGCGCGTTGATGTCTTTTGGAAAAGTCTCGTTCTTGTATTACACAATTCTAATGCTTCTATCCCTTTCTTTCCTTTTGTATGTTTATCGTAAAAAATAGTGCTGTTATCTTTAATAGCTGAAAGTTGATATCGAGAAAAATAAAATGAATACACTTTTTATTCAATTCACATACTTTAATAAAATAACTATCTACTATTAACCGACTTCAAAAAAGAAATACCGAAGAACTGAGAACCTCCTCGGTTTTCAGTTCGTCGGTTTTTTTTTTTTTTGTATTTTCCGGGATTTTTTAGTTCTTTCTGTCCCCGACCGGGGCCGATCAGTCCATTTCCGGGATTTTTTTTGTAATTGATTGATTTTGATTAAATATTATTTCTATGATTTTGATTTAGTATTTATTAAATTGTTAAAATCCATTTTATCGATATCGACTATTTTCTCTTAATGAAGTAAAGCAGCCCTAACGATGCAACTTGACCTTGAACTGACCAATTGCAGCCGTGCGTTCTTCCTCATCCCCCGGCCCGCAGTAGTGAGTCGTGTGCTTCGAAGAAATCGGCCCATACGCTCTCTAGTGGTTATATTCTCTATGGGTAAAAATTATCTCCTTTTGCTGGATTTATCCAATTATTACTAATGACCAAAATTCCTACATAAGTCCAGTGCACCTCATCAAAATTAGAATACCAAAAACAAACATACGTCATGAGTTTCGTCGCGAGGAACACAGATTTGTGACAGCTTTAGATTCGTTCAAATTAGAAAATTGGATTTGCGTATCTGTGAGTGGATGACATTAACTTATCAACTAATAAATTAATGCGATGATGACATAAAATTATCAATAAATAGTTAAGTAATTAGGTCGTTAACATGAATTTTATCAATTAATTCATGACTTGATTTAAATCCTGAAGTGATTGTTTTAGTAATAGTAAAAGATAGTGATTGTTTTAGGAACTACTTTGTTAGTAGAAGTTGCAAAACCTGTACGTTTTTTGATTTCGCTATTTTATTTAGCATCATTTTAGGAATAAGGAAAATGTCGTGATGAAAGTTTTGAGTATGAATGGGGATAGCTATAAGAGTAGAAGAATACCAAAGAAACGATGGATGGACTGCGTGAAAGATGGTGAAGAGGATGATTACTGAGATGACGACTAATAGAGAAGTACGGAAGAAGACATGTTCCGTCGACCACAAATAAATTGGGATAAGAGCGGGAGATTTGGCAGGCCTGTTGGTCTAGTGGTCAGTGGCCCTGACTACTATACGCAAGGTCGTGGGTTCGATTCCCACACTGGTTCACAAATGTTTGTGTGGAGAGCACGATCATTTGTTCTTTGTCTGGGTGTAATTTATCTATAATATGTATGTATTTAGAAATATATTTGTATGTTTATCAGTTGTCTAGTACTCATAGCACAAGCTCTGCATAGTTTGGGACTAGATGGCGTTGTGTGAAAGTTGTGGAATATTATTATTATTATTAATTATGACTTTTAGTTATATAAACTGTTATTATGTTCAAACGTGTGAATCGCGAACAAAAACTGCCATTTCACACATATTTGAAGATATCATAATGATAGCATCTGTCAGTATACTACACGTAATAAACTATAATGCTGTAAGTAGTAATTAGGTAAGTTTAAATAAGCCGTGGGAAATTCCGGAAAATCCAACTTCAATTCACAAAATCGTCTGTTGAGAAGATGTATAAAAGGCTAAAACCATTTATTTATAAGAAAGATGTTCGAAACACAACGAGGGGAAGTGTTTCGTCTGGCCATTTTGAAGGATATACCAATAAAGTTATATGTTTCAAAATGATCAGACGTGAACGAAACAAAAGGAGTAGGTATGTAAGTGTTCGTACACACTAGCAGAGGCAACAGCAGCCGTCACCTTTGTCGTTGACGCGTGCCGCTCGTCTGTATATACACTAAGGCACACGCACGAAGCTGTTCGTTTTCTAGTTTCTGCCTGCGCCCAAGAGGAAAAGACCTGGTTTGAGTTAATTCTTGACCTTCAGAGATAGTAGATAACACAGTATCTAATCTATAAATAATTCGTTAAATCTTATAATCTTTGTAATCGGACAGCTGATGATCCTCTCATCTGGAACATTGTAATTTGTATAAGCATTATCTGCCCTGTCAAAAATAACTTTGAATGTGTGTATTAGTATTTTGTTATTGGCTTATCTGTTTGTTTAAGATCGCTATCGTTATTTGTATAGAATTAGTTCGTGGGAGGTCAGATAGGCTGTAAAATATTGGCAATCAGCTGCATCCGATTAGACTGGAAACCGACCCCAACATAGTTTTGAAAAGGCTAGGCAGTTGATAATGTTGGATGGCTTCATTATTTCATATCTGTCTGGGAAAGATATTGTAAAAACGAACGGGGTATCTATACTGTTTGGTAAGCCGTAACATAACTTTTACGGTACTCATTGTTAGTTTTACACTTAACAGAAAACTAGGCGGAGTCGTTTTACTAGCATAATAAATGAGCTGAAAAATAAATGTTTTGCTTGGCAAGCTTCCAGTTCCAGTGAGTTTTAACAGCAACTACAAAACTTGCCTAGTTAACTATTTGTCTGCTACGTCTTTCAACTTTATTTTATAACTTATAAAACTTCTTCGTAGAATGTCTTAGTTACTTTGTAAAATTACTTGATATTTACGTACGTACAACTTAACCTTGGATCATAATAATACTAGCCTGTTACTGTCCCACAGCTGGGCAAATGCCTCTTCTCATATAGAGAAGGCATTGATCACCACGATTGCTCAAGAAAGCTTGGCCATTTCAAACTATATATTATCTCTTCAGGTTTCCTCACGATGTTTTCTCCTTCACAGATGTCAGTAATGTTATAAGTACAATACTTAATTTCAAGCTTCAATATTTTCATTTGGATAAATAGTTTGTCTCAAATAAAAACTTTATAAAAAACAAATTTTGTTAGTTTCTTTAACTTTTAAATTTGATGCGACACCTTAAGATGTTAACGTAAGAACTTGAAATTCTATTTTTATATCTCTAAGAATGTCGATCATCCATTGGTGACACAGGAGTAACAAAGTTTTTTTTTTTTCACTCCATCCTACTGTATAAGTCTGATGCTTTTGTTACTATTATTCTTATGTAATGCTGTATACAGAAGCTGTTGGTTTGCCTCTAATAAATAAATAAATAAATGGTCGTTGTTACAGTTTTGATTCTACCGCAATCTGTCTACTCATCTTCAACTAGATGCAGACTAACATCGCCACTATCGCAATAAAAGAGTCCGTATGCAAACAATAATTACATTCAACCTGCGACACTCGAGATAACAGTTAATACCGGTCTAATTACTACAGTAGTACGCACAATTTAATAAGATTATTACTGCAGAAATGTCACAGTGATTAAAACAAAAGAAATAAAATAAGAAACAAAAATGGATACAGAATCAAATACAAAGACAGATACGAAGAATTTGAAAATGGATACGAAAGTGGAAGAGCCAGAAAAGATGATAAAGGCAATAGGGGAGTTTGGGAAATGGCAAGTGATGCTATGGTTACTGATAGCATTCCCGACAAAGATGTCATCGACGTGGCATCAACTAGGTATAGTGTTCATAGCACCACAGACCACATATATCTGCACGCAGACGAATCTAACGGACAGTATACAAATGGGCACGTGTTATAGTGACTGTGTTAGTTATGACTTCCACACAGAATTCGAGAATACGATAATTTCTCAGTGGGAACTGATATGTGATAAAGCTTGGCTGGCGAACTTCACCCAAACGATTTGCATGTTCGGTGTCCTGGTCGGGAGTATTGTCTTCGGTTATATAGCTGACAGGTGAGCAAAGCGTTTGTGACTTATATTGTAAATTGTTCCCGAGTAGTTTCTTGTTCAGTATGTTATATACCACTGGACAGAAAAAAACAGATATACTATGTCACGGTTCACCGATCTGTACCCGGCATTACCTTTGTAACTCAAAACAAGAGTATTGATCATAGCTTATACGTGATGAAAAATCTACACCACAGAACGTATACGTTTTGTATTAAGTATACTAAGACGATCATCCAGCAGCCGTTGATCCTGCGCCTGATTTCAAAGATTTGAAAGTATCATTCTTGCTATCTATGTAAGCAATGGTTATCACATAGAAGATGCTATTAATTACAGATTTGGAAGACGACCAGCATTGCTGATATCATGCATGCTGCAGCTAGTAACTACGCTTGTCGAAGCCTTCTGCCCAACCTACTGGCTGTTCACTACGGTCCGGTTCTTCATCGGTGCTGCCACCGCCGGAACGATTCTATGCTCCTTCATCCTGATGATGGAAATTATCGGGCCATTGAGGAGAGAGCTTATGAACTGCCTCTGTGCTTTACCAATTCCAGTCGGTCAGATGCTTATGCCACTTTTTGCATACTACTTGAGAACTTGGGACAGTTTCTGTCTGGGCGTTGCGATTCCCCATGTTTTGTACCTGACATATTTCTTTATATTGCCCGAATCTCCAAAGTGGTTGTTGAGTGTTGGTAAATTGGAGGAGGCTAGTAAGGTGATGACGCAGGCTGCGAAATGGTAAGCATACGTACGATACATATTGGTACAAAATACTGGTATTCAGCTGCATCTGGTTAGACTGGAAGCTGACCCCAACATAGTTGGGAAAAGGCTAGGCAGATGATGACGTACGATACATATTCAAATTTGACGGCACGGTTGGCGCAGTGGTTAAGCGATTGACTGCTGCGGTGCGTGTCGCGGGTTCGATTCCCGCACGGAACAAATATTTGTATGACCTACAAGTAGTTGTTCCGGGTCTGGCTGTTTTTGTATGTGAGTTTAAATGTTTGTAAACGCACCCACAATACAGGAGAAATTCCTAGTGTGGGGCAACGTTTTTTTTTTTTTTTTTTAAATAAAAAAAGTAATAAAAAATAAATATTCTAATAATCACAATCCCTCTATATCAATCAAATGATTTACCTCGTACTTATTGGTTTCCAGGAACAATCTGCCATCAGATAACATGCTAGATGTAGCTAAAAGTATAGCAAGTGAAAAGGTGAACTCAAACGAGACCATCCGCAAGGCCACCTACTTGGACTTGCTCAAGACTCGGGTGCTCAGGATCAACACTTTGTGCTCCTGTCTCATTTGGTTCGTGCTCGGCATGAGCTTCTATGGAAGCAACCAATACATAGGACAGACCGGTTCCAACGTTTTTATTTCTGTTGCTTTGGCTGGAGTATTACAGGTTGTTATTATTTTATTTTATAATATTATCGCAGTCATAATAAAGTTTGTTCGTAGAAATGAGACTTGAGTAGAATGTTAGCTAAGATCACTTCATATTGAGATAAGCTTGTTATGTCATCCACAGACACACAGACGTAATATATACATTATTTAAACAGATAAATTTTGAAGCACTACAAACATTTATTGAGGTTTTTATGATTTTAACATCTCGCTGTTTCTATTTTCCAAGATCTTGCTTATTTTAGCATCTACTATTCTGTCTAGTTCCCTGGCATGTCCCTCGCCGGACTCATGTGCAAATACTTCGGGAGGAAGATCACGATGATCAGCTTCTTCATCGTCTGCGGAGGAAGTAATGCCTTGCTGGTTGTGCCAGAAGACTGGTTCGCTGTAAGACTGACTATGGGGGCCATTGGTGTGGGATGTGCATCGGGAGCTTTCGCTACCATGTGAGTATAATAAATAACAATAACAGCCTATTACTGCCCCACCGAAGGGCAAAATCTTTTTCTCATACAGAGAAGGCATGAGCATTGATCACCACGTCAGCTCAAGACGGATTGGCGATTTCACGTTTTCGTTAACCGATGTCAATATTTTGTTTTGAGAATGATCTTGAGGTTCATATTAATTGGTTCTAGTGCCTTTAGTAATTTATGAAAACTCAAAGGCGATAATCAAAACGGAATTATTTAATCATTTTCTTTCAACAATGTTTTTTAATACAACAATAAATAATTTCCTTAGTTCGTATTAAGACTGTTTATTCCTTGGGAATTTTTAATCCTTTGCGCTCATCTTACACTGCATCATTTTTATCTGTCCAATTCTATCCAATAAATCCTAAATGTTCTTCTTCAATTTCCAGGTACATGTACACTACAGAACTGTTCCCGACCGTAGCCCGTAACATGGCTATGGGAGCCTCCTCCACCACATCCAGGGTAGGCTCCATGATAGCCCCTTACGTGGCTGGCATGACCGTCTTTGCTGCGTGGCTACCTCCAGTGGCCTTTGCTATTTTGCCTGTACTTGGTGCCATTACCTGTGCCTTCTTGCCTGAGACGAGGGGCAACTCCCTATCGGATCATTTGTCTTAGACAGTGCATACTGATACTTCTTCTGTTTTCAAAGGAATGTTTTCTGACAGCAGCTGTCAATCTGAAGTGACATTAGTTTTTTTTTTTTTTAGTTGTTCTTATTGTTTATGTTTGTTCCTTAGTTATTGGCTAGGGAAGTGATATTATTGTTACTGAGTTATTTTATACATTATATTCTTTAGTTACAGTGGAGTTTACAGTTTCAAATGTAATCGGTTAAGTAGCAAGTATAGTAAGTAAGAGTTTATAAACATAAATATATTTTTTTATATAGAACATTATATACAGCATATTAATTATTTGTTTTTAGAAATCCTTGTGTAATTAAAGTTTTCAATTTAAATATCGATTCAGCTAAAAGAACAGTTTTTCAGTTCAATGAGCCACAATAATCGATTCGTTTGCAGACTAACTCGGATGGTAAACAAAATGCTTCACGTCACATGAAATTCGCGTTTCCTGTGTAAATAAACGACAAAATTAATGTTGTATTAATATTTAACGTGCACTCAAATGTAGCGGGTATAATTCATTCATTGGAACTGTTATTATTTAAACGGAACTGGTATTTGTTTTGTGAAATATATCTATTAATTAATGTAGAGTCAGTTTTGGGTAAATATTGTGAATGACTACGCCTTTGAAAGCCTAATTTTTATGTGTGTGCTGTTCTCAATGATTAAAAGGACTTGTAAATCAACAGCAAGACCTACGATATATTAACTACATCAGTTTTATTTTTCTAAAGAAAACTTAGCAATCCCCTGCGCAAATCGCTTGATGCAATCTGTGAAACACATGATAATAGCTCATCTGTGTCACTCGCCCGCTCCGGGCAGGTACACAGTTTACCGCGTCTGTGTCCCGCCCAGAGCGGGCAGTTAATCACTGTAATAGTAAATTTGTTTGTAAAAACTGTATCTATCTCGCTCACACGGACACAGACGCGGTAATCTGTGTACTCGCCCGGCACAGATGAAGGGATAATCTAACTGTTACCTAAATACAAGAAGGCAAGACAGGTTAAGTTTGATCCTTATCAAGCCAGTAATAATGTGGCAGCATCTACATCGCCACATGCGAACTACGCACTACACATGCCAAATCCTGCATCGCGCAAGCAGACTTTACCGCGCAACTAGCAAATATACACGTCCTAACATCAATCGTCGGGCAGGCAGCAGACAACACCCGTCTGGTCGGAGGATCCACCCTTTTCTATAGATGATGATGATGATGTTAACTTTACACCCTATACATCATGCTTCTATACTAAATTTTCCGCAAGCGAAGCACTGAGTAGTCATGACTGTGAATATTAATCCAGCACGTTATATAGAAATCGATGTCAAAGTACACTGGAATATTATTACTGGGAAAGCTGAACAACAATAGCTGTAAAACGAATTAAATTCCACATTAGCAGCTCGACGGGGTGTTGAAAGGGGGGTGGAAAGCGGGGGTGTTCGTTTGTGAGAAAACTGGGTCAACTTAGAACACAATTTATTATTGTTAACGGGAACACCGGACAATTAAGTAATTAAATGGAAAGGTATGAGCGACACGATACTAAAATTCATATAAATGTGATTACGGAGAATGGGGTTATAAATAAAAAATATATAATAAAGGAAGATTAATTATAACGGGGATAAACAGAATGAACACACTGAATTTTATACAAATAGATACAGTTCAAAGAAATGTATACATGTTCTATTGAAGTATAACAGTGACAACTGGAATAAAGCGAAATGAAGCGTTCCAGACACAAAGTATCATATAAATTGCATGTTTGTACAGTTTATCTTTGCAAACAAAACAGAGGCCATTCATTGACTACACAGCTTACATATGTTTATACTAAGTTAAATGATATTTCATTGAATAACTTAACGGAAACTTTTATTATCTTAGGGGATTTTAATTTGCCATTTTGTATGAAACGAAATTTTTTGCGTCTGAATGATTTTTAGTTTGTATTAATCGATCGTGTTATTTTCTTTCCTAATTTATGTTATAAGTATTTTGTACCGACCTTTCTTGTTGTCTTTTTTGTTTCAAGTGTTTATCAGTGAAAACTTGTAAATGGACTTCAAATGCATATTGTTTAAGAACACTGTTTATATTAGCTTGTAAGTTTCCCGAATAGAATAAAATGAAAATAACATTAATTATACAAGTACGAAGAAATGTAAACCACCTTCCAATATCTGTTTTATCCATGGAATAAATAATTTAGAATTCGAAAGAAGCGATGTTTTCATGGATTACAATGAAATTCATGACAACCAGTAGATATGACAACCAATATGACGACAAAACAGAACTGCTTATATCCAGAATTGTGGATATAAGCAGCTCTGTTAAACCAAGCGTGGCGCTGATTTTCAACTGGTTGATCCTACGGCTGCAAGTCTTTCATTATGATGACGAAATTAAAATATGGTATGATAAGTAAGGTCGTCCGTCCATCTAGCTTGGGCGCGCCCCACACTATGCTTGCCGATACGCGGTCTCCACTCCAGGACTCGTCTGCACCGCCGGCCATCGGTACTTCGACAAACATTGCCAGCCTGCAAGCTATGTCGGTAACTCCGGTTCTTTTCCGGATAATTTCATTCCTGATTTTATGCTTCAAAGAGACTCCGAGCACAGCTCGCTCCATAGCGCGCTGAGCGAGCTTAAATTTGTGGACCAGCCCGACCGTCAGTGTCCACGTTTTGGCACCGTATGTCATGATGGACAGACGACCTAAGGAACGTGGCTGGGATAGACTGGATGCGGAAAGCGAAGGACAGGGTGTTGTGGTGCAGCCTGGGGTGAACTATGTCCAGTAGTGGACTGCAATAGGCTGAGTGGATTGATAAGTAAGATATTTACACAATTAAGCAAAGGAATAGTACCAAAAGCCATTTATTTTCTCAACAAAATTGGACATCAGACTTTCAAAGAGCCATTTAAGCCTTTGTTCCGCATAACAAGATGAAAAGGTATGCAAAAACTATAAAATTAAAAAGAAGTGCCGTAGAAAGTTGTCCGACAAATTATGTAAAGTATCAAGAGTGTCCAGTTCGCTGTGAGAACAGCCTCATAAACACGGGAAGGGTGACTTAAAAAACCAGAGACACGAACGCGCGACATTACGGTAACGTAAATTTGAACGATTTTTTAAAAGATATAGCATTTGTTTTAATTTTTTTTTATAAGCTCAATAAATATCACTCATAGAAATGAATAAATTACGTACGTAACGCAATCAGCCTATAATGTCCCCTCTGCTGGGACACCGGCCTCCTCTCTCCGAGAGGGAGTGGGCTGTAATCTACCACGCGGGCACAGTGGGGGTTGGTAGAAGTCACATGTCTTCGAATTCATGGTTCTAGGACATGCAGGTTTCCTCACGATGTTTTCCCTCACCGTTTTGAAAGCAGTGGTGGTGAAATTATTTGCACAAAGTAAAGCGCCTGCCTGGGTTCGAACCTACGACCTAAAACTCGTAAGTAGCGGCCGTTACCACTGGGCCACCACCGCTGAATAAATTCATAAAACTAAGTAAATAATTACGTGTGAGGCGAGAAGTATTTTCAATTTTAAAATCGTTCGAATTTATGGTATTTACGTTTAGTCCGCGCGTTCGTGCTAGGCCCACAGAATACATTTGTTTAGTCTGTCACGCCCCGTAAACGTCTACATTAAGGCTCTAAAAATCATTAAAAATGTTAATTTTCCGCGATGAGATCCAAACATGTTTAATTATTATTAATGGCAATTACTGATGAAATTAATTTCCATTTAGACGAAATTAATTTACAGATTAATGGAACAAGAGTGGCTGTATTCTCGTTTAATTGGTTTATGAGCTGACATTTACATTACTCGTATTAAAAGCTACACACGCCTAAGTTATTTTTCTGTTTCTTTCTAATTTATTAACCCGTTGTGCTTGTGCATCAGTTTTCGTTCTGTGTATTTTCTACCTTTTTTTTAATATATGTTTATGCTCGGAAAAATTAACTAAATTATACGCATTTCTGCGGCGAAGAGTGGTTTTTCTTTTCTATTTTTCGCTACAACAATATGCAGCAATGCCTTCTGGGTCCCAAAAAAGGCAGTCAAAGCGACTCGTGCCATCGACGACGCTGTGAAAGTTGAAATATGTAGGTACTGTCGTGCCAGCGACATGAAGAAGAAGAACACAAAGGGCATATATACATATTCAACATTCTGGATATACAACGTGTAACGGAAAGGGGGTATCAACCCTGAAGGAGGTGAATGTGCTCATGAAACTCAACAACTTTCCCCAAAGAACATAGGTCGAAATATGAAAAAAAAAATTGGCCCTCCCTTACAAAACTGACTACCAGCTGATTGATTTACTATGGGAGGGCCAAATTTTTTTTTCATATTTCGACCTATGTTCTTTGGGGAAAGTTGTTCAGTTTCATGAGCACATTCACCTCCTTCAGGGTTGATACCCCCTTTCCGTTACACGTTGTATAAATACATACAAACTAAATATATAAGCAACGAAAATAAAAGAAGGCGATGAGATGATTGCAGTTAGGACAACAAGATCACAACGACAAGTAGTGTTCCTTTACCAGTATTTGAACACATGTAACGACTGCGCGCGTTTTATTTCAACTGGCAATGCATTCCACAAACGAGCGGCCTGGACAGTAAAGGATTTATCAAGGAAAGTTGTGGGATGCATAGGCATTTTGAGCTTCGAGTTATATGATGATCTTAAAAATTTCGTGTGGATGTCGCAAAGAAACTGGACACGTTTCTTGAGATAGAGAGGGGTAGAAGGGGAAAAGAGCACATAGTACAAAAGGGAAAGACTATGAGCATTCCAGCGAAGGCGAATTGGTAACCACTTGAGCTTCACACGAAATTCGGAAACATGGTCATATTTTCGCATACCTAATATGAATATTAAACAAAAATTTTGAAGCCGCTCAAGTTTATCGAGTTGGTCTTGGGTTGGTGTCATCTAAGGTGTGTTCCTTTATTTTTAAATGGCAAGCTCATCAAAAAATCAATAGTTTATGCAAAAACTGCAACAGTAATTTGTGTTTCTATCTACAAAAAACCAAAGCCCAAAATGTTCTATATCTAAAATCAACAGCCAAAAGTTCAGAGAAAACTGTAAATAAAAATTCAATGTAAACAGAAACAGTTTATCCAATAAAAATAAAACTGCAATGCCCAGCAACACATGTTGCGAACGTTAGCCAAAAGCCTTTTGCAGAACAAACAAAGCTGTTCACAGAATATAAATCCGTATTGATTAATACTCAGAAACAATTGGAAGGCTGCGTTCATATTGAGAGGTAACAGCGATTTGTAAACGCTCAGTTGGGTGATGATAAAACGCGGATTGCTATGGATTTGCCTCAAAGGATTGTCAGGTGTAGTGCATCAAGCTTTTGAACGGCTTTAAAATAGTTCATATACAGGATGTTTGGCAGAACGTTGAACATACGAAAATGGTGGATAGGTGGGGTCATCTGCTACTCACTCAGCCCTAATTTATCTGGCCCTGGCCCACTGGATATTTAAACATTTTTTTTTCTTTCTTCTAGTTTCACCACTTTATTAACGTTAAAGTGTTAAGATATAAAGATTTAAAAAAATATATTGCCTGTTTTACCCATTTTTAATAAAAATTACACTTTCAAGTTAAGAAAGTGGTGAAACTAGAAGAAAGCTAAACATTTTTTTTTTAAATACCCAGTGGGCCAGGGCCAAATAAATTAGGGCTGAGTAAGTAGCAGATGACCCCACCTATCCACCATTTTCGTATGTTCAACATTCTGCCAAACACCCTGTATAGTTTAAACGTGAAAAAAAAAGAGAAACACGAAATTCCTGTAAAGGTCGAATAGTATGAGAGTCGGAGAAGAACGAGTATATTGATGATATGGGTGTATATGAGCTAAAAATGCGGCTATTGTTTCATTATTTCAGATATTAGCTTTTTTTACATTTGGAGCTTTTTTTTTTTGGAGCTTTTTTTTTACATTTGGAGCTTTTTTTAGTGTTTCGTAAAGTATAAGTGCAATAATAAACATTCAGAGACATACCGAGAGATATAAAATATATTGGCCAAGATTGTGATTGGAATCCATAATTGGGACGAACATTAATTGTAGGTTATCGTACTATTTATAGAATGAACAAGTACTATTTGTAAAATGAATGAACTAATGAAGATAATGAGCATTCACGTCACAAAGAATCGTAATGCGAAGAAATGGAATATAGGGATGAAGATATAATGAGGTGATTCTCACAAATACAGCGTGATAAGTGACTCATACTTACAGTCTTGTTTTTCTGTTATCCGAGATTAGCATGGAAAAAGTGGAAAGAGAACATTTAATAAGTGCGAAGACATATACATGAAATAGCACGCAAATGGTGAAAATGGACACAAATAGGACGCATATGGTAAAGATGGACACAAATAGGACGCGTATGGTGAAGATGGACACAAATAGGACGCGTATGGTGAAGATGGACACAAATAGGACGCGTATGGTGAAGATGGACACAAATAGGACGCGTATGGTGAAGATGGACACAAATAGGACGCGTATGGTGAAGATGGACACAAATAGGACGCGTATGGTGAAGATGGACACAAATAGGACGCGTATGGTGAAGATGGACACAAATAGGACGCGTATGGTGAAGATGGACAAAAATAGGGTGAAGCATACGAAGTGAAAGTAAAGTTCTTTGCAGTAAATATTTGTAAGTTTACAAGAGAATCGAACACTGAAAAAAAAATAACAGATAAGTCATAAATACGGTCATAGCCATTTATTCAATCATGTCTATGAAGATCAGGATCTGCGTCCGAGTTTTAAACAAGTCGAGGAGACCCAACATAACTACATGAGTAAAACCGTTGACATGATAAATACCTATAGATAAAAATAAGTAAATATATTTTAGCACAGTTTAAAATTGGAATAGATAAAGTGAATAAAAACTCTTGTGTTTGGACGTAGCGCGGCGCTGCGCGGTTACAAGAGCCATCGAAGCGAGTCCGCTGAACCGTCCCAACTGGCTACTGACAGAGAGGTGACTAGCTGAACGATACTCGACCGGTAACGAGTGGGGGCATCATTTTGCAGTGCAAATTCGGACAAAGTGATCAATGCGAGAAGGTTTAGCATTCAACTCTTGACTATGTGATAGAGATATATCTTCATGTCTTCCGAGTATTTTGTGTTGGGCGTTGATAGCCGCGCCACAGTATTTTACGTTTGCAGCTATCTCCGTGTTTTTTGTTAAGTTATAAGTACCTAAATTCTTCCTAATAAACGTATGTTTAATATGGTCAGGGAAATTAATTGACAGGCAAATTCACACCCTACGTCAATTTTCCGCGTTATACGCATTTCTTACAACTGTCAAGTTGCGATTTCGATGTAAGAACAATTCAAGTTAGTACTTAATCAATTTGCAATAACAATTAATTTGCCTGCCTTAACAAATTCAAATTAATTTAATATTTACTTCTAGGCTTCTGTGTGTGTGTGTGTGTCTACCACAATTCTACACTTATACGACAAACTGCTAAATATTTTATACTCGACAGAGACAGAGTTAAATACTTTCTCGCTTCCTAAAGGCTGTTTAATCCAATATCTTTTAACTAGCCTATTGGATGTGTCATGGCTTTTGTGTCGAGAAAAAAGGAAGGAGGAGGTCTTTACTCAATAGTGGCTGGAACAAGACTGACAATTTTGATAATTGGGTGAGTCCACTACTGAGTACTGAATATAGGCCCGCCAAATAATATGGTAAATCAAACTTTTGCGTCTCTGCTCGTGTAAACGATAACTCACCTTACTGAACATTTTCATGGTTGTATTTTTTTGTACCTAAGCTCGCATTCGACTCAAAAACTGGATTCGTATAAAACGCTCGTTCCAAGTGGGACAGCTTCCCGAATGAAAGGCTCCGAACGTTTCTCATATGAAACGTACTATGTTTGCCTCATACAAAGTGTTCCAATGTAGGTCACGCTAAATGATATTTTTCGATATTTCACGATATTTTTATATCTATGTACGCTTTTATTTTGTGGTGCGATATTTAACAGGTATTGACTTTGCGTGATTTGGTTATTCTAAAGTTGGAAAGATGCATGAAAGAGACATGCAGTTTTCCTCACGATGTTTTCCTTCACCATTTTGAGAGCAGGAAAGAGCACTGCCAAAGAGATTATTTCAATAGATGGAAACATTTTTTATTTTATTTATATATACTTTATTGTACGCCACAAAAATACACAACATAAAAAAATACATCAAACACAACAAAATATGCAATGGGCGGCCTTATCGCTTTCTGCAATCTATTCCAGGCAACCTTGGAATGAATAGTGATTGTCCTGGAATAATGTCAGGTATCTACTGGTGTATTATTATATATACAACATGTAACGTTAAATGCGCAAAACCTCAGACACCCCAACTGATTTTTAATTCAATTGACCTATTTCAGAAAGAAAAAAAGTCATTAAAAAAATGTAAAGGTTTTATGTGGTGTTTCAGTTTTACTGGCCATTCTGATCGTTTCTTGCGTCTGCGACGACGCTTTACCGAGGGAAGAGTCGTCACCGGGCCGCTGCTCCGCGCTAACATTGGCTTGCTTGAGCTTATTAATAAATAGACACGGCAACGTTTTTAATGAAGATTTTTTGAAAAATGTGACCTATATTAAAAAGTGGTTCAATTAATTCTGCTCGTAATTCTGATCAAACTGTTTTCAGGTTTTGCGCATTTAACGTTACACGTTGTATAGGTTACGATGGAGCTCAAAATTTTCTAAAAGCAGAAATATAAAGTCATCAAGAGCTAGTAGTGTCACAATATGTGTAGAAACAACTTGGCGATATAAGACAATATTATCATTAAAGATCTTAAAAACATAAAAGCTTTTCCTACGTCTAACCATCTTCAGAACAGAAGGGTCAAAATGGGTACTTCGAGACAAACGAAAGGCCACCCACTAAACCATATTAAAATTATTTCTAACTCCTCAAAAATAATATATCCTAATATTTCAGACTATCAGATATCACAGTCATATGTACACAACCTGATATGTATGACCAGACAGGAAGTAAATCCCGCAACCGCACATACAAGTCCGAGACCGTGCAATCCGGTCGATTGGTCCGGACATCCGGCCCGTAACCGGTGGCGGGGGGAAGGGGGGTGTGAGGGTGGGGTTCTATTCTGAGCGTATGGGGTATCATTCATTAACTGTGAATTGGATTGTTGTGTTGAATTTAATATTATTGCGTTTATTGACTCGTATACATAAATGTAGGTCACTGTGTTCAAATATAGGTCAACGTGTAAAATATGCATTTCCAATTTCATGTGGCCTTCGATCCGGAACTGCAAGGTAACTTATTTGTGGGGATCAGACAAGTTATCGAATCTTTAAAAGGTTCCTCTTAGAAACATGTACGTTCTACTGTCAGTTGAGCTTGATCACAGGTCAAGATAGCCAAGTATTTCTCAATTGTAGCTATATTTATTTATTTATATATACTTTATTGTACACCACAAAATAGTGTATGAATAGTGTTTGATGTATTTTTTTATGTTATGTATAACATAAAAAATACATCAAACGTCATATCGTTCGAATTACAAATCAATGGAATAACTTGTAAACAATTCGCTTCTTTTTGGAATGGTCGAATGATGGAATGGTGTTTGGTGGTGGCTCTAGACGTGAAGACCTGTTATTGGCTGTCAGATTATTATACTGGTATTTATCACCATTGTATATAGCAGTAAGTCTTCCAAAGTCCATAAATAAATAAATAAATAAATGGTCCTGCACCAGGCACTATCAAAGAAGAAATCAATCAAAGAAGCCTGTGTTTTAAAAGTTTATTCATAGTCAGCCTACAGTGTCCCCACTGCTGGGACACAAGCCTCCCCTCAGGGAGTGGGCCGTTATACACCACGCGGGCCCAGCGCGGGTTGGTAGATGTCACAGTGCTTCAAAGTTTTGGTTCTAGGAGAAACTGGTTTCCTCGATTTTTTTCTTCGCCGTTTCGAGAGAATTCGTGATGAAATAACTTACATAAAGTAAAGCGCGTGCCTGATTGGAACCTACGACCTACAGCTCGTAACTCACGGCTGTTACCACAGGGACTGCACCATTGCACCTTTTTAAAATAATTAATGCCTATTTAAGAATTAGAAATTCATAACAATATCGTATGACAGAAATACAAATCAATTTCAATATTTGGTTCTGACGGATATACTTACCATTAGGTATTACAGATTATGATCTGCATGGTTTGTGGTAATTATAAGATAACAGTTAAACGCTAATACGAATTGAGAAGGCAGAAAACAGAAGGCGTCAGATTATGTACCTCTCCTACAGTACCCTTCTACTGTATCATTCCATCACATGAAACGCCTGTAAAGTTTTACAGAAGTAGTATCACTGCCCTTTTAGTAAACTTTTATCTGTCTACTGAAGCATCTTTTACAACAGTAAAATGTCTGAAAGCCTGCTGAAAGCACTCTCTATTTACAACTTTTACGGTCTTGGACATCAAAATATATGTACTAAACTCCCAACTGAATCGTATACCTTCTATCAAATAAAACGGGAATTATTTCAATCTCCCCCCCATATCACTGTATAGCAACAGAACATCTCGCCTGTATTTCTCGAAGCGTCAGGCAGCGGTGTACTTACCTATATTACCCCCACATTACGCTAGTTATGTTCAAGTTCCATGTAATGAAGGGCAGACCGAATACTATCAACCATATCACATGAACTAGATTATGTCTGGACTTTAAAAGAGACTTCTGAGTTTGCCCTTTCTTCTCAGAGTAGTAAGATAGGAAACGCCGACCTCGTCTAGTTTTTCAAATATGATTGACGTGTAAAAGTGTTTGTACAAACCTTTTATCACTATCATTTAACCGGACAATAAATCCAGACTCCGGGCTACTACGGACAAATTCCTAACGGAAAAATCCTATAGTAAATGCCCGAGCTGGGGTTCGAACCCAGCAGTACCGCTTACCACCACTAGACCAACTAGTCAACACCACTGTATAGTATTTATAAATACCTACTAAGCTTATGACTTGGGAATAAATGAAGTCTCCAAAAATAAATCTAAAACCAAAATAACTATACTAAGAAATACATATTCACATCAGTTTCTAAAAGATATTCCATTTAGAACTAAGGGTAAATGTCAGTTCCTCAACCAAATCTCTCTGTGACTGTTCCTAAGTAAATAACTTACAACGTCTGTAAACAAAGAACAGACTTTTCTACTTAGCGGCCGAGACAGAAGTATTTATCTTTATATAACGAGACATTTATCAGGCGACATTAAGGGAATTAAATCAGCGTCAGAATTACAGAAATATCCCTCCGACGCAAATTAGGGAATATTTAATAAAGAAAGGTCACATCATTTCAGTCTCGTTATAAAAATTGCTAAACGTAACAACATAATCATTCTGTGCGGAATATAAAATAGTCTGACGTATGGATGTGGCTTTTCCTTTAAAAACTTGTTTTCGTGAAAAAAAATGTTGGAACTTTGACCTTCATTATCTCCTAACCTAACCAGAAGGTTACCAAGTAGGGTCCAGTATAAAAAAATAAACAAAGTGAACAGAAGAACAAGTGACTCAGCCTCGTAAAGCGTTTTGTTACAACACAACCGTTATATTTCGACATTTATCCATAAACCTTACGAGAGTTGAAATATTCTCCCGAAACAAATTAGGGAATATTTAGTAAAAAAAGGTATCATTTCTGTCTCGAAAATTGCAAAAAAGTAACACATAATTATTTTTGGGAAATGGCTGCAATAACATTGCGACGACGTAATTCTGCGTGAAATATAAAATTGCTTGACGTATATATGTAACTTGCGCGGTGAGCTTGGAAGGGGGAACGGCGCTAGAGTTACAAGAACGAATGTGGTGTGAAAGGTATTGATCGAGACTAGTTTATGGTCTAGAGTAAGACCAATTGTGGCGCTAGGGAGTCTTGAATTGTTTAGAAAATTTCGTCTGGTGGTTTAGTTGTATTTTTGCCTACCGTGATTCTGATTTTAGCTATGCTGTAACTGAACAATCTATCTTATTAAAGTAGTACATTTATGTTCAAGTACAGTTTTTTTAATGAAATATATCCTTTTGAAATTATATTTTCGTTTTCTTTTCTTTGTGAGAGTGATAGAGTGTAATCCTTATATCCTTTACATAATAAGAGCCAGCATAGTCATGCCGGCTTTAAGTCCGCATTTGTACAGTATTTATTACTTGCCATAAAGTTTTAATAATAATAAAATTAACAAAATCAAATACTTTCTACAAAGAATATGAGAGATTAATTAACTACCAATTTATCTTCCTCATATACAAAGCCGTCCGGAACGGGATCCCTTCTGAAAGCCCTCAAGAAGTCCTCAATATCATCGAATATTAACTAGACTACTTATAACCGGACAGAAGTCGGACAGTCAAGCAGAAGGACTAAGATGGCGCCCGGACGAATTTTTGGGGTAAGTACTAAGTATTGTTTTAATATTATGTGATTTAGCAAGATAACCTAGAATCTGGTTGAAATTATCACTGAAATTATCACATAGAAATCATCACTGTCAAAAAGGACCAGAATGGCAGGAGGACAATGAAGTTGTGTGTCCTCAACAGACACAATAGTACCACAGTACAGTATTTTTATCTCACTAAGCGACACGCGCTTCATCTGTGGTAACGTAGTGTACAAACATGCTTTGATTATGTGCGCGCAGAAGAGTAGCGTCGGCACATAACTTACACACGCATATACTTCTCACTTCGCCATTGTCTCCGACGTACCGAGAGCTCCTGCACTTACAGACATTTGCAGCGTGTCTGTACCTACACTAGGCTTCGTGCGATAAAAACCATGCGATAGTATCACATTTTTTTTCAGGTTTTACTTCGAAAATGTGTGGTACATTTTACGTCGATAGGTAGAAGCAACCCCTTAAAATCAAGTGGAAAAATTGTACGCTATGACTTTTGTTACTCATGTTTAAAATTGTACAGGTATCGTAGCAGACTTGCTAAAAGGGTGAAACCTTTATACACTAACCTAAAATTATCTTCTACAAACTATCTTCTGCCTGGCTCGGCGTACCTGGAGTACGCCGAGCCAGGCTTTTTTACCTTTACAAAAAAGCCTTTTATAAGTAAGTAAATATGGATTGAATGTAAAGTTATAAGTAATATGCAAGTCAGTAAGTAATCAAGAAATTCACAGGGCGAAAAATGTTTTATTATTTTTTATTGCTGAATGGGCTCTTGGACTCGATCACGTCTGATGGAAAGCGATGGATGATTTCATAAACCTGCGTCTTTTTGTAGAAGTTCTAGTAAAGGGGAACTCTGTATAAATTAAATTAATCACAATCTTTCAGGAAGAATAAAATTAATGAGGAAAAGTACTGGAGAAAAATTGGTTATGTAATCCAATTTGTTTAAAACGAATTTTACGTTTCCTTCGTTAACGTAGTCAGTTTTTTTTTAATTTCAATTTGTTCTTTACCGATGATGAGATCAGATACCTTTAAAGATAGTGGTAATAATGAACTCCAGACACAGGTTGGCCGAAGCAAGGAAAACGTGTTTAGGTGGAGATTCATAGACGAGTCCTCGGTGTGTAAATGTGGTGCCGTTCGACAAACTATAGGGCACTTAATATCATGTCCTGCGTATCCTGTCAGCTGCACGTTACAGGAACTCAGACGCTAGTGATGTTGTTAAGCACGTAGCCGAATTCTGGGCCGACTCCATTTAGGTTGCCATCGACACGCTAAGAACAAGAAGTTAATGACACTGCTGAGTTTTTGAACTAAGTCTACAGATTTCGAAATAATTAGGAATTTTACTATACCAAATACAAGGAAAAAAGAAGCCTCACGCCAAATATCGAAGCTCACTTATACAAACGCAGAGTTTCAAGATAACCTAAATCGAGACAGTTTCAATAGAAAATACACAAAGAATTTCGCATATACTGATATACCCCAAGTATTAAGGTCAATGAGGTGCTTTATATCGTCATAGTCGAACTCCGGCTGTACGATAGAACAGCTTTACCAACCCCTTTGAGGATTTAAACCATGTCGGTCCTATAATATTGAAGCAAATTGGGTAAAGTCGTGTATCCATATATTCGCACACACGGGGATACGTCTAGTAGCCCGAGTAGGGTTTTTACATAAAACGGCAATTATCCCTTTATACAAATCCCCCATTTGAATAAAAAGGGATTTGGTAAATATGTTAATTTTAATATAAACAAAACAGATTTTAAATGTCATTCTATCTTTACATAGATATGGTAGGTTTGTTTGTTTTTTTTTTTTTAATGTAACTGCCCCCAGCGATGGTAAAAGCGGGCGTAGACTTTAACTAGGAAACACAGCGAAATGAAAATACTTAAATACAAGTTTGAAACAATAGAGGCTGTTCATTTATTACGTAAGAAGATTTGAGGGGGAGGGCGTACAAACTAGTCTTATTTTATCTTACGTAGGAGTGGGAGGGGTCTAGATTGTTCTTACGTAAGATCTCAAAAGTAAGCAAAAAGTCGTTTTTGAATTTTTTTTCTTCGCAATTATGGTAGATACTGATATCTACCATAATTGCAAAGAAAACAGCCCCATAGCCATCATCCATACAGTTACCAAGTTATGTTTATCGTTAATACCTTAGCTAAGCCTTTGCTGCTTAAATTTTACCGTTGATATTGAAGTGTATAATAATCTCTACCGTCTGCAGTTGACTCCTAGGACCAGCGATCAGCACATTTAAATCGCGTTCAAGAGCTGCCACTCATTATTGTTATGTAATATTGATACTGACAGCTCTTGAACGTGGTTTAGATATGCTGATCGCGTTCAGTTTCATTGGTGAAACCTGTTCCTAAGAGTCAAGTGAGTGAAATTTGCCTTTAATTGATAATAAGTAGTATTTTTATAAATGGTATTGATATGACTAGACTTAAAAACAACAAAATTATTCCCAGGGCTACCAACTACTGAAGGCATAGATGTTGGCATAAGTGTCCAAAAAGCGAAAGCCAAAAAGCCATTAACCGCACACGGCGTTATAATGTGTCCTGTTGACACTTTTTTAGCAGAAGCCCAATAATATTTCTCGATTTGGTTCGAACCCTCATTGACCTACTTCGGCAATTAAATTAAAAAAAACTGACACACACCGCCCCAATTTCCATTCATCATTTAAATATTAAAAAGCCAGGTATAAAAAAACATTGTGTAACGTTGCAACTATTCACAACATGCCATAGAGTTACAAAGAGCTTTGTGTGGCGGCCATTTTGTAACCGTGCTACCTACAAACGCACGTCACTCGCTATTTTTATTCAACACTTATTTTTACATGAATACATTAAAATGTCAGTAGCTGACATTTTGTGGTAAACTTTTGTAAAGGTGTAGTCGTGAAACTATTTTAAAACAGGAGAATGACATGGGAGAAGACTGCAAAGGAAATTGTGCTGGAAGGTTGAACAAAACAAAATCGATATTAATAAGGCAGGGCTGGAGATAAAGGGATGCTGCGGTATAGGATCTCTAAGGCTTATAAAGTTCATAAACCTGGACTCAAATTACCAAATTAAGGTCAGCTTAGTAAGCTTAATCTCAGAAAATAATCGCGATAGGAAAATAAGAAGAAGCGTTGCAAGCAGTAAGTACATAAGATGACCATAAGAGCTAAAAGCTAGACGATGAAGTTGAAAACCGCAACCTTAAACATACCTCCGTAATATAGAACACACAGACAAAGGATCCTATAGGTATATCCTGAACCTAGAATCACTTTAAGAATGAAAAATATGAGCGATGTGTTTCTCAACTCGGTGAAAACTAAGAATGCCCAAAAAGGACTCAATTATATCTCGGTCGTTATAACTTTGTCACGCTTTACGTTTTCCTGAGGACTTTTCTTCTTTTTTATTAAAAAAGTAGAATATCCTCATACATGAGTAATGAGGAAATATGTTACATACACAACCTACTTGTTATTTTTTGGCAAAAATATTCTCTTTGCTTTTTCCTTTTTGGTAGATTAAAACCGTATCTAAACTTGTGTTGTGTCCTTCATCATCATCATCTAGCTAGCCTTTTCCCTATTATGATGGGGTCAGCTTCCAATCTAACTGGATGCAGTTGAATACCATTATTCAGTATTTATTTTAAGTTTTATCTTCCATGGCACTTAAATTCAGCAGACTGGTGTATTAGAAAGTAACAAAGCAACGTAGGAGGATGGAAATTCTTTCAGATTTCTATTGTCTTGTTAGTCACATTGAGAAAAAACGAATGAAGCTTAATTTCAGCAGAGCGCAATCCAAGATAACCAAGCATGAAACCAGTAAATCCAATACTGTAACAATCAAAGCGAACAGCTCTGTAAGCCGTGTCGGTAACACCCCACGTACATTCACTATACTATACCGTTGGAATTCGACGTGCCGCGGTAAACCAAACAAAGCATTTGAATAAACAAATACTACACGAACTGAATTTGATAACGTTTCGACAAAGAGAATTTTTCACAATAAATAAATATTACTTTTTGACGTTTGAAATGGTCCGACAAGAGTATGATTATAAATTGTTTTCCGTTATTCGATCGTATGTGCGGATGCTGGGGCTGGAGAGTTTGTTATGCCACGTCTCTTTCCCAACGAAAACACTACGTAGTGGTGAAGGACATACGTTTTGGAGGACTGTTATGTAATTTTAACGGTCAAAAAGTGCTGATATGCAGCCTACTTTGAATAAATGACAGAAGTTTTCTTATTAAAAACCCCTAAACCATATTACTAGAGACGTGTGTAAGCCTAAAATTTCCTAACAGAAAAAAGAACGTGTACAATACCTGACATGGCCATCAAATCCACATATAAAACGAATACGCGGAACAGACCATTATAAATACCACACATAACATTTTCTACCCTAAAACATAAAATTATACAGTTAACAAAGGCTAAGCTTTTCATAAATAAGAAAAACACTTTAAGAAAATAAGAAAAATAATAACGTTTCTTTATTAAATCAAGCTTAGAAGAAATAGTTCACGTAACCCCGGTGAGATTCGATACTGAAGCTGCGAACGGCAATAGAGACGTGAGAAAAATGATAAGAATAACTCGAGGTGTTCACGCGAATATTATTCTAGCATTATGCTGTTATAAAGATTGAATTATCTGTCATGATTTCGTGTTATTGGTAGCGATATCTACTTGGTTTGAGGAAATTTATATTTTACCGTAACTCGAACTCATAACTCAAAGCATTTATGTCAATTAAACCAATTGCATGCACTTTTAAATTATCAAGGAGTCGGTCAGTTAGTCAGAAAGTTGAAGCTAGTTGCCCATTCCAAAACGTAGATCTCTACGGAGAAGAACGAGCAAGAAACTCCTAACTGGCACATAACCCGCTTTAATCATCGCTTATCTTCTTCAATACACTATACTTGCTTATTATATTCATGTACAGTAGTGTTACATAGGCGGACGTAACAACACATGGCATTCTTCACCAGTCAACACTGTGACTTCTCTCTTATTGGCATGAACAAAATGAGAATAGCGTCAACCGAGGCAAAAAATAGCCAGTGAGCCAGGTGGTACCATACTTTACTATTCAAGGTTGTCGGATGAAAATGTTACGGCAGTCGTGGAGGCTATTTGAATGCATTAACCACAGCTATGACACTCTTCATTTAATCTCAAATAATTTAATTAATACAAATAAACTAATTACAGGCATTTCTGAATCGTCAAGTGGTCAGTCAGTCATGATGAATCGCAGTAGATCGCTAACAAGAATGACCATAAGGAAACAAAGCATTGCATAGACTGGTGATAGTAATATCTTTCAGGACGGTAACGAGGTTTCTGTAAGTGATATAAAGTAATGAATAGGCAAGGTTAAGCCTGTAAATGAAGACCTGGAACAATTCACAGGTCTCAAATGACGCGTTGCGACCGATACATCAGAATAGTAGCAATTTCCTTAAGCCCTCTTAGAAAGCAGAAAATTCATTGTTGTTACCTGAATTTTGTCATGAATTCTCCACACATCCAATCAAGATTCGACAGTATTCACTATGAAACCTGGTAAAAGAATTCTGATTTCACCAGTATTTATAATTTAAATTCAATGTGAACATTACCAACAACTTTAATCAACGTTGCAAATAACATTGTCACTGTAGTCTTACAATATCAAAAGATTACTTTTCATATATGAAAGAGGCGGTTTTTCTTGGTTGATTCTTGCCCCCAATAAATATTGCTGTTAGTGTGTATATACGCTTCGGGCGTGGGGTGTTATATTAAGAAGGCGTCTTCAGATAATCAAATCAATTTCTTAATAACTTTCCAGCGAGCGACGAGGCAGAAATTCTTAAGGTACTTAACTTTCTATCGACTCTCATCAATATTATAAAAGGTTTTTGACGTTAAAAGAACTAGGGAAAAACGTGCAAGAGAAATGACTATAGTTGATAACGCGACGAAGATACAGTACATATACATATACTGATGGCGTGACTGATACTAATAACATTATACTGCAATCAAATAATCTAACTAAAGAACATACATGAGCAATAAATTATGCACACGTCAAAGCTAACTATTCTCCGTAATTGCATCTATTATAGCACGGTACCTACTAAGTGGATGTACTCACAGTAGTATTTGAGTACATCCACTTAGTAAAGCAGAATTACTCAGATTCTACGATATATTTATTTAAACTTTTCGCACAAAAGGTACAAAGGCGGACTTAAAGCCTTAGGCATTCTCTACCAATCAACCAAGGGTGGTGAACAGATTAGATGGCAGGTGCTTTGGTTCAGAGGACAGTGATAAAAATAAAAAATAAACTAGATCAATACATAAATAGGTTATAAACACATACATACGATTTACTATAATATATATTTAATAAATATATACAAATTCGAAGAAGAGAGGCGTTAAGATGACTCTAAGCCATTTATTTTGAAAATAACTGTGCAATTTCCGCTTTAATGCATACCGACTAGTGGCCGTCCCGATATCAAGAGGAAGCGCATTCCAAAGAAGAATGGACTGAATATGAAAGGAAGAATGAACAAAGTCAGAAGTATGAGAAGGACGGAGTAGGAGAAGGTTGTTAGAAGAACGCAGATTCTTAGCATGAGAAGAACACATATATTGGAAGTGAGACACGAGATAAGAATGAGGAATTTAATTGAGAGTTGAAAAGGAGAAAAGCGTGGTCAAAGCGCGCAAACTTCTTCTTTAGCGAATGGACACCTATTTGAGCTCAGACCTATAACTCGACACATAGTCATATTTCCTGAGATTGAATATGAACTGGATACCATTGTTGAGCAATCTGTCGAGCTAATCCAACAATGGCGCATTTAAGTCAAAGTAGCACACGTCACCATAGTCGATTATAGGGAAAATCAAACTATACAACGTGTAACGTTAAATGCGCAAAACCTCAGACACCCCAACTGATTTTTAATTCAATTGACCTATTTCACAGAGAAAATAAGTCATTAAAAAAATTGTAAAGGTTTTATGTGCTGTTTTAGTTTTACTGGTCATTCTGATCGTTTCTTGCGTTTGCGACGACGCTTTATCGAGGGAGGAGTCGTAACCGGGCCGCTGCGCCGCGCTGACATTGGGTTGCTTGACCTATTAATAAATAGACACGGCAACGTTTTTAATGAAGATTTTTTGAAAAATGTGACCTATGTTAAAAAGTGGTTCAATTAATTATTCTGCTCGTTATTCTGATCAAACTGTTTTCAGGTTTTGCGCATTTAACGTTGCACGTTGTATATTCGTGTTAAACCAACCTAATCCGATCACGGTCAGCGGAACCCGCGGAGATATTAAGATGAACATAATTAATCTGGCATTACAAATCCTGCTGAGCAAAATTTTCATTTTCAATTGCGGATCCGTCAAGATTTTTGTTGGAGTTAAATGTATGTTTTTCCGTAAAATATTTAACTTTGCCAAGTTGCGGAAGAAAAAGCTTTGAAAAGTGGTTAGGAATATTATATTTCGTTGTAGGCGTAGAAACACAGAATTTAATTATAAAGTCAAAATCCATCATAATAATGAAAATGGTAACATGACTGCAATGCAAAAATAAAAATAATTCACATCAATTTAAAATCTGTCCCATCAAATCCAAAACAACAAGCGAAACAGTGTTTTAACGAGCCGCTTATTGTAGAGTGAATCTCCCTAAACCGCTGAATGTATGTCGTTAAACCTTTCATGATCACCACAACGTAGCATATAAATTGCGGATTCAGGACCAGCAAGCGAAAAACAATTAAATTATTATAATATCGATGTGTTGTTAACATCTTTATATCTTGCCTTTTTTTACAATATTTGAGTACTAAAGTAGGATTTCACATCATCATACTACACTTCATCCAATGTTAACTCTTTTAGTTGCTTACATACTTACGTTTATATCTAATACTTAAGTGTGAAGTTAATCGGAACAGTTGGTGTAGCAATTTTTAGTCACAGAAAACTACTCCAATTTTCCAATTAAGATAACTAGGTCAATGCAATGATTGCTTTTCTATGATCTGCAATCGAGCATCTCGTGACTGGAATTATGATTCTATTGCGCAACAGCCGCAGCGATATTTCAGTAATTAACAGTTCTGATTAATGTTTGTCTTCACTCTTAATTTTAACTCTGTGATGCAATGTATCAGATATTTTGATTTTTTATGTTACCTTTATGGAATAAGAACAGGAGAATGATGATGTACACACTACTATCCAACCTTTGTAATGTCTCGTATCAGTATTAGAATAGCTAATGCTACTAAAAATATCAGCGAATCTGCAAGGATGTAGCGGAGTACACCAGGCGTATATTTAGGTACGAGGGGCGTTCAATGTATTCTCGGTATCGGCATGGATAAAGACGTAAATTCAATTAAAATCATTTTTATTTTTAAATGTAATCCCCCATTACCCCAATGTATTTATTACATCTCGAAAGTAACTTTTTAATACCCTGTAAAAAATAACTTTCCGCTTTCTCTGAAAAATGCGCATTTATTGCCGCCTTGAGCTCTTCATCGTTGGAAAATCGTTTCCCAAGAAGGTCTTTTTTCACATACGTCGCTTAAACCGCTGAAACAAAATTACATATTGAGAAGCCTAAGAGACGAATTGAGCTGAATAGTGTAGCTGTAGTTACACCGGGAGCGACGGATTCATGGACCATTACGAGGTATGAACGTAAGTGCAGACTGGCAGTCGTAAAACACCTCGAACATACATACCTATGGTTCTCGAGGGAGACTCGCTAGGTTAAGTGTACCATGGAGGGTAATTTTATTAGTGGAACTGGCTTCTGGTTTCTTTATGAGAATTTGTTTATCGTACTGAAATGTAGATGAGTGAGTTAAGTAAAACCGTTTATTTTAACATTCAAGTAGAAAAAACCAAACAAACTATAGAAGGATTAAGTGAAAAATTATATAGACAGTAAGGGGTTGAATACAAAGATGACGCCAGATAGATATGTATGGAAAAGGCATACTGCGCCGACCCCTTAATAAATTGGGATAAGGGTCCTTAGGAGAATAAATAACCAGTTAGTAGTTTTCTTTCGAATGTATCGAAAGATTTAACAAGAAACAAATCACTCACAAGGTAAAAAAAAAACATTTCAGTCTTTCAGCCTTTTGTAGGCATTTAAATACTTATCTGAACTTGTTAGATCATGTTCAATTCTATTTGACATTTAATATACGATGTAACAAATAATTGTTTAAAAAAAAAGTCCTGTAACCTACATTCATACACGTCATAAACATCAGCGATTGTATATTTTCAAGTACACTACGCCTAGAGATAAGGACTACAAGAAATAATAGGGGTTTCTTGCTTCCTTATCTTCAGATATATTGTCCGTCATTTTCTTTTTCAGGCGACAAAGGTAGTCATTATTTACTAAAGAAATTACGTGAGGCAGCGTATTTTCTGAAAGTAGCTTACTTTTAGGAAATCAAGTGTCGTAAAAAAGTTGATTGTAGCATCTGCACTGGTTATTGAAAACGTCAAATATATTAGAATGACGACAAAAATACAATCTAGAAGGGATAATCACCGCAACTCCAGAGAAAATCTGACGACACGAAGTTTGTGAAAGTATATCAAAATAGAAAGAGACTCACACTATTTAACCCTTTACTGCATAAATTAAATAAGTGACAATTTTTTTTTTAAGTTAGTGTCTTTATTGAAGCTTCAGAATTAATTATAGTTTTTTTTTTTTTTATGTCCAAGTGGTATGTGATGATAGACAAAATAGTTGTGTTTTATTATTGCAAATGATATGAAAAGCAAACCCCATTAGGATTTATACGCTAGTTTTTTTATTTTTTTAGAGTAAATAAACTGTAAACATGTTAAACCATATTATGGTTTCCTATGCGGTAAAGGGTTAAGAAGCGGCTCAGCAGAGGAAAAAGTCTTTCTGGAGATGATGATGATGAAACAATAATAAAAGAAACAAAAGTACCTACAGGGGATTATAATCTTAAAACAACTTTCAGTAACAGCAAAGCAAAAACTGAAATAGTCTGCACACCAAACGAATTAAATCTGTAAGACCGAAAGCTCAGCTACCGAGTGTGCATCCTCAAACTATCTCATATCCAACTTTTACAACCAGCAACACAAGTGCTGTTAAGATAAGCGTAGGTGTATCTGAAGAGAAGCGTTGTTTGATAGCATACAGTTTTATTGAGGCTCCTTTATCTGGTCGTTATGTGACCATTTTATTGTTCTGCGCCTGGTCGTAAATGGATGGCGATGCTTTTATTGATTTAATTGTAATGGATAGGCCAGTGCTTATGGTGGAAGTGTCTCTTAAATGTCATGGTTGTTTGTTGAGAGAGAAGCTTAGATTTACAGACATCGCCAAATTAGTTACTATGGGCGTTTTAGTTATTGGATTTTATTTATCTTTTATATCTAAGAGCGCATCTTTAAAATGTTTCCTCAATGTTATATGAGTGTCATTGTAGTCTACATACCTATTTAGAAGTGAAAACCGAAATAACTGGAGTATCTATACATGGTGATGCGGGCATCGGGCAAGACGATGTCGTTACGGCAATTACAGCCGTAACCAGCGTAGGGACCACACTGGTTGCGACTGTAATTGGCGTAACGACATCGTTTAAAAAGGTAAAGGTGATTTGCAACAGAGGGCGTGATGTTGATAGGGCTAGGCAGCAAAATTTGTAGGATGGGTAATTCCGAGAATGAATTTTACAATGTTATCTTCTGGATTTTATGAAATCCACTACTACAGGCACATGAAATAACCAGAACGAGTAAAATAACTCGAGTTCAATAAATAGCTTTCAGCGAATATTTCTTCGTCGTCAACGCCCATATTACCATAATACGTGAATCTGCTTACGTTCACAGCATCTCCCTGTCACAAGAGATGATGGCGCAATGATGTGAAGAGATTTTTAAGTCCACTTGACGAGGGATCACTTATAACAGATGAGATAGTTCGAGGAAATATGAATAGGTAAATTGATACTATAGGAGTATCGTCCTAAGGAAGATGCGGTACATAATTTAAACAGATTAATAGTAGTCGTGATAATGGTATTATGAGTAATAAACATAATGAATGCGGTAATTAAACTATGCCGTGATTATAGCCCGAATGTTTAGAGGGCGTTCTAAGTAGGTTAATCAATGTTTAAGATAGAACTGGCTAGAGCTATGGTACAGGGAAACATTCTGAAGAAAATTACACAAAACGTTCTTTATTAGTGATAAAGCTTGAGCCTTGCAGAGGCAAAATTTTAGGCTGTATGTTAAAGTTATGCAACTAATAAAGATAAAAATGCAAGTAATAAAGATTGCAAATTTCTTTACATGGCTTAAGATGATCATGTCGTCAAGTTCGCTTGTTACCCTTGAGAAGCCTAAGTTGTAAATAAGTAATGGCTGGACTCAAAAATACCATTTTAACTAGTCTGTTTACACTCTCATGCCATCCTAATGAGCAAAAAACACACCAGCAAATCCTTATATTCATCACTACATGATGACATTTTATTCCCTTGATCCGACTTATAAATAAGGGAAATATTTAATTAATCCTCTAAAAAAATATATTGACCGTCTAATGTTGTACGCTTTTTTTTTAAATGAAATAAAAAAAAATGTACGCTTTTTTTAAAGTGCCTCTAAAAAGTTGGTCTTCTAACAATGTCCGCTTTTAAAAATAAATAAGCCTCTTTTTAGGTTTCTGTTACAAGGACTAATAATAAAAACATTTATCGCTATATCCATATCTACATAATACGGCTGTTCAAAGACAAACAAGCATTAACACATGAGGAAGGCACCACAAACTCATTGTCACTTTAGCAACATCAGTACACCCTAGGGGACGAAGAGTCGTGTCGCGTGACGCATACAATGCGACACGACGTCAAAACCGAAGGGGAGTAATGAGTAGGTGAGTGACGAGCGATGAATGCCTCGTATTAGACAAAAGTACAAAGAAGCACCCTTAGCTACATTTGCACTATAGGTACTGTACATTTGTCTAGGAATAAGTGGCGAGAAGTAAAAAGCCTGCTAAGCTTTGTAGTGATCGCAAACGCGACTGCTGAATAAGGTTATTCCTAAATTCGATCGAATGCAGTAGGGCGGTTGTTTTTTCAGTAGCATCCGGAAGTCGAGCTGTGCCCTAAAAACATGTATTTACTCGCGAAATGTAGATGAACATTATGTTTGTCTACCCCTTTGGGGAATAGTGAAACGGAAAAGTTGGTTATGTTATAAGGATTTTAAGGATATTCATGGCTGGCATGAAAGCTGATGTAAAAGAGGCCTAAGATGCTGAGAAGAGCTTAAAAATCCTAACAAGAATGTTAATCCTAACCTTTAAAAAATATTAAGATAAACTCTAACAAAATTCTAAGGACATCGTTTCATATAAAAGAGGGAGCGACGACGGCTAATGAGTGCTCCGAGTAGAGTCATGAATGGCCAGTATTAGCTGCAAATGGAATGAAATACATATGTACGAGATGAGATTCAAATTCAAATCTCGTGCTGGTACTGTTGTATTAGATTTAGAATTAATGAAATTTGTTTTAGGAAACTGTTTTGAATTTACACAGCTATTTTAGAAGTTCGTGCTGTTTCTGACAAAGAAACTCCGTAGAAGACTCAGTAGAAGATAAAAAAGGTGCAAACAAGGATAAAAATCAAGTAACAAATGCACAAACAGCTTCCAACATTTCCGAAGTCCAAATTACAGCCAAAGGCTTACTGATAATCACAGCTACAAACACATACCCACATGACATGTTTGATATGGGACGTACGGACGCGAACGCGAGGGGGCGACGGGGCCTAATGAGAGAGCCGAGCGGTTGATGAATGCCTGACATTAGCTTCTAATGGGATAAATCATGAAATACGTATACATAGTAGCTAAAGCTGTAAATATATAGAAACTGGGTTTGTCTAATTTCCGGCTCACAGCTAGGGTATTGCAAATCTATAATACAGTTGGGTGAGCAAGGGAAATTGAAGTATTAATTGAAAGTCTCAGCATTTTGTAAGTAACCAGTGAATTTCCAAATGATTGGGCAACGGATGGGTTACCCTTATTTATATTGTGAATTGGATTAAGATAAGATCAATTATTTGTTGTCCAGAACAACATTGACCTTTCTCTAATTAGCACTCTAATTAATTACCCTTGTTAATAAAGATATAATTTATTTGTTCTAATCCCGTGCTAACACCGCTTTCCTTAATAGATATAACACCGCTTTCCTTAATAGATATAAGTAATACAAATTGACTGCCTCTTAATTCTATAATATTTCTTCCTACTAGTGGATTAGTACAATCACTACTTATTGCTATAATTACTGTAAGCTTTTTAATCCCAATCTCATATATTGACTTTAAAATTAACAACATCATCATTCAGTTCATCTATTTGCGCACCAGTAGCCTTAATTAATTTTGCACTAAACATTACACATACTTCATAAATATCAATTATGTGGGTAGGTATGACAGCGTCAGCGGTCAGAGTTAAGTGAATATTTCAAATTTCCGCCGCTGTAGCGTATTTCACATTGCTAAAGCCAATGCAGAGCATGCACGTAGATCATGCGTGGACGTGCATTTAATCCTCTGTTGGCATTGCATAATGAACTTGTTAAGGCTTCTACTGACAATGTTCAGCTATCCGAACAGATTCGATATTGATCCGTGGGTGTCATACATGTTGCTTTTGTAGATCCTGATGTACTGCTATTCAATGTGAATGTCTGTTACGTCATAATATCCATTGATGAATATTTACTTCTATTTTTACAACATTTATTATTATTTTATTATATTCGGGAAACTTACAGCTAATATAAACAGAGTTCTTAAACAACATACATTTGCTTATTTCAATATGATTTGGATATATTGAGCCAATGCTTCCGCGCATATTTTTTGAGAACAAAAATCAAATATCTAATCTAATTCATTCGCTGAGTTATGTTCACAACCCAGGTTATATTGCAAAATCAATAGTCAACATTCCACAGACATTCGGGAACTATTTGGGACATCGCATGGCTCCAACTTTTTCTATCAAACATTGCGTGACACAAAATATATGGTTGAATGGTGCTATTGGCGGATATGGCAGCCATCATGGGCAATAGCTCGTAATATTTATGATCAAAAAGATGGATACGGCTTCTTCTCTCACTAGGATATCACGCTAAGTAAAGGAGTGACGTCACGCCAACATTTTATGGCAACAGGGGTTCAAAATGATGAAAGAACTTTTTGGGTCAGCATGTGCTTTGTAGTAATATGAAATATACTGAGGAAAATGTTGAATGTCTGCCCATATTTTACGCTTTCAAAGTAGAATTTTAATTTCCTCCAAACCGCGTTCATGAAGACAAAAGCGAAACACGAAAATAAAACCAGGTGAAGTTATTAAACTACATTTCTTTAGTGCCAAGTCTTTGTTTAAAATGCGGGCTGTTTTCAAGCATCACTTTTCACTACTACGAGTACAAGAACTCTTGCAAACGTAATAGCACATATATTTGCTAGTGCAGATTCAAACAAAATCTAACATAAATCACATATTTGACCTATTTTACGTACAGCAGGATCATCACTTTCGTAGGGTCGTCAGAGTACGACGAATAATTTAACAGTTGTGCTTAACAGTGCGGAATGTTGCTATGTAGCTGACATGCATGAAAAGGATGACGTAGATACACAATGGAAGCTAATGAAGAGGAATAGTGACGTCAAAGCACATTGCGTCATGAATCCGAGCTAAGAACAAAATGACGACACTACTGGGAATATGTAAGCGTCGTCAGTTTTATGATGGCATATGAGGAACGTAAAGGAAAGGGGTGAGTGATAGTGCACTTATGCGCTACACTTTTGTATCAAAGGACGCTATGTTTTTAAATAGAAACTAAAAAAACATGTAAACTAGGTAGAACAAAGACAAAGGACAAATGTAAAATCAGAAGAAGAGCTTAATTGAAATTAAGATTAAATTAAACTTTGTATTCTATTAAAAATAATACAAAGAAAGAAGACATTATTTCATAAGACCCCAATGAAATGTGACCTACAATAAATAAAGAAGCAACAGTCTTAGAGAAAAAACTCGCGATATTTTAAAAGGCGCGACGTTTGAAGAAAGAACTAATTAAAACAAAACGAAGTATACATTTCTAGGCGAAATGAAGAACGCCCCCTCGCTGAACATAGAGTAATAGAAGCAATTACTGAAGGAAAAAAGATAGTTGATATACATAATAAGACAGGAAATGAGAAAAAACATAGCTATAACTACAGCTATAACGTTTGTGTTATATGAATAGGTAGTAAAGAATATCAGCCTCCATCATTTTGATTGTATTTTAGAACAATGAACAGCAAAAATAAATTATTTATTTACTTAAAGGAGAACCAACAGCTATAACATAAGGACAACAATTTTTTAACTTCCTGAGTCCGCCATAAAAACAGAAAAACAGAAAATTTTGTAGAAATCTTAGGATCACTAACAAGCACGATAGAAAATACAATAAAAGGTACACTATGCACTTTTAAAAAAGTCATCGTTCAGTCGAGTGCGTGCAGAATAAGTTGTGGTGGTACTCGTAAATGGGTCAAATGAGAACTCTTTGCAAAGATTATTAAAGTCCTTACTCGCTCGCAGGATGTATGAGTTTTGCCTGTAGTTAGAAGAGGAAAAATGAATGGAGATTGGCGGATTAAATCTAATTGATCTCTGGGGGACATTGAAACGCAGTCTATGCAGGAGAACAGGACAGTCAATCTATAATGAGATTGATTTGACATTTTTAAAAGAAAAGTGCAATCTGCTAGATAGACGACAGCGATTTATGGCTCTTGGTGAAATTTCTTGCAAAGATTTATGTAATCATCAGAATGGTATAGTATAGACGAAAACATAGAAACCGAATAAATCTATTTTGTATATTCTCAATACGATCAATGTATTTGCCATAGCACGGGTTCCTTTGTGACGCATATTCAAGATGAGTTTATTACGTCATAGCTATTAACTTTATTAGAATTTACAATATTTGGTCAAGTTAATTACATGGTAATAAACTACGTTCGTAATACGATCTAATAAATTTATAAAATAAATTATAGCTAAATTGGAACAAATTAAAGCAATTTTATTAATAACTGCAAATATACTAAAGATAGGAATGTAATTATTTAGGTACTTAGATGGAAATTTTAAAATTCTGTTTTAGCTTTCAAGAGGATAGCTATCCAATCTCGTTGAAACTCACTATAAAATATTAGATCGAGATTTTAAAGATTACTCGTTGTAAAACTAAATGCCACATCGCTTGTCACAAACGCAACATTAAAATCAGAACTGCGCACATAACAAATAAGGCAGATAAACCCGTCACTTTAAACAAAAACATTTCATTATAGTTAACTGAAACACTGCCATTCGCAATTACAAAGACCAAGAGAAATAACACTGTACAATTAAGTTCCCAGCATGAAAACGATAAAATAAGTTGCAAGCTATAAATTACAACAACCTTCGTTACTGGAAAATGATAAAGCGAGTACAAAGTGCTAGCAAATTGGCCTAGATTCAAACTGGAGTGCTACTACCGTTACATAAGGAGAAACATGAGTTTTGTCGTTAACGGGTAATACTGATCATGCCTCTTTCGTGTGGGTCGAAGTAGAAATTTTATAGTAATAATGAAATTGTTTTCAACTTTCGTAGTGTTTTTGTGCTAAAACTTATAAACAAAAAGCTTGATACTAGCGGAAATGCGATCAGTGACCAGCTTTCAACATGCATGATAGAACAACTTGTGTAATTACATTTTCAGTTTGCAGTCTAGATTAACTTTTCTCGTGTATGTCTGCATTGAATACAAATATTTATTTTTAACCCTGTAGCGTCCATTCAAACAAAAACTCGAGATGATACTCGCCTTACGTAATGTTAAGTGTAACTTTATATCTCATCGTGACCTATCCAGTCGGGTAACTTACTTTTACAGAGAAGTTAATACGTTTTATGTTTATCTGTTACACCTAAATCAACAAGGAAAAAGACATAATATTCTACGAACAAAACAACGTTATCTATACCAAAAGTGAGTGAAAATTAAGATCTAAACTTCAGAGAGTGTTGCAAATAAAATGCCGTGAAATATTTCTGAGAAAGGCTCAGAGGGTAGGTTTGTGGCAGATGAAATAATTATAATTAATAATAACTGCCTGTACAAAAGTCTAACAAAATGTTGAGGTTGCGTGGGTCACAATGTCTGGTTTTACGAGTCCTTAAAATGACTCAAGTCGTAATTACAAGTCGTATCTTGGCTACTTAGATGACTGGGTGTCGAGGGCTGAATACAAATGTGTTTGTTTCTTTAATTTGTACTGATCGTTACTGGTGCGCGCGCCATTGGTAAAACCAACTCGTAATCATTGCCTTGTGATAATTAGAAATTATATCTCCTATAAGATAACGTTTGGGATCCAGATATTGACTGGAATAGTAATGTGTATAGAGAACTTTAATTTGATTAAAAAAAGCAAAAATGTATGTTCTCTGAATAAACTAATATAGAAAACCTCCACAAGTAGAAATCTATAGTGTATCATCCAGCTAGGACGCATGTCAACTAAGGGAAACGGATTACGAAAGTATCTTAGAGGCCCTGTAATCCGTTTTACTAAGCTGATATTGACTTGGTTTTCCTTTCTTTCCAAGATAAACTTATATGAAATAACTTTTGTTCTTGAGCAAAATGTTACCACAAACAACAACGTCGTCCAAGTACATCAATCGCAATACAGCTGATGATAACCCGGACCTTAATCCACTGAGAATTCCCAACCTTTAGCTCAGAATGTAATTTAAAAAAATTCTACTTCGTTACGAAGTCTGCACCACCTCTTCGTCCCGGCTTATGGAAAGTTGCGAACTTAAAGCGGATTGGCTACTTCCCCCGGCGAGAAAATTTCTACGTAAATAAACTTTAATGTAACTAGATCGTACGCTACTTAGATACGAAACTACATTTTTTATTAGTTTTCTTTTTCCTCTTTTTAGGGGGTTCCGTACCAAAATGGTAAAAAGGAACCCTTATGGTGCGACTCAGTCTGTTTGTCCGTTTGTCACAGCTGGATATCTCAAGAACTACTTTGTGACCTCTGAGTTTGTTTCGGCCTTTCTTCTCAGAGTAGTCAGATAGGAAACGCCGACCTCATCTAGTTTAAAAAATATGATTGACATGTAAAAGTGTTTGTACAAACCTACTTACAGAAAATAAATCATTTATCATTTACTAATGCTATCAACTTGAAATTTTAAATAGTTTTAGATAACGTTTGCCTAACTATTTTGTAAACAAGAAAGAAATACAAAATATATTTATTTTTTGCAACAGGGACTGAAAGCGGAGTCTTAAAAATTCTCAGTCTTAAAAAGTCTGTTTGCACATTCTTAAAAATGTATTCTTTTAAAAAAAAATACCATACCCCCCCCTCTCTCTATCTCCAAAGTTTGCATAGAAAAAAATCTGAAAGTATTCTATTAAAGATTACAAGAAAAATAAAACGATGTCTCTAAACAGCAAGTTTTTAAGAAAAATGAAAATTTAATATATAAGGTCCCATTAAAATAGGTGGACAAACTTTTAGAAATCATTCAGACCACCAAAATAAGGAAAATGGTAACAAAAAAATTATAAGAAAAACGCATTAGATACTTTCAAGAAAAATAATCAGCTAACAAAAATACACTAATGTTTGGGCAATTTATTATTTTAAGTCAAAATAAAATCACTTAAATCAGTGTTGTTTTTTACTTGGATATCTTTTGTTAGACGTACTGAGCCCTGTGTTAAAATTTGTCCATGTACGAGTATTTTAATGGGACCCTGTATAATGTCTGTAATTTATATGGTGTACATAATAAAGAGTATTCTATTCTATTTTATTCTATAATGCTACGGAAACCTCGGTGCGTGAGTCCGACTCGCTCTTGACCGGTTTTTTTTTTTATACAATAAGATGGAGAAGGCTGATCGAATATTTTGTAAGTAAGCACCACAAAATAAGAAAGAGCCTCCGTTCTAGTTTTTTTTTTTTTAATTACTACCTATCCGTTATAGCGGAATACGATACGAGCAATATAATAAATCTGGTATTGATAAAGCTTTTTTAAAGGTTATTCTAATATGACTTTAGGAACATTATTTTTTACGAAATTTCGTTAAAGGCACGCTATTTTAACTAATCATCCGGTTTCAATCAACGGTAACAATGAACGTCAAACCTATAAGCCGACATCCACAGGCAATAGCGCCATAAGCCACAAATGCGTCGAACACAAAAGACTTAATTAACTGTTGCTGCCGTAACTCCAACAGTAGCGGGTACACCTACCTAGTACCTATATAAAGGCCCTACAGAGCTTCACAATTTCTGACTATCCGCAAGGTCGATAGAACAAACTTGGGAACTTTCGCACACCGGGAAGCAACTAAATTGCATGTACGTCGGCGAGCAACGTGTGATATAATGTACCTGCTGCGTTCAAATTTAATAAAGTTTCAGCGGACCGGTACAGTTTCTAACTAGGTGGGCAGAATGTTGTAAAGTGTTTAGCATTTTAGAACAAAGCGCTGTATAAATGATTTTCTTTTTGATGGAATTTATAGTGGTAATTAATTTTTGGTCAAGTTAATAAAAATACCGTGATATTAACTTGTCTTTGAGCGTAGCAAGACACTTATGTTAAACAAATCTTTCTATCTTTGAACTAAATACGTTTGGCAATGTAGCTAAGTTTACACTTGTTTATTTAGGTACTCTGAGAACTCGTTCTAATGTCTTTGTTGGAATAAACATAAAATTAATGCACACCAGCTCTCTAGCTCAGCATTTGCATCTTTCTGAACCTCTTTTCATAAATAAATCATTAATTACATGTAATGTTATGCTGTAATTTTAACAAGTGTAAGACACAGATGAAGTTTGTTAGGGATGAACGCACAGCAAAACTAGCAAGTCATCTAAGCAAATTTCAAGAGTGTGTCTGCACAAAAACAAGACAGTAACATCCAGACTTGGCAGCAGCTGCCAACATTATTCTAGTAGTTGAAATTAAAACATTAAGCGCCTGTAATATGTAGGCGACACCGACGATGGCCATAACGTCGCCAATTCTTTCCATCTGATGGTAGCTATAAGCAAGATCCAAGCTTATATATTTACGAAATAATAATATTATTCAACCGTTCACCAAAGGTTTATAACACTGCTATTGTTTTGAATTATGGAGGATACATTTAGTAGGATTAAGCATCACTTTGTGATGCAAATATTCCAGTGTTCAGTGAATTTAACTTGTTTAAGTGAATTTAAATTTAATTTCACGTCGTCATTTTAATTAACAAACATAATATAATCAGAGCAGAGATTTTCATTATGTGTTTCACGGTTACTATTTATTCTAGCTCTAGTACACTCCTCCGAGAAAATAAATACCGGGGAAGCTTACTCCGCTTTTACGAAATTACTGCAATTAAATTAAAAGTTATCTCGCACTAAAAGTGCCTTAATCTATGCAGGCTGGAGCATAGTTCAGAACAAAGTACAAAATGGCGGTACTAATACACGAGACAAGGAGAACTCTTTAGTGCTAGAAACTTTAATTACATTACCGTTTAAATATAGCCTTTGAAGTCAACAAATTATCGAGTCCGCTAAGTTAGCGAGCCACTTTGATTACCTCCCAACGTCATCAATTGGTTGCATAACCCATTAGTTATAAGGACAGGAACCAATTGGGTTATAACCGGATAAATTGGTATCTGCCTACATAGTAATGTATTTGCGTCGGTTTATTGTCTCGTGTGTTTATTAGTCTCCCGTCTGCCGTCGGAAATTATCCTGACAGCTGCTCATAACATCGGATGTCTTTTATAGAGGTGACTGAAACACATTTTCAGCAAGTATGACGTAATCGCAGGAGGTTGGAAAATTTTATAAAAAACATTCTTCGCGGTTACCGTTTCTTAGTTGATAGAGGGTATGTTATGTTGGTTTCGTGATTGCATCTATAAAATGAAGATACAATTTCGAAATGCAACACTAAAACTTGGGTCTTATCACTAGCAGTAAATTCCATTCCAATTCGGCTCAGGGCATGTAGCCAAACAACGATTCCTAATAAAACCAATACGGAACCCGCTATCTATGCAGCTCAATCTATTTAACCATTACTTTTATTTTCTAAACCGTATTCATGTCGAGTTTTCTAACGATGTAGTTTTCCCATCATGTTATACTGAATGTGTTTAACATTTCTTTATGGGTACTTACTATAAGATCAAGATTGTATGCCACCATCAAAACAAACTTAAAGCTGAGTTTAGCATAAAATGCTTTGCAAAACATCATCTAAGCAGTTCTGGTCTTCAAAACTCCCATCAGAGACCTCGGCAAACAGCACTTGAAATGTTTAGCGTCGTCACAGACAGCCGTAATTGGCTCCCGCCGTGTCAGGGTTGAGTACATCTCTGAAGTACAGGGTAAACTGCCTTTACGACTTAAGAGCTTATGGTTCACCTACCGTGCTGTGAGATTACGTTTTGATAATAAAGATGTTCAGTGTTAACACTTACCTGTAACAAGAAAAAAGGTTTGTTAGAACATTGAAAAGTAATAAAGTCTTGAAATAAATTCTGATATGGACATCGACTACATTAAATTCTACAAGAATGAAATGTGATTAATGTGTTTAATGTGAAATTAAATATTTGCACACCATATGTAATGGTAGAATGTAAATGGGCCACATTTATGTTAACATCATACTACTTTGTATACCTACATTCTGGCAAATAAATTATTATTATTATTATTACGTCTATATTACCAACGCATAAATGCGCTAAGTGCGTTGAAAAAACGACTCGTTACCAAGTTAAACCAATTGATTCATAAATAGTCGCTCTGAAAGCGAAAAAATCTCACTAAAAATAACAAGAATGAAATAAATTATGAAGCATAACAATAAAGTAACTTAACGAACCGTGTCACGACCTAGAAATATACTTAAAAGAAAAAAGTAATTCTCCTCATTTCCATAAATAGAACCGAGTGTTACACAAGCAAATACATTAAGTCAGGGTGATTATTTGGATACTGGTACAATAAAAATGAATCATTTTAAACTTAAAGATGTTTTATGAGAATGCTAAACGTGCTTGCGACATATTGTATATAGAGACACCAGCACATCAAGCTACTACAATCTGTCGAAATTTCTTTAATACATTTTCAACTTTATCGCTAAAGTATCAGGTTCAAAGTTAATTGGAAAAAGTTGATAGTTTCGGGTAGCTTGATGTGCTGGCGTATATACATATATATTTAAGAAGCCTATTCTTAGGGATCTTTCAGAATCTAAGCTGCGTGGAAAAAGGTCCATCTCAGCATGTGTGTAAGAACCAATTTGAACATTTTCATTTCTAAAAATAGCAAGGGGTACCTACCTACGTAATTCAAATAACTAGAAAAGGAGATAGCATTCGAAAGTCTAAAATACCAATTCAAATCCACTCCAGTTCCATTCAAATAAATCATGACGATAGGAAAATATACAGGTACCAAAGAAGCTTAATCAAAAAGAACCTCGAACCCTAAGTACCAACTGGGGCGCGGTTCAGATGTAAGCAGATCTAAATTCTGATTAAATGTACGAGAAAACGGTTAAATTACTTTGGGACCTATGTCTAAATTGTATTGGGACCGTGAGATCTTTAGTAGAAAATGCGATCAATTCTGTATTAGTCTGACCTGCCACAACCACAACCATCGACCGAGATGAACAACTGTGTGGTTATGTAATTTGGAAGAGGTTCTGTTTGCACTGGGGAGAAAAGAATTATTTTATAGATTTTCGGAAATACATTTTGAACAATGCTTTCAATATTTCTTTATACTTATATACTTTACTGTACACCAGAAACAGACATTTAACACTACAAAACATAAAATGGGCGGCCACATCGCTTTCTGCGATCACTTTCAGACAACCTTGAAATATTATGTTGACAAACATAATTCATTGTCCGAAGCAATATTTTTAACATTAAATACATGACCGAACCTGACCACCGAGCCGTATCATTCATCAGATATAACTTTTATAAATCGCCAAAATAAATTATAGTCAGTTCCATATTTTGGCACAAAAATGTAAATGATATAATGCAGGACACGGTGGCAGGGCATTAATACTCTCTTATTCAACACCATTTGTCATTAATCTTCATTACCCTGACGTTGATGGGAGCAAAAAATATATAAACGCCGCTTTTGTAAGCATGTAAGGATAATTTGGAGTTAACAGGGATCCAGGTTTTGTTAGCTGCTAAATCACCTTCAGCTTTGTTCTTTTCATCATCCTTTCCAGTTTATGTAAGGAGATCCTTAGAATAGTTTTCATTGGTCCAAATATGTTAACGAGAACGAACTTACTCTAATTATCTCAGTCACAATGTGCAGCTGGCGACTACTTGTATTTTGTGTTTGTGATTATAGATGTATTTTGTTTTTATATTTCTTTATTATTAGAGTTAAGTCATTAGCTTTTTATATGCACGTGTTTCTGTGACAAATAAATTAATAATTAAGTATTTTTTATTTCTTTCTAATTTGTTTTAGCTCCTACGGATAGTTTGTAATATAACCTACGTCGTAAAATTTCTGTCTATTAAAAGTTACAGTTAAACAATTTACTCATCATCCTACACAAGAACGAGCTAATAAATCAAATAGTCCCAATAAACAATACAAAGTCACAAGATTAAACGTTACTGAGTAAACAGTCCCTAACAAAGAGGATAAATCCAGAATTTATAAGACCCAGGTTCAGACATTCTATTATTCAAGATTTCTATCGGCGAGCATGACCGCGCATTTTTCAAAGGGTAGCATTTTCTTAGAATATATTTTCCGTCATTGAGGATTTTGTGAAGATTTCCTTGAGTCGGTGTGTAATTTGTTTAACATATTTCTGATTGATACACTTTGTTTCTATTAATATCTTTTTATATGATATTTCATTAATAATTCTTATTCTTTTTTGATTTTATACAACGTGTAACGTTAAATGCGCAAAACCTCAGACACCCCAACTGATTTTTAATTCAATTGACCTATTTCAGAGAGAAAAGAAGTCATTAAAACAATTGTAAAGGTTTCATGTGCTGTTTTAGTTATACTGGTCATTCTGATCGTTTCTTGCGTCTGCGACGACGCTTTACCGAGGGAGGAGTCGTCACCGGGCCGCTGCGCCGCGCTGACATTGGCTTGCTTGATATATTGGTAAATAGACACGTCAACGTTTTTAAGGAAGATTTTTGAAAAATGTGACCTATATTAAAAAGTGGTTCAATTAATTCTGCTCGTTATTCTGATCAAACTATTTTCAGGTTTTGCGCATTTAACGTTACACGTTGTATAAATTTTATTAGCTTTGCTTGAGTATTTTTGCCACTTAGTTTGCATATATTGATGATATTATAATAACATCCTATCACTGATATTTACATAGAAAGTAGTGTTATACAAATTTGTTAGGAGTGAGTACAACTTAAAAGTGAAAAATAAAAACTTTATTACAAAAAAAAGACTTCCAAAAAAGGCACTAAAAAGTGAAAAATAACTATATGTATATATATTTTTAGAAGATGTTACTTTAATGAAGTATGTGAAAACCAAAAATCTCGACAAATGAAAAACATCCTAAAAGTCTATTTTACCACTGAAAAGTTTGGAATGGGGGAAGGGCCTGCGTGTGGGTCTACGAACGGACAAATAACTGTGAGCGAGTAACACCTAAATCCGATAGCGCACATAATCTTCTCAAAGAGATTGAGCGTTATCCTCATGTAATAATAAATCTTGATGTATGAATGTTGAAATATATAGTTTGATTTTTTTTTTTTTTTTTGTATTTTCCAACTATGTTGGGGTCGGTTTACCCGGATGCAGCTGAATACAAGTATTTTACCTGGAGCGTTTGCCAACCTGACCTCCACAACCCAGCCACTGTAATACGATACCCCTTGGTAAGACGGGTTGTCAGACTTTCGGGCTTTTTTACTGCCCGTAACGACTATCAAAGATCCACGACTGACAGCCGGGACCAAAGGCTTAACGTACTTTCCGAGGCACGAAGGGGTCTTGGTATGTAAAGATATCTACGAACTAACCGCGGCAAGCGTAGCTTAACCTGATCGATCGACCCGGGCCTGTGTATTACTTAGCCCCAAATCGTTGGTGTACTTATTTTAAATACATAAATAAATAAACATAACTTTTAATAATCATACACAATTATTATTATAGATCAGTTTCCTTTAATTACACCGTGTATCTTCTTCTAAAAGAGTATATTTTTACAAACATCCTTCCTGTTAGCTTGATTAATATGCTCAATATGAATCGGATCATAGACAATAAAATCAATAAACAATGTAACTGGATATGTTTTTTTCAAGGACATCTTATTTCTTCCTATAAGTTGGAAAATCTTACTTTCCGATAATAATTGTATACGGAATTGTAATTCGAATCTTTATGAAAAATGCTTTGAAATTCGATATTTCCATGTTTTGTATAATGCATGTCACAACCGTCAGGTGGCGCTGTGTATCGTTGGTCGCACGATTGGATTTAATAATTGATACGATAGGGTTGAGCCTGGTCATAAATTGTTCGTTATATGCAGCTACCTAAATACGAGCGTAAATAAAGGATCACGCAGCGTTGGTTTCCCACGAGTCTAATTTTGAAAGGGTTTGATTTCAGGGTATTGTGGTGGACAAAACAATATCTTTGGTAAAGATGGGAATTTTATGCTATGACAAAAATCTTGAAACGGATGTATTGTCTAGAGTTGAAGACAAACAACGGCGCCGAGTCCCTTGTTCACAAACTAAACTAAATTTAAGTTCCGTGCATCTTTTTCTTTCTATTTCATCATTAAAAGGACAGAAAATAAATTTAGTTTAGTCCTGTCGAATTAAGATACTCCATAGACAAGTTTAAGCGTGATTAAAAAATTGGCTACTAAAAATACGTCAATTTACGTCAGGCGCTGACTAATTTGACAGGACTAAAGTAATATTTATCTTCTAATAATAATCTTAATGAAATAGAAAGAAAAAGATGTACTGAAATCAAATTTAGTTTAGTTTGTGATCAACTGAATCGGCAGCAATGACGAACAAAAATAACATTTCGTAATTTCAACAACAATTCCTAACAAGTAATACCAAAGCTTACAAAATCCTCTAATTTGAATCCTTCATTACAAAGTAAGTATCAGAAAATTCTCGCAAGTGATTCTGTAAAGCTACAATGTAAACTGATTGTCGCCGGAAACGCAACTCCCCTAAACTTGTGTCGGATGTATGGAGGAATGGCGCCGAAAGCCCTAGAAATATCTCCTTGCAAAAATAACCTCTACGAACCTGTAGATAGGTTACATAATAGCACGAAAGGGTGTTGTCTGTTAAGGCGGCGACTTCCTCGGTTACGTAACGCGTCTCGTATTGATCGCACCCCCCACTCCGCGCAGTCGCGCACACCGCCAGCCGACCAATCACGGTGCTCGGTTTAATTTTAATTTGATAGCCGTTCGGTGCGAGGCGGAATCTGATTTGTCGGCTCGTTACGCGTCAAGGCGATGCGCTATAAGGTATTTTTGTCAACGCATGTGCTTTTTGTCGTCTGACACCGTACTTGAGATATTAGAGGGGCCCAAAATATTGTCCTTTCGATTTTTTGCTGAAATATGGAGGTATTACGTCAGAACTTTTGAAATATCGTCCACTATTCTTGATGCTGTACTTACATAAATTGCCCTCGGGTATAAACGTATGGGTTAAAGGTAATTTATTCGAAAATAACCTTTGGCATAACGTAGTACTACGTGCCCTATTCAGAAACCCGCGCATGACTTATTCGTAACAATTACATTGAACTTTATCAGACGTCTTGTCAGGCTTTCACGGGCATCTATAATTTCAAATAATCACTCAGGTCCCAGGCATAACTTCCCAGGCAGTTACTTTTATTTTTTACTTTTAGGCTTGTCTCCCCTTGATAATATAAATCGTGCGTTTATGCTTTCAAAGCTAATACTTTGTCAATATCTCATTAAGCCTACCCTTTTATCTATCAGCCCTCATCTCCCTTCCAGTTTTTTGGTTAATCAAGATCTTCAGTGTCAGACTTCTCGTAACTAGACAAGTCTACAGGAAGTGTGATAATTTACGAGTATTAGCCGCACACCCACCACTGTCTACCGCCTACTCACTGGACTTCATCATCTTCTATGTATACAATAAAAATGGATGTTGTACTATAAGATACTGATGAACTCGACATAAATGTGTTTTTTTTTTTTATGGAGAAGGTTTATATAGGTATATATTTATACTTTTTTTTTGCGAAGCTTCGGTCTAAAGCTAGTAGATTATAAATAAAGAGCTTTTGAAGTGAAAGCATGTTACAAAATTAAGGATCGAATGTTATTCAAATGTTCTAGGGTTTATTGAACAGGCGTTTGAGGATTTCTTTCTATTGTTAGTTTTCCATTCAGCTATTGGTTGAGATTTAAATATTCATTAGTTCGAGACTTCCATTTAACTTTTGACATCATTTCGAGGTCATCTCCAGGGATGGTTACGTTATGTGATTCTCGTCGCAAAAAGCCTTACAATAATCATCGTAAATCAAGCAGGCTCAGTGCTAAAGGTGGTCTTACGACCAGTCAGATTTCGGAATGAACATGCCAAGGAAAACTGCTTTATTTATTCATCACACGGAGAGGTGATTAGAATTTGATGTTATTATCAGACGGGATAGTCACGGGAGGATGCTACTTCCCATCCTTTTACCATAATACATACTTTTACGCAACTACGACAAGCAATGTGACAGTTCAAAAGTGCCTGTAATTGGTTTACTTGAAATAAATGCTTTGAGTTTGAGTTTGAGTTTTTTGTGGAAGGGTGTAGCTTCCTGTTTTTGTCAAACCACACAAACTTTACAATTTATTTACTATGCGATCAATCAACTGTGCCAACAGTAGCAGTAGGAAATCAGCTGCCTTCATTAAAAAGCATTCCAAGACTACGCGATCTTAATATTAAAAGCAAAATTATATATAGCCCTTAATTATAAGTGACTTGCAAACTTAAGAATAATCGATAACACAGAACTTCAAAGAAACTAGTAATTAAACTTTGCGGTCAACCGGGACCTCTCAGTATATATTCATAAGCTTCACCCCAAGTTTAATAAACGAAACCCTACCATTGAATTAATTTGATGTATTTAATAATATTGGTGTCGAAATCAAATATACATTTGAGAGGTATAATTTATATCTACAGGAATAAAATCACAAAATGGTTCGCTTCCAAATATACAATACGAATATTAAAGCAGGATCGTGGGAAAACAGTATATATGGTTGATATTTGTGTGCACAGTAACAAGGTTACTGATGCTGATCCGTCTCAAACAAATAATCCTTATATTATAAATAACATTGTGGTGTTGCTACAAGGACACATGCCAGGAAAACAAAGATGCCCTTTTTCACCGGAAATCACACGGCACAACACAACCGTTGCCAAAAGATAGCTCTGAAAAATACATGCCGATTTGGCAAAAGAACTTCATTTATAACCGAAGTCCTGGCTCTAAAAACCAAAATGCCGCTTATTAATTGCCATTAAAGACGAAATTAAACAACGCCCGATTCATTTCACCGCTTCCCCTTAAGTATCGAAATTCTCGAAGCGAGATGAGCCGACGTCAAATACCGACATTCAATATCAAAAACTTAATGTCCCAGCGAAGAATTAATATCACGCGGAGGTCGCAGCGATCGGGGATCAATAGGGATCAGTGTCGTGTGAACGGGTACTGAGGCAGAGAGAGACAGAAGTTAAACTAACTCACGTAGACGTGAGTAACAACGAAACAAAAGTGTTGAACAATCTGTGACTGTAGGAGTTAGTTTGCAATTCCGATTTATCTCTAAAGCAGCGACAATTTATCTGCGAACGCTTCCTCAGTTGTTATAGTGGGTTTACTGTTCTGTGTTGTACTGGTCGATACGCCCTCGCTGTTTAGCGCAGTGTGGCCGTGGGATGGGTCATTTGTAATTAGTGCATTAACGATCGGGCTCGTTTCAGCGAGTTTTTAACGACACGCCCTTGCAATTATTTTTTACACTGATGCTGTTTGTATTTGGCTTATAGCTTTTACTTGGACTATTGGAACTTTAAACACTTTATGATGAAGAATCCTGAAGCTTGTTAATATAGTCGAATTCATCATCCAACCATGTAAAGTATATCTATCTATCTATCATCATGGCATATTTTATTCATCTCATAAAAATAGTTACATGAAAGTCTAACAAGTTTATATTTTATTGTTGTAGTTGATTCATTATCATAATCTGCCTAGCCTTTTCCCAACTATGTTGTAGTTGGTTATGACATAATATTTTCCATACTTAAACATACAACTTTTCGATTTCCTATATAATATATATTCCACTTCAGCAAAGCAGCCAGCCGTGTGACGCATGCTATCGTAAGTCACCACAACTTATTGTGTGTGAAACTAGTGCACAGATTTAGGTCACAGACTTACGTCTTTATATAGGCGACGAGAGTATTAGGGGCTGACGTTACGTAACGTGAAAATCAAGTATTCACATGGTTGGTATTTTCTGTTCTTGGCATTTTTACGTGATAAGATTATTATCTTTAAGATCATCTCCGATACAACGTACACACATTGGTCACACAGCGCAGTACTCAACACAACGTTTAGTGAAATCATTAAACTTTAATTACCGCTTCAACCATTACAATAAAACAGACTTCTGCTAATTCACTAAAATTATCTCTTCTCTGCAAACCCACATCCCCATTTCGATCAAAGTCGGATCCCACATTTCCATCGATTCCTTTACCAGAAACCCCTACGTATCTAGTTACAGTTGGGAGTCGAGTGCAGTAATATCGTGTTGAGTTTACTGAACGTCCTAGTACTCTAGTGACAGTTTAGCACCGCAATGCTTCCTAGGGTCGATAGTTATATTGCATTTGCTATCTCCCGTTCCCGAGGCGACTGTTATTGCTTCTATGTTCTTGACAGTGGTATTTTTCAATATATCGTTAAGAGTTTCATATTTGATCGGTTACAAGGATTTTTATATTCTAGTCATTATATTTACTGACAATGAGTGAACTCAAGGGGAATCAGAACACTGTATTAAATACTATTAATGATTTATATTGATCTGTTTTTTTTTGGACCACGCACTATGAAGGGTTCCGTAGTTGTAATGAATTTATACCAAGAACAAACTTAACGTTGTAGCTGAAAATCTTGTTCTCCCATGTAAGTTGGTCGACTATTACACGTAAGCTTATGAAGCCTTACTTAGGTTCTCCTTTTAACTTCGTTATATATACTACTGCTGTGATTTTTTCACATATCCAAAATCAACCATTTAGCTGGAGGGGGGGACACTCGACTCTAACATTAAAATTAGCACTATTTCATATAAGGATCCCTGATTCGAAAAATTGTTTCCACAAACCCGAATTAACCCAATATTTTTGAAAAACCTATCTAACGATACCTTACACATGGTACGAGGTGTCGTTAGGTAGACGAGACGAGAAAAAACATACCCACTTTACGTGTAGAGGAGTCTGATTTTAATTTTTTTTTCTGATTTTATTTTATCACTTCTTCGGCGTGATTGATATGTATATCCATGCCAAATTATAGCTTTCTAGTACTAAGTCTCTGAGCTAAGCTGCGGACGGACGGACAGACAGACAGAAATGGCGAAACTATTATATAAACATTCCTTGTTGACTATGGAACCCTAAAAAAGATGATAAGTACAGAAGTTTGTAGTTCAACTAAATTCAAATTTGATCGTTTAAACACATTTAATAGAAAATAGAGTTCAAATTGACTATACTATATACAAGTTAGAGCTACATATACAGATATATATATGTAGCTCTAACTTGTGATGGTCCCAAGAAAAATTTAAAACCTTTAAAAGTTAGATTACAAATACAATTCTACAAAATAACACATGAAAGCTAACATACGAATCAACACGAGAATTCGTAACAAAAGTCAATATCCATGGTAACGAACATCTGATAGAGGAAGAACACGCGAGGATTGCGATTTGGCGAACTACTCCGCTTAATTGAATGGCTGATAGCTTACTGCGAACCTTTGGCACTGTAATATTGCAATTTTATTGAGCATTGACTGTCGCCTTTAATAGGTGAAGGAAACGTAATCGAATATTATGTCAAGGTATATGTATGTATTATATGTTCTATCTACGAAACCTATCTTAGTAGAGATCCTGAAAAAGGACACCTACGTGGGCGATATCGAAGAAACTTTTGGGGAAATTGGATCTGACGAACTGACGAAGTATTTCGAATCACTAGGAAAGTACCTAAAAGGCTATCGATCGAAGAATCGGCCTAAGGAGGCTATAGGCAGTAAACATTACTATACGGGCCTAAGTCTACTAATTAACAATTGTTGCAATGTTCTCTCCATTATGACTTTTGACAACTTGTTATGTGGTCATTTTTCAAAAACCTATCATTCACTTGAAAACAACAGCCAAGATCATAAGACCACAACAGCCCGAGAACATAACACTGCGCTTCCGTTCCATTCCATAGTCTAAATCATCGTTTACGACCTACGTATACCTCAGCAAAGCCTGAAACACAGCAAGGTGTTACACGTGTTAAGCTAGCCGTCAAACAATACAAAGTCGGGGCAGAAACCGTGTAATTGCTTTGTGAGAACCTCAGAATATTGGGGCTTTGGGCAATGGAGCAGGTATTGATGAGCTTGCTAGCGAAACTTGTGACGTGAATAATAACTTTGAAACTGATCTGGAGTTAGTAAACGAGAAATGCATCTTGATATCTTCTAGATTATCTTGATAATTATATTATCTTGAGAAAATGCAAATAACAAGAGGGTTTGAATACAATGACCCCTTAAAAGACGTCGTGTATGAATAGATAGACCTTATATAGATGGAAGCTAAGCTGAAAAGAATTTCATCTTAACTAAGCTCATAAGAAAACAAATGCAGCTGATAGACGAGAGACAAGAAAATAAAAAGAAGAGGACTTTCAAGAAAGGAGAAAAACTGTTTGCTTTTGTTTGAAGTACCTAACTCAGAATGTTGACAACTACTGTCCTAATGAATCCAGACGTCTCAACGAGAATAACTTTTGTTAATTTTCGGTTTCATACGGTGCATTTACTTGTGGTTGTTTGCTAACCGTTCCTTGCTTCTTGTTCTGTTTGAAGTTGACATCAAACATGGCACATAGCACACAAGATTTAGAAGCAAACTAATTGCTTTGCGCTAGCATGTTTGCTTTAGGGGTTAAAGGTACGTGGGCTGTTAGAAGGATAACATTTTGAGAACAAGGTTGGCCAAGGTTGTATTTTGGTCACTACATCATTTTCAGGCTTGTTGTCTAGGAAATGTGTGGAAGTAGTGAATTTATTTTACAATTTGCAACTAGTGGTTAAATAAACCCGTATTTGCGTCAAAGAAACCTAGACCTATCGCTTAGCAACTTGTAAATACTATTCAATTCAGAATCAAAGACCCTTATTTAGAGATGTACGAGGGGTGATCAATGTATTCTCGGCATCAGGGTGATTTACTAACGATGTGGGTAATTTGACTAATTAATATGATTATCTAAGGGTACAGAGGTAGAATTTCATATAGTTGTGATCATTAGTTTGCCAGTTATCCTTAATCAATGACAACTGGAATGGCTAACGTGACAATGTTGAAGAAAATCGAGCACCGCGCTGTTATTAAATTCCTTACCAAACAAGGAAAAAGTCAAAAACTATTCACGGTCACGTTACCTACGGTTACGGCAGAAGTTGTCAAATGAATTTAAAAGGGGCAGAGAGAGTTTTGAAGACAACACTCGCTCGGGTGGCCCGGTTACTGCCTCTACGGAAGAAAACGTGAAAAAAGTTGAGAAGCTTATACTCGTACTGGAGTATGCCCGAATGAAGATATAAATGATAGCAGAGAGGACGCACCACTCTATTGGTTCCGTGCACAGTATTCTTCATGAACTTCTTTACCTTGCAAATGTCACTGCAAGATGCCGTAAATGCTCACGGCGCTTCAAAAGCAAGTGCGAACCGAGTGCTGTTTCTAGAGTTTTTAGAGCTCTGTGGTGAAGTTCCATCAAGTATTTTCGATCGAATTGTTCCTGGAGATGAAAGGTGTGTTCATCATTATGACCCTGAAAGTAAGCAAAAGTCCATGCAGTGGCACAAGAAGGGTACTGCGCTCCCTAAGAAATTCAAAGTCGTCTGCCGGAAAAATCATGGCAACAGTGTTTTGGGACTAAAAAGGGAATTTTGCTGATCGAGTACACAAAAAAGATGAAACCATAGACGCAGCATCCTACGCATCCACTTTAAGAAATTTACGGGAAGCAATTAAACTGACCACCGATGTGTTTACGACAACGCCACGGTCCACACAGCGCGTGTTTCCAAGGCTGCTGTGAAAGATTGTGGTTTGGAAGATATTAACCACCCACCTGGAACTAGTTCCTAGTGATTTTATTTGTTCCCTAATTTGAAAAAAGACCTTCGTGGGAAACGATTTTCCAACGATGAAAAGCTAAAAAAAAAGTTTAAAAAAAATGCGCATTTATTGCCGTATAATCGTTGGAAGGTTTTTAAAAAGTTAGAAAAGTTAATTTCGAGATGTAATAAATGCATTGGGGTAATGTGGGATTACATTTAAAAATAAAAAACATACTTATTGAATTTACGTCACTTTCCATGCCGATACCGAGAATACATTGAACGCCCCTCGTAAATATGGTTTTCAATCTCCCGCAAATTACGTCATTAGCAAAGACGCCTTCGCCGTCTTCAAATAAGGTATTATACGTCTGTGCAAACACAGGATACCAGAGGGATTTGGGTTAAATCAACATTAAGTTGGTGACAACTCGGTTGACTTTGATGAAGGTTATTAACCTAAGGTTATAAACCTAGACACGACGTTTTATTTTGCGGTATCAAATCTAAAACGAAACATCAAGATTTATTCGTTCTATTTTAGAAACTGTATGTTTTTATATAGAGAATGCTATCTAGCGGGGGACTGTAATAATTAAACCTTTATGAACAAACCATACATATGACAGTATATTTCAACACAAACAAAACAAACTCCACTCAAAACCAAAAGTATTCCAAAAGAATAACTAATTAAGAATTAAAAAGAAGTTAGAAACCTTTTACACTTCTGCAAATAAAGATTTCCATTAAAAGACTGATTCATTCGCCACAGGCCTTTGCATATATTAACTGAGTAAGCTTAATTTGGATTCAGAATTGTAAAGTGCTGTAGGAGATATATTTAGGTAGGCAAAAGGCTTACTGAATAAACCAGAATATGAGAAAAAGAAACCAAATTACATAGGCGTCGTGTTTCGAGTTACTCTACTACAAAAAAATATAGGACTAATTACTACACGCCCGACGAATAATGTGCTCCGATTTATTTAGGTATTATTTCGTCAAGCGTATAATAGAACAAGATGGAAAAAGATTCTCGGAACAAAGAAAGAAAAAATATATTTCCATCTCAAAGAGGATATTGAACAAAGTCTCACAGACGTTAGATTCAATACGTCAACTATTCTCAAAGGTAACACTAAACACTGACAAAGAAGAAACTGGACCTTAGTTAGATAACAAGAAAACCAACAGTATACAGAGTTAGCAAGTTTCCAAACTAGAATATTTATATGCAAATATTTGTAAGGATATGTTCAAACTTCCATGTTTTCATGACAAATGTGACTTTTAACTTCACCACATTCCTCGGAAATACGGAGAACTACTTAGTAATCTTAGTACGTATATATATTTTGGAAGCGCTATATACCTATTACGCAGGATTCACATTAATACAACTTCGGGATGGCTGCGCAAATAGCTTTTCTCGTTTCTCGGGATACTCATAAATCTGGGAGAAGCATATACAACGTGTAACGTTAAATGCGCAAAACCTCAGACACCCCAACTGATTTTTAATTCAATTGACCTTTTTCAGAGAGAAAATAAATCATTAAACAAATTTTAGAGGTTTTATATGCTGTTTTAGTTTTACTGGCAATTCTGATCGTTTCTTGCGTCTGCGACAACGCTTTATCGAAGAAGGAGTCGTCACCGGGCCGCTGCGCCGCGATGGCTTGACCTATTAATAAATAGACACGGCAACTTTATGAATGAAGATTTTTTGAAAAATGTGACCTATATTAAAAAGTGGTTCAATGGATTCTCCTCGTTATTCTGATCAAACTATTTTCAGGTTTTGCGCATTTAACGTTACACGTTGTATAATAAAACTCTGCTTTGAATGTCACGTGATATTAAGTCAATGAGCAATAATGGTATGTACCTAATGAATTGAAAGGTTAATCTGAAGAAGCCATCGTGATCAAAGTAATAAGAGGACAGTCAGATAATATTCCTGTGTGCTATATTTAATTACGTTACCTTGCTTCATGAAGGTGGAATGAATTAAAAAGGGCTGCCATGACCTAAGGCTGATAAAATCAAATCCAATAATTATATTCTAATAGTAAGAAGTAGTCTTAGATGGTTTGGTCCTGTTGAGGGTACGAATGAAAGGCGACAAGGCAGATGTAAGTGGAAACGCCCTAGAAGGACACATATTGACTTTGGTCACGTTCTTCAGAAACGTCAGGTGCTTAGTACTCGCAACCAGCATGAGTGTATGACCAGATGCATTACGTAAACGAAGCAAAAGGAATATGTCAGAAAGGTAGCAGGTGGCGTTCTGTAGTTTCTGCCTACCCTCATAAGAAGGTGTTAGTTTATGTATATATATTCTAGTAAAGTATGAGAAGTAATTATAAACAGACGCCAAAATGTCTGGACTCACAAACTATTTCGAATAGATGACGACGGTCTTGCCTAAATCAATCATATTAATAAATTGGACTTTTCTGTTACAAGCTATTTTAGTCATAGCTATTGGAGTCGTGCCAACATTTGCTATCGACGGATCGGCCCCTGGGATTAATAGCATTACCAACGAACTGAAAATGATCAAAATTGGGACTATTGGGAAATGCCTGACCCTAAAATATTGTATACTTTTAATATAGAAATAAGGACAAGCCATGAGCGAATATGTTCAACGTTAAAATTTTATCGAGAGACCAACTCAAGTATTAACCTACATGGTCTTCATAACATAACATCACGGTTGTATTCAAAATCAAAATCAAAAGTCATTTATTCAAACTAGGCTGAGAATCAGCACTTTTCGAACGTCAAAATTACAAAAGACAGTCCCCCAAAACGCCCGCCCTTTACCACTTCCTAGTGCTTTCGCTGGGAAGAAGTGGCGCAAATTATTCCCCCAAAGAGATGCACCTATTGCATACCCACATTTCATCTTAAGCCCCACGTAATAGGGGCGAATCTATTGCCATCAACCGAGCACAAATCCAGATTACGGGCTGCTACTGAGACATTCCTGTGGCTTAATCGAATGGTCTTCATATCTGACCATTCCAATGAAATTGCATGGACTTTAAAAGAGAGACTGAGTTGTTTCGGTGTTTCTTCTTAGAGTAGTTGGTTAAGAAACACCGACCTCATCTAGTTTATATTAAAAAAACCGGTCAAGTGCGAGTCGAACTCGCGCACCGAGGGTTCCGTACAAATTTGTAGGTCATCTGCCTAGCCTTTTCTCCACTATGTCGGAGTCGGCTTCCAGTCTAACCGGATGCAGCTGAATACCAGTATTTTACATGCAGCGACTGTCTATCTGACCTCCACAACCCAGTTACTGGGTAATACGATACCCCTTGGTAAGACTGGCTGTCAGACTTTCGGGTTTCTAACTACCCGTGACAACTGTCAAAGATCCACGAATGACAGCCGGGACCGACGGCTTAACGTGCTTTTCGAGGCACGGAGGGGTCTTGGTCTGCAAAGATGGTCACCCATCCACAGACCAACCGCGGCAAGCGTGGCTTAACCTGATCGATCGACCTGTGCGGCTGTTATTATTTAGCCCCGGGCCCCTCCGCCGTACAAATTTGTAGGTATGTAAGTATAAATATACGGTTTTCGGATTTTTTCCTTTACTTGTGCTACATGACATTGCTTCTTGCCAAAATTCATGATTTTAGGTCAACGGGAAGTACTCTATGAATTTTTATTCCTTTGAGAGTGTCGAAATATACGTTTTTTGCGCCATAAACGGCCGTATCTATTTTTTAATTTAACTTAGAAGTTTGATTTTTCACAGCTTCAAGGGACTGTAGCCCTGAGTATATGGTTTTAATTTCAACTCGATACCTCTACGCGTCCCCGAGATAAAGGGTCTTTCTTGACAGACGTACAGACAGACGGACAGCAAACTGATCGTATAAGGGTTCCATTTTTTCCTTTTGAGGTACGGAACCCTAAAAATGATGTGTAAAAGTATTATTTTTATCCTCTTATTTTTATTAGCCATTAATGAATTTGCCACTGCTGGGCAAACGCCTCCCTACTCTCTATCCACCTCCCTCTGTCCAGAGCGGCAAGGAACAATATTTATTAAAGGAGTCCAGCTCGTCTCGTCACCTCCGTCTGGGCCTGCCGCGATGTCGTTTGCCACTAAGCGGGACCCACTGGGTCGTAAGTCTGACATCCGGTAGATATGTCCAGCCCAATTCCATTGAACCAATTTGCAAAATAAGAATCATTTATCAATTACCATCATCATCAGCCTATAGCAGCCCACTACTGGCAATAGACTTGTCCTATTGTACACCATTCAACTAGATTCTCGGCTACTCTCATCCAGCCGCTACAAGGCACCCTGCGAAGACTATCGCTCCACTTTACCTGAGAGACAATTTCAAACTCATAAAGCCGAAAATTCATTCACAGTTTTAAAAAGGCCTATTTATTTCAATTTACAATTCCCAGAACTTTGTCCTAGATACAAAGCCTCCCAACATGTGCCGAGTGCTCAATATTATTGTACAAAGGCGTTACAGCGTGTGCTGCGGCAAACGGAATTAAACCCTACGTGTGTAACACGCCTTTGAAGTTCTGTCTGCAGGAATATAAATTAGGACGATCCCAAATTCGGTTTTAGTAGTACTAGGAATTTGACAGCAAACGCCGATTTAAATTCCGACCGGATGATTAATTTCGGTAACAAAAAGAGGTTTTAAAAACTTTAATGACGAAGGATTTAATACTTGTACTTCCTTGGAAAGCTTTTACTGAAATATGTATTTAACTTCAACATTAACGCGATAATCACTTTCCCATACATAGTTGTATCTTATTAAGTCTCTATATAAGTAAGTTAAACTTCTTAACAAAATATAAAGGTGTTTCGTCACTATCTGCAGATAAAACAAACAACTAAAAACGTTATTACAACTTTGGCGTCTAACTTCGCCGACATTTTCTCGGCAGCCATCTTGGTTTGGTTGTCAACCGTTATTTCAAATACAGTACATTTACTATTCGTTCCCATTTTCGTCGCAGTTGTTTAGTTTTATTAAGTAAATAATTGTTTACGATTTTATGTTTTTTTTTGGCTCCTTTACTCTTTCAGACGCTGTCTACATCTCTCTATCTATTGTCCTATCGCAGGTATGCTGGAAGAGATTTCTTCTGAAATAAGCATCACCTTTGTACCTATTTTTGTTCTGGTTTTTCTTGTGTGTATATAAATGGTAAAATAAATAAACTGGAAACAGTAACCTAAGGAACATCGTTCGCGTCATTAATCAAAGTTTCTGAACTCAATCTGCGCTGCAAAGAGTTTTTGTATCGCTTTAATAGATTTTCGAGCCTCGTTAGTGGGAGCTAATTGTCCGGTTAACGATACAAAGCTATTTTAACGCGGCTTTCGAAAGGTGTTATGGTGGGAGTTTTATTTTCTGTGAGAGAGACAGATTCTTAAAAAAACACGTAAATAATTGCGAATGTTTTGAATATCTGGATTTGATCTTGTGAGCGAAGCACTGTAATGGGATTAAAAGTAGCCTGTGTGTTAATTCAACTTATAAACTATCTGTGTGCCAAATTTCATCCAAATCCGTTCAGCTGTTTTTGCGCTAATCCGGAAAATACATCCGGACAAACGGACAAAATCTAAAAACTATATTTTCGGCATCAGACTCCCAACATTTTTTTTTTATTTTCAATAATCTTCTATGTGAAGTTTTGACTTCGTTACTATTCGATCAAGTATACGTATAGAAATAACAATTTATTATTTTCAGAATGGCGACGGAATAAGCCCGAACAATACTGATGTACATACATAATACCAAACTAGACAAGGTAAAGGTAAATTCCCCAAGGTACAAAAGGATGTTCGTAACATAGCTTGTCATAAACTTACAAGGAAGTTAATTTATAACAACTAACAAGCACCTTCCCGTCCCAAAAAGGTCCTATCAATTTGACAGTGTCAAACAAAAGGTCTATAAATAGTCAAAATTCCAATGTTAAAGAAAAACAAGACCTTGCAAATATAAGGGAACGTTTTGTTATAACCATTTTCTCTACAGTATATCGTGGCCTAAGACATTTTGATATCCCGAAATTGGGGTCTACATTGAGATGTCCAACAAGTAAAGACCATTTAACCAACTTGAAATAAGTAGAGATTTATTCTGTAAGTGATGAAGAAAACGGAGTCGTTTGTAAGTCAAAAGTAAATGCTTGAAACATTTTATTTGTATGAAAAATGATAAGAGTTGATAAACCTCAGTCGAATTGCGTATTATATTTCCTTCTTGAAATCACAGTTGATATTCATGAAGATTGGAAGAATATAGATGACATAGAACATGAAAACTCTGACTTAAGGAAGTTTAGCCTGAATATTATTTTTGGGAATAAGGATTCCCAAAAATAATATTCAAGCTAAACTCAACAATCTAAAAAACGCTGACAAATTAACCTAACCAAATTTACACAGAGGGGAAGACAGCAAAAATATCTTTAAGTTAAAAGGCTATAAATCTTTCGCACCGTGGCAAACAAATTGGAGAGTCCACTAAAACAAACAAGTCGGAGCAAGCACTTACATTCACGGAGATACGGGCACAGATCCATTACAGTCCGGAGTGATAAAAATGTGAGCAAGTTCCAGAGAGCTTTCTGTAGGGGGTCTTTCCGTGTCTCGCTGGGTGAACATGTTAGCTACAGTCCTAAGTAAGTGATAGATGCAACAAATAAATGAAGCGACAATGCTAAACTAAACCTAATGTCGATACAAGACTTATACAGCGTGTAACGGAAGGGGGGTATCAACCCTGAAGGAGGTGAACGTGCTCATGAAACTCAACAACTTTCCCCAAAGAACATAGGTCGAAATATGAAAAAAAAATTTGGCCCTCCCTTACAAAACCGACTACCAGCTGATTGATTTACTATGGGAGGGCCAAATTTTTTTTTCATATTTCGACCTATGTTCTTTGGGGAAAGTTGTTGAGTTTCATGAGCACATTCACCTCCTTCAGGGTTGATACCCCCCTTCCGTTACACGCTGTATAGTTCCCAAACCAAACCCCATAAGGCGCTGTTCTCTTCACAAAAATCAATGGCGACTCTATAACACTATTCTATTACTAGAAATTCGTGATAAGGGTAACATAACGCGATAAAAGCAGTGCCAGTACCAATAAGCGACATTAAACGACTTAACATTTTGACACACCAAGTCTTCTCCGCCATTTTGTGTCGCATCGCGTAAATTCGCGTCGCTTTCCAACATAGGACGATGGTCTAGAGACAGTTTAATACCTACGATCCCTCTGAAAGTCAGAGTAACAACGTTTACTTCTGCCCACGACAGACGAAGGGCGATAATTGACTAAGTTAGTCCGCCGACCCTCCTTTATGGAGGTACTTTCTGATCCCAGCTGCCGGGAGTGAATCAATTTGAAACACATTAATCTGATTTTTGTCCTGAAAATACATGGCGATTTGTTTTTGGGACGACAAAGTTAGGTTGTTTTAATACGGGTTGTTTTATGGTTTTCTAAAATCAGCAAAAAAAAAATCAACAGTTGCAAGAGTAATATTACCATAATTGCCACGTTTCGCAAACGCCAGTAATAAACCATCGCTATGCTTTGATTACTGACTGGCGTTTGATTCTGGCAACGGAAATTCTGTTACCATATTCATGACATGACTATATTATGAAACTAATGTAGTCAAGAGCAGTGACGTCCTGACGTGTCTCCAGCTCATTGGCTCCGGAATATATTACCCAATATCTCTTAGTTGACTGCACATATATGAAGTAGTAGCTCTGACGATGTTACTCCATTACAAAATTTACTTTTCACAAGCTTTATAGAATGTGAATATGTATTTAGTAATATAGTAGTAATAATAATATGTATTTTTTTTTTTTTTTTATAGAATGTGTAGATTCATTTCCGTATTTTAATCTTGCTTCAGACACAATTTATTAAAAATTCAGACGTCTGGATGGAAGTTATATTTTCATGTCCTTATTACAAAGTTGGAACGATACGCCCACACCTCCGGTTTCAAATAAAGAGCCGGTTTAATTTCACTCTAAGTGACGGCGATATTACCTGAAAAAGTCAGTTATCGAAATGGTTGGGACATTTCGCGCAAATCGATTCCGGCGCCGGATGGTTGAAGTCGTAAGTGTTATGATTTTTTCATTACGTATTCATGATTATGCCTAACGGGTTCCGGAACTTTTTCGATACATTTCATTCGATTGGAATTACATATATGTACTTAGAGTTATAAGTTATTGCATGTGTAATGTTCTGTCATTATTTCATTGTAAGTATGGACTTTTTTTAGGCTAAAGGGCAAACATCTAGATTTTGATAATACATGCCTGACGGAAACAGGTACAGCCATCACTAGCATAGAAATACCTATGATGAGAAATTGGAGAAACCAACCTTTAATAACGGAGAAACCGCAAGAAAACAAAGGGGAGTCCGTGTCTACACAGTAAGACAGTGGTCAGGGGCAGGGCTGTTCTACACCGCCCCTACATTATACATTATTCATGTGTATTATTAAACCTAATATGTGTAGTAGGTGTAGTAAAACTATTAGAAATGCAAGGTTTATATTAATCGTGTTATTCTCAAGCTTATTATATTGTGTATTTGATAAGGTCCTATAGACTGATATTATATTAACGTGTGTACCATTTACCATTATCTACCATTATCTACCATTACCATTAAGAAATTCAAGACATAAGACGAAGTCAAAACGGCTTATGACATATTTACCGATAACCGAAAATATAAGGCTTTTATTTGTAGGCGCATAGAGCAATATATCAACAACATATATAATAAAGCTAAAAGCTGCTATATATACCGCATTTTACTCACAGCAACTTGAATATATTCTACTTTGGTTAGCAATCTAACATCATCCCGATCATATTTCACGCAGAACCACCAAGTTATAACATTTTAGAAGCCCAACTTCTACGATATATTTAACTCAGTCGGGCGTTGAATATTCTAAGAAAAGTGGGTAGTCGAAGAAAACCTAAACTAGGTAGAAACGAACACCTGGGGCGCCTGAGGCTGGCAACATTTTACCTGCCTAGGTTGGTAATAGAATGTATTATCGCGAGCGCCTCGGAGCCTGCTAAGACTTTAAGCCGTTTAGCCGAGACATTGAAATGAATGAGTTTAGTTGAGCTTAGCATTGGGATAGATTTCGAATTTATTGAATTGGCGCCCAACGTGGGTCCGTTGTGTCTGGCAGTTATATTTCAGTAAAATCGTATCTTATGGACGGGGTCGACTTTTGATGAAAAATGTAAAAAAAAAACACCGTTCCCTCCTTATCTCCAAACTTTGCACAGAGAACAATTCTGAAATTATTCTATGTGATGGAAGTTTATGTAAAGATTACGGGAAAAATAAGACGATGTCTGTAAATAGCACACTTTTTTCAAGAATCATCAACAAAAATTACATTAATTCAACTATCGGTCAAGAGATGGAGCTGACCTAAAGCTGCAATATTCTACACCGCAGTGTTAAAATTCTTGTAGGAATATAGGCCTTGCCTATGAAAATTTATTATATACGTAGGTAGGTCGGAACCCTCGGTGCGGGAGTCCAACTCGCTCTTTTCCGGTTTTTTTCTCTTTGCTCGGCTTCTAACAGTCGTAGTGTGATTTGAAAAACCGTATAACCTTCCTCGAGAATTCGGCTATCAAACGGACGTAGTTATGCAAAAGGGAACCAACCCACAAATAGGTCAAAATTGAGTTAAGTATACAGAAACATTTTAAAATGCACCTTCTATCGGCCCTATAAAGATCATAGTTTTCTGATAACTCTTTCTTATCAAAACATTATGTCGACAAAGATACCAACTCATATAATAGCAGTTTCCGAATAAAATAAAAAGACCCATGCTGTATGGTAATGTTAAAAACTGCAAATCTTTGTGATTATATTGATTGACAAAAAACCATGTCACATGGTTCCGCATAAAGCATATTTATTTTAATTTACAAAAGAGATCATGCGGTTTGGTTCCGGTTTGCATAATAAAATTGCCGTCAGTCTATGAGATTCATATCACATGGTTCCTTGTTAATATTATTTTATTTGCATTTTATAACCGATCACGTGTTTTGGATCCAGAATGTGTAATAAAAAAACAGATAAATTATATTACCTACTGCAAAAATCCATTTGACGTGATTCTTTATTATTTTTTTAAAGTATGTTTTTTTTTTGTCATTACAATTACTTAAAAAAATACGCAACTTTGGATTTAGTTCTTTTGTTTAATTTAATAAAGAAAAACTAATTGTGCACAACATGGTAGTTCTTTTTTTATAAATATAATAACCTTTGAACTGAACTTGGAAACATTATTTCATGTTTTGAAATAATTCAATAAAAAGTTTACCTCGCACAACAACACGTACAAAAGTTGTAACTAAAAGTTGGTCATTAACTACGAAAAAAAAAAATTATGAGTGCAAGGACAACTTCTTCGAAGTTGTCGCCTTGACAGCTGTTCAGAATCAGATGATGAAGACAGCGACGTTCAGGTTCGAGGCGATAAAAGCTTTATATGTTATTTATTTTAAATTTTGCTTTGCTAACAACATCTGTCCCCTCTGACTTATGTATCTTATAATGTATGTCCACGGACGTCCCGCTTTATCCCTGATTATTTGGTGGTGAAAACTGCTGGTGAAGGGAAACGCCTAATCCTATGAAGTGATACGTGCGGTGGACAAAACTGTAATATAAAACAACATATTGAACAAATCAATATACGATTTCTAGAATTGGGACACAGCTTTCTTCCCAACGACACTGATTTCGGAAAAATTGAATCTTCTGTAAAACACACAACAGAACTACAGATTGTTGTTAACAGAGGATATACAAACCTGATGATTACATGCAGGTTATGAAAAATTCTAAAAAAATAAACCATGCACGTACATAGAATGAAGCCTGAAGATTTCTTGTCTTCATTGAAGCTGGAAAAAGCTTATCAAATAGGAAGAAAACTGTAGATGGTCATAAAGTGTGCTGACTTGACACAAAGGAAATAATACTCAAAAAGGAGGAAATTTTCAAAATTTTCATTAGGTCTAATTTGACTGAGGATTATAAAAGGGTTAACATAAAAAAAAATGTACGCGGTAGGCCAACTTTTGTTCTTACGAGGGAGGTAACGAACCTCTTTGGCTAAACGGGAAGCCTGTTTCTGACGCTAAGTTAAAGGACCTGAAGAGCCTCTTGCACCTCATTCCTAAAGACTCCCATGGCTTTTATATTAATCTTGTTGGAGACGATAGAATTGAAGATGATCTGGAAGGTTTTTCAGGGCAACCTGATTTCGAGGTGGATGAACCAGATGAGTGAAAATAATAAATTTATTTTTTGACCCATCTGGTTCCTCAGCTCGCTCCCTCTTGAACAAGTTGAGCCGATTATATAAGTATCTAGGTATCTAAGTGATTATTAAATAATATTTCCTGAAAAAATCTGAGTTTTTGATATTTTCACTAAAAATATACACATTTTTATATATTGTAACAAGGAACCAACCCACATATTAGCTTTTTTGCAAGAAGGAACCAGAGATAGTTTATTAAAAAAAAAGCACTTTTTATATAAAAAAACGCTTTTTTTTCATATAGATTCTTAAAATGTAGTATCTTACACTATACTGCAAAATAATTCTTACATAATTGTGAACAGTTTACTTTCTACACAACATTTTGTTAAAAATCGTTTTTTCTCGAAACTGTCATTGTGTGGGTTGGTTCCCTTTTGCATAAGTACGTCCAAACACAAAAATAATTTTTCAAATCCGATGGGTAGTTCTACAGATTAGTGCGTTTAAACAAATTATTCAGCTTTATCATTAGTATAGATAGAAGATACATAAGTCCAGGTTACCTCACGATGTTTTTCACATATGTCAGTCATGTCCAAGATAAACTCAGAAATTACATATGAATGTACAGACGCCAGCACATCAAGCTACTACATTCTGTCAAATTTCTTTAATAGATTTTCAACTTTATCGCCCAAATAATAAGGTTCAAAGTTGATTGGGAAAATGTGACAGTTTCGGGTAGCCTGATGTGCTGGCGTCTGTACATACCCACATGCACAAGAGTAATTAAATAAAATATAATATAATCCGCCTATAATGTTCCCACTGCTGGGACACCGGCGTCCTCTCTTCGAGGGAGTGGACTATAATTTACCACGCGGGTGCAGTGCGGGTTAGTAAATGTCACATGTCTTGGATTTTTTTGTTTCTATCACACGCCGGTTTCTTCACGTTTTGCCACAAAAAAAAAACACACACACACATACACACATAACATTCCTAACTAGTAAAAAAACTCATGATTTAATAAAACAACAAACATAACTACTAAATTATACTTTTATTTTTCAAGATGTGACACACTGGCGCTTCGACAACAGCGATCAATAACTCTGCGTAAGTAATTACTTTAGAAACTGTTACCATTGATGTGTTTGGCATACATTATATAAGTACCTACTTTTTCTTCGACGATTATTTTAAAAAGTTTCGCGTGTCAATTTGTTCCTACAATGTTCGATTTTTGCCAGTATTTCAATAAGCCCGGCCCTAAATAACACTGGACTAATTGAACTCTTAAATATAAATAAAACTGGCCAAGTACGTGTCGGACCACGTACAATAAATGGTTTCGTAGTTGGAATGAATTTATATTTATATTACATATATAATAAAGGGAAGAGGAGGGTACCCTAAAAGAAAATATTTTCCAGATTTTATTTTATCACGTTGTCGGCGTGAATAATATGTATATCCATTCCAAATTATAGCTTTTTAGTACTAAGAGTCTCTGAGCTAAGCTGCGGACGGACAGACGGACATGGTGAAACTATACGGATTCCCTGTTGCCTACGGAACCTTAAAAAGACCTAGTTCAAAGCACACAAAGTACAAAGACATAGGCACACCTCTGCCGAACCCTTTAGGGAAACGAGGCGTGATGTTATGTGGTGTGCTAGATAGGAATAGAAAGCCACATCTCACACAAATCAAACTGCAGCCCTTTAGGACCCGCAAAAGTTTAAAAAGCTAGCACATCTGAATCCGAAACGCTAGGAACCCAAATTCCACCCCTTTCATTCAGATTACAGTTTGCACTTCCAATTTCCCAAAACACGTTCATAGTTCGGCATGACAACACATTAACAAGGCAGATAATGGTTTGCAACTAGGGACGAGACCTCGCACAATTTCACAAAGTGCTGTTCGAAAGTCTGTGTCGAATAAATACGGTGAGTTTATGGGGGAATGAAAATGCAGGGAAGTTTGCTAATTGAATTTCCTCTCAACAGACACAGACTACATTTTGGAGATGACTGGTGCTAACTGCTAAAGGCGTTACAGTTCATCTTTCCCGTATCCTTGACAGAATAACAGATAAGAAAGGATTTTGAGAACAGTCCATCCAACGTGTAAAAATCTCTCCGTGAAACTTAGGTAAAGTGGGCTTAAAGTAAGCTGTCAATAGTTATAATCTCTAGCGTTAGGTGGAATGACAGCCAACTCAAACTCGGACTCAAATCATTTATTTCAATTAAACCATTTACAGCCACTTTTGAATTGTCAAAATTAAATAGTCGGTCAGTTAGTCAGCGGGGTAATTGCGTAACACACTATCAGTAGCAATGGGTTTCATCTTGACAGTTCAACAACATTCATTGCGTTATTTACGCTGTTGAGCAAACAAATTTTTCGAGCACATAGCAATATCATTCAAAATTATTTAAATTGAGATTGACAGTGTGTGCAATTGGGGTGCAGAAAGTTGAAGCTAGTTGCCCATTCCAAAACGTAGATTTCTGCGGAGAAGAACGGGCAAGAAACTCCAAGGACACTCTTTTAAATCAAGATATTACAAAATCCTGGGTACATTATTCTTGTTGCTTCTACATATATGTGAGAAGAAAGTAAAAAAAAAACAAATGAAGAAATAATTCAAGACATAAGATTAAAAATAAACCCTGGCAGTTAAGAGATTACAGCTTACTTCAAGCTCACTTTACCTACCACGTTTTTACAGTGATATTTTTACTTAGTAGGCGAGCTTATATGCTACACAACTGCCTAGAGCGCCTTGCTTAGCTTAAAACAGAGCTTTAATTATTATCCTTGCGCTTTGCAAAAACGAACCTTACGAATAAACCTTATTCAAAAACCTTTGCTATCCACAAACGGTATAAACAAACCTGCCAATTCAGTCCAACCGCAAAAATAACAACAATTACTACCCAACTGGAACACGGAACTGGAAGGAAATACATGCACCTATTCCATTTAGGCGCCGCGAATATAAAAGTAGACGCCTTTTAGCCAGCAAAATCGATTCTCTCTCCATTCCATCCATTATGTATCTGGGTCGTATATTCTCTAAATCTCGGAATACTCTCCACCCAACTTTAATACTACGAAGGTCCATTTAAAAACAAGGTCAAAAGCTATATCGGAGTCTTTCGACGACTAAAAGCTATTTGCTCTGTCCCGATCTGATAGCCTAGTACAAAGGCTAGTGCACTGGTGCGAGATGGACCGAAAAATGAAATAAATATTCATTGAGAGATGAATCAATTTGTGAATTTTAAAAATCGAGAGGCACAGGTCGATAGTTCCCAGTTTCAATTTTGTAACATTGTGTGCAAGCATGTGCTTGATAATAAAACCATGTTACAGTAAAAATCCATCACAATTGAAATATTTTCGTTGTTGTTAACACCAATCACTATTAATTTTTTCCTGCGTAAAGGCAAGCTTTCGTAAGAAAAATCGTTATAGTTCAGATTCATCTTTATTAATTTATCTATGACATTTTCCGCTTAAAAACAATAGGCCTATTAGGCTTAAGAGGGTCGTACATTCCCTTGTCACCAGCCCCGCAATGCGCCACGGCTTACACCTGATCCATCATCCGGCCACTAATCCGAGGAGATCGATCGGCTGACTCGTAATCTATTCTGTGACAGATCTTGTGATCTTGTTTCTTGTTGATCTTGTGTATCTCGGGTAGAATCTCGCGTAGACAATCGATAATGCCTAAGTTCGCTTCCTAATATTAATTACTTGGTCCTAATAACGGCAGATAAGATGTGGGTAGTTTATATTACAGTGTCCATTAATATTTTTAGGAAGACAAACGGGAATCCACTGAGGTTTGATTACATATACAAGCTGTAAGCTTAAATAACGCACAACCTCATAAGGGTCATTGTACTGATCATTATGAACAACTTTTACTATGGGACCAAACCTGCAATCGCGAAAAAAAATCTGCTGTTTCCCTACATTTTGACGAGTTATGCGAACATAAATGTAGGGAGCAGCCGATTTTTCATTATCAAATTCAATTTTTTTTTTGTCATCATCATCAAAAAATTGCAGACCAATTGTTCGCGACGATAGAAAAATAGAAATTAACAATAGTTTTTTTTTTTCCCATAAGCTAAATTGGCAGACCCCGTAGAAGATGGCGGGGCGAGCTGGAGAAAACAAACGACCAGTGGTCCACTTAGGCCTAGATCGAAAGAGCTGGAAGTCAAGGGGAGAGGCCTTTTCCCAGCAGGCCGCAACATGTAATGATGCAGAGTAACGGAAACAGTAAGCTAAATCAATCTGATTCAGGCTACAGCACGGCTTTTGGGTAAAAGTAAAAATACAGTAAATTCAGATTTTACGTTAAAATAAGATTTATTTAGTCTCATAAAAAAGAAAATGGATGCCTTTACAAAGTTAAACGCGAAAGCTCACAATTTAGGTAGGGCAAGAAGTAAAGATTTATAAGCTCGGGTGGAAACAGTGTCGTTATGTTCCTGTACGCCTATCTATGAAACGACTTTTAACAGTTTATAGGTGCCGCAATGCGTAAAACAGAAATAGTAAAAAAATAGAGGTTAACCATTTTTTTTTTTTTGGGATATTTCATGGTACCCAGGAATAAGGGTTATGACAAAAACCTTAGGGGATGAATTTCCAAAAAAAAAGAGGATACAACTTGATTTATATACAGCGTCAAATTAAATTAGCTAACCAAACTCTGCAGATAGAGATATCTAAACAGACGAAAGCTCTAGGAAGTGGTGAAGGGCGGGCGTTTTGGGGGACTGTCTTTTGTAATTTTGACGTTCGAAAAGTGCTGATTCTAAGCCTAGTTTGAATAAATGACTTTTGAATTGATTTGTTGAAACAAAATAAAATGATATTATAATCATTTATTTTGGTGTCAGCGACCGCGGGTAGCAGTGACCCTGTGTAAGCAGAATTCAGGTATCAACTTCCACGTTTCTAACTCAAAAATAACGAACTTGCATTTAAACTTCCATCACAGGAGTACCTTATTAGTGCAACGAAGGGGTGCTCCCACTAACGAAGAATTATTGAAAATTCATCCCCTAAGTGGGTTAAATAGCGAACCCATTTAGGGGATGCATTTTTAATAATTCTTCCTTAGTGGTCCCTTCGTTGCACTAATAAGGTACTCCTGTGAAATATTTCATGTTTCCAGTGGTTTAGGCTGTGCGTTGTCTGTCAGTGACCTAAAGATAACACCGCATGGCTTCTTGCAAAGCTGTGTCATCTGCTGTCTATTCTGTAAAAATCTCACCGTGCAAACTTAGGTGAGGTGAGCTTGAAGTGAACTGTAATTCCGCCTAATGCTAGAATAGAATAGAATAGAATACTACTCTTTATTATGTACACCATATAAATTACAGACACAAATATAGAAATTTTACAAAAGGTGACACAATGCGCGGTCTTATCGCTAAGAGCGATCTTTTAAAGACAACCTTTGGATGGATTGAAAAGGGAAGGAGAGACAAATACTGTAGGTAGTCTGTGGTCTCACTTTAAGCTCGCCTCACCTAACTTTTCAGGGTGAGATTTTTACAGAATAAAGAAGCTAACCCTTCTTGGGTGTAGTTATGAGAACAGCCGATGGATTTTTAGGGTTCCGTGCCGTACCTCAAAAGGAAAACGGAACCCTTATAAGATGACTTCGTTGTCCGTCTGTTTGTCCGTCTGTCAAGACCCTTTTTCTCAGGAACGCGTAGAGTTATCAAGTTGAATTTAATATCAGTTACTCAAGAGCTGCAATCCCTTGAAGCAGAAATTAAACTAATAAGTTAACGCAATCAAAAGATATTGGGGAAGATATTGGGCGTTTATGTTCCGTTTCTGACGCATATATTGACTGCTCCTATGGTTCGTGACTGCAAAATCCCCTTTTTTCATGAACTGCCGCTTGTCTAGGAAATAAAGATGAAGGAACGTGACGGATAAAATCAAAATAGGTATTTTTAATTATTTTAGTCAAAGGTCTTCAAATAAAGGTAAATAGCTAATGCGGTACAGCTATCCGGAAGTATATAGTCCGGAAATCCGCAAGTAAAGAAAAACTGGTTTTACTTCAATCATCTAATTTACTTTGCTTGTGTTTATTCTGTAACTGTGACTCTAGAATTCTCAGTTGACATTACAGGTTGAAACCGTTCCTAAGCTTAAAATAACATTTGGAAGTTCAAAAAGACCTGCCCTAGTGAGAGCAATGGGAGTATTCTAATATTCCGTGTTTTTCTACGTAGTCCTAAGATGATATTGAAGGAAAAGGCAACAAAATATACGTATATCTTTAACTTAGATCACAATGTTGCTATGTAACTAGCTTCTGCCCCGGGCCGCTTCCACGTGGAAGAAACATATCCTACGGCACTTGGCAACAGTGAAGCTATCTATCAGTGATAGACGACCAGAAACTAGTATTATAAAGAAGTAAAATTGACGTACGACATGACGTTAAGTTGTAGCAAATTTTACATCTTTATAAAACTAGTTTAGATTTAGATCTAGTACTCCATTTCATGTTTCTTAATCTCTGCAACCTATAAAACGAAAAAATATCAATTCAGAAGCAATTGCTACACTACCAGCCATTCGAAAAACAAAATGGCCGACCCACTCCACATAAGGTCGACCACATACATTTAACAGCGGTAAAATTCCCCAGTTTAAGCCGAAAGTCAAAGCACAGGTAATATATATCTGGCACACTAGAAAAGCCTATAAAAAAACGATATGAGGCCTGATAAGGGTCAAAAAAGGTTATGTGATACCGGCAGGGGAACACGACACGATAAATATATTGAGTTTTATTTATTGGATACCGGTTACCTTGATCTAATATAGAGAAAAAAGAGTTTTTCCCGAAGATAAAACCGATTTCGGGAAATCGTCTGAATAATTTGGAAATCGGTGTTTGTAAATCTTATTTCAAATATTTATTATTAATTAAACCTTTAAGCACACAATATACAGAGGCAGACATATTCTACCAGTCATTATACAGAGACAAACCAGTGGTAGGTGCAATCAGTAAAAATTGAGATAAGAATCACATTCTCATCAGCCATGGAAGTTTTACGTCAAGATCTATCAAGTATCAATTCTGAAGGCGCTGATTACCTGGTAAATTAATATAGGGACAGGATGAATGAAATAAAGAAAGAAAAATTTGTCACAGAAACACGAGCATATAAAAAGAGAGACTTTATTACTTTAGTGTACTGTGTTACCCAGTAACTGTGTTGTGGAGGTCAGATAGGCAGTCGCTCCATGTATGTATGCGGCTGGTATGCAGCCGCATCCGGTTAGACTGGAAACCGACCCCAACATAGTTGGGGAAAGGCTAGGCAGAATGCAATGTACTGTACTGTGGCGTGTCGGTTGTTTCGTACATTGTTCAGAAAGAGCCCAAAGCGCGCTAAAAGAAGTTTTCACTTCAAAAAGATAAGTTAACCTGAACAAATGGTACTCAAAACAAAACAAACCCATAATGACGAACGAACACAGAACAGAAATAGTCACAAAAAATCACAAGGGTGGTGTTATGTACTGTTCGTCACAGACCCTGGTTATTTCAAGATCCCAAGTTGAATGGTTACCTGACTTGATGAAAAGGCAATTACAGGATTCATATCGAACGTAAAGCCATTAGTTTTACCCGAATGCGCGCCAGCAAAGACAGGGAATAGATCCGGTTGAAGACAAAACCTATCCATATGATAAATTATCCCTTGTGTTCTTATTGATGCTAAAACCACAGACAACACGACGTTATACTCAGATTTCTTCAACGAAAAGCAAGAATAATTAATCGAAGTCTAGAAATTACTTCGGTACCAGGTTCCGTCAATAGTTCATGTTACAAGACAAGCCAAACAGTGTCTGTCGCTTTACAGAGCATTGATCTTTCTATAGCAATCAGCATTAACTTGTTCTATCTATACAACCTACAATAAAATAACATGACCTCACGACTCTATTCCCACAAGGAACTGGCAAAGGTGATTAGTACCTACACCCCCATTTCTGCTATGGGCGAGCAGTATTGTCACCGATTCTGATTGGCACAAATTCCGACTTCAGACTGCTACAGAGAAATCCCCCTCTTATGTAGTACGAACGATCCGACATGTCAAGACATCGAGATTTCTGTGCTTTATCTGAGTTAAACATTATAAACTTGCCGGAATAAATGCTCTAAATGATGGTAAAAACCCATGGTGCTCTAAAATATGGGCACTCCGGACCCATTGTGTCTAAATAAAGATTTATATACCATTGCAACAAGTTTATCATCAATAAGGGATACTTCAACACACTGTTTTCTAACTGGCTCAAAGCTTATGATCGATTACTACTGTTAGAATGTATTGTGTTATTAGGGTAGGTGGCATACGACCACGGCTATCCTCTGAACATCACTATGAATATGTATTAAATACATTAAAATATATAAAAACTCCTTTAAAATAACATTTATTGCAATGACGAGGTTTTCAAAGCACGGCGACGTTATATAATCATCATTAAACTTGCATATAACAAAGAAATCTCCATGTTTCGTCAAGTCGTAAAAAACATGCGAAGCAGGGGTGGGTCGATTGTACTGGATATTAGAATACACTGTGGAATATATAGAAAATATAGGAATAACGTTACCTCGGGCATTGTGTCTCGGTATGGAGATTGTAGATGCGCGACATTTTACACGAGAGCTTTTGTATTGGGACTATATCTGGAGAATTTTATATTCCATATTTTATGATAAAGATCTTAGGTTTTCTTTGAATCTGAGGTATGTGTATACTATATTACTGCTATGTGCCTTTACTCTAAAGCTTTCTTACTGTATATATTCAGGGCCGTATTCATCATGCCCAACCTAGTTATATTTTGACTTTACATCACATACTCCATGTATGTGATGTAAAGTCAGGTTATTAAATAATGGCACAGGCAATTGAAGGAACACGGGTGGGTTTTAGGCAGTACAAGTCTTACACGCCCTCCCGCTCCACCCAGAGCGGGAGCAGTTATTGGATAATTTCCCATACAAAAGAAAAAGGTTTATTAAACTAACTGTTCCACGATAACAGGCGTCATGTCGATGTTTATCCCTTAAAAAGCATCATTTCCACTAAAAACTTTCAGCACGAATCATTTAATACATAACTGTTACTTTCAGATTTACTCGTACATGTATATAACGATAAACTGGGAGTTGGGAGCGGAAGCTCTCGGATACCTGTTCAAAATCAGAAGGACCGTTACTAAAAATGTTAGTACGGTTGGTTAGGTATGTGGGAATAATATGACCCCTGTGGTGTTGATGGGTAAGTAGAATAACGAGTGACAGTGTCTGTCTAAATAGTGTTAGACTTTTAGGAATTTAGTCTAGACTAGACGAGGACGTTTTCTAAGTTACACGTAAATAAGCTTGAATATAATCAATATATGCCGAAAATCTTAAGATAACTAACTTAAAAGTCGTAGTAAAAACCACAATGTTAAACGAAACTGCATACATGAATGGAAATGAAAACCTGGCACTTATAAATCTCAGAATAAAACTATCATAACCCGAAATACGGAATTCACGAACTAAAATGGAAATACAATTCTACATCTAGCAGAAAAGTCACAGAAAAGTCACAGAAACTGTATCGAATCTACTAAAAGCTTCCTGCACCATTATAAACCAACTGTTAATTGCAGGTATATACCCATCATTATCTGTAATAAACTGGGAGTTGGGAGCGGAAGCTCTCGGGTACCTGATCAAACTCAATTAGGGGGCCATTACTGAAAATGTATCTGCTAAGAGTGTCTTAGCTTCTTGGCACGGTTCGTTAGGTATGTGGCGTTGATGGGTCAGTAGAATAACGGGTAAAAGTGTCTGTCTAGATTGGGTCACAGATTTTTCGGGATGGAAGTTAAACAGCGTAATATTTCAAAGGTTACGTTAGATTGACCTTTAAGTGATTTACGAGTCTGACAACCAGTACCAAGGGGTAGCCTTGTTACCAAGTAACTGGGTGGTGCAGATCAGATAGGCAGTCTTTCATGTAAAATACATCTTGCAAAATAAAGCTTCCAGTTAGACTGGAAGCCGACCTCAACATTGTTGAGAAAAGGCTAGGCAGATGATGAATCAACTGGGTTTGATCGTGGATTGCAGACGAAGTCGCGGGCAACAACTAGTTATAATAAATCCAACAACGCATTGATACTAGTACGACGATGAATAAATAAAAAAGAATCAGATACCCTAAAAGTATAAATAATAGAAACTCAAAATAAAATATTCAAAGCAAGAGTGAACAGGCATCTTCTGCGCACGCTCTTTCCATCATAGACCTCATCCATCGCTTTCGACCACGCGTGATCGATGTAAAAAGCCCATTCAATAAAAAAAAAACGTAGAACTAAACTAGAAATCTCAAATCCATTTCTAAATCTAAAAGAGAAGTATTTAGAAAAGGCTAAGTCACAAGAGAGTCCCAAGTCTAATCAGATCAATGGTTACCCCTCGAGGAAGCTTTCTGCGAAATACGTTGCCTATTACCGCTGGATATGACAATGAAACAAAGTTCCACTGAAAGTATGCCTTTTCCAATTTATAGAATAGAATAGAATAGAATAGAATACTCTTTATATTTACTTTCTGAGTTTAACTTGGTCATCGGTGAAGGAAAAACATCGTGAGGAAAGTTGGACTTATCCTTACATAGTAGGTATGAAACAAAGTCGCCGAAATGTTTATACGCGCTTAGCTTCCGAATGACTGCACCAGACTGGATAATTCTTTTTTTTGTTGTCTGGTTCAGAAATTCGGAAAACATTGCGAAGCTGGGGCGGGCCGCTAGTAGTTAATATAAGTCTGATATCGCCTACCCATCTTTAGCCAGCGTGGTGACCAATGCTCGTGCCTTCTCTGTATGAGAAGAGGCCTTTCCCCAGCAGTTGGACCAATAACAGCCTGGTATTTTATTATTCCACTGTAAATGAAACCCTCTAGAAACCCCAAGCTTTGAGGGGTTCTACGGTCACGTCATTCGGAATTAATATTCATTGAAGATTTGATTTAGCGTTTTGGCTAGGATTAAAATATAAATGAATAGACATGGTCTATTTTTAGTCACTTAATGAAGCGCAGGAGCTCGTGGCTAAATTTAAGTTAAGCTAGGCTTGCCGAGGTCGGTCCGTGAATGGGTGACCAACTGACCACCCATTAAATTTCGAGACCCCACCGTGCCAGGGCAAGCACGTTAATCCATTGGCCCCGGCTGCCATTCCCAATCTTTGACGGTTGGTAGTTAGAAGTACAAGTCTGACAACCAATTTTACCAAGGAGTATCATGTTACGCAATCACTAGGTAGTGCAGATCAAATAGGCAGTCTTTCATATAAAATACTAGTATTAAGCTGCATCGGTTAGACTGGAATCCGACCTCAACATAGTTGGGAAAAGGCTAGGCAGATTGATTTTGATACCATTGTAAATGAAGACCTCTAAATAAAACCTGAAAGCTTTGGCGATTCTGCGGTGACGTCATTCAGTACTTCATATTCATTGGTTATTTCATTGGGCGTTTTGACTAACGAGTTTTAGGTAAATGGACAAAGGCGGTCTATTTTTAATTTCTTAATAAAGCTGATGGAGTGATGCTGTTACTCAGAGAACAAACAAAAAAAAATGGCTTTCATTTTGACAGTTCAACCATTCATTGCGTTATTTACGTTGTTGAGCAGAAAAATTTTCGAACATTTGAAGCAATGGATTAGCATTTTGTGATTGAGGTGTATTACGCAATACCACCCACACACACGCACAGAAAGTGTAATACACTGATATAACATTTTCTGTGTATCTTGCAGTGTGTTGTGTTTCCGGTAAATTGTTGACTAGCTTCCGCCGGCGGCTTCGCCTGCGTGTTATGTCGATAAAAAAGAACGTGCTAAAAGCCTTTGTCCTTGCCCAGGCTTCAAAGTATCCCCATACCAAATTTCATCAAAATCAGTCCAGCCGTCTCGGAGATTAGCCGGAACAAAAAGATAGAAAAAAAATATTTTTTTAAATATTTTTGTTATAAGTACCGTATATACTTTCATATGCATTTAGTAAAAAGCTGATATTTTGACTTTACAAACAGACACTTAAAAGAGACGGGGATTTCTGGGCCTGATTGTAATAAGTTGAGGTATGGCTTAAAAAAAAAGGTTATGTTTTTGTATTTCAAAATGTGAAAAATCAACTCAATTTACAATCTGTAAAATGAGAAATCCAATAATTAAGTTAGGGTTACGAATTTATTGGAATATCGATTCAATTATAATCGATTAACGTTACAGAGCTCATACTGTTTACGAAAATGCTTTCACCAGATAATTAATTCAGTTAAAAAATTAAATCTGTTAGAATTAAAGTATTAAAGAATTTAAAATATATAATTAAGATAAATCAATTCACGTTTACTAATCGATTATTGTATTTTTAACCTGTGCTATCTCTGACTTGACATGCATGGCATGACATCGACACTCGTTCGTATCGTCTAGTGCGTGTGCGTTTTGAGTGTTTCCTCCCATACTTTTAGTGATATTTTCTTCGACCCCTGCTTTCCTACGGACTTCTGATCTTCCTTCTTGTACGACCCTTACCTTGCTACCATACCAGACACGGAGAACCCCCCTTAAACGTTGAACTTGTAATTGTTATTTTGGATTCTACGAACGACCTACCCATTGGATATTGATTGACATCATGGATCGTTGTGTAAATTGTGGCCCCTCCTTCGGCAGTCGGGTAAAAAATGACAATCCCACTTCAAAAATCGCCTGTTAAGTACAGATTGTTACGTAACCTCACTTTTCCTAAATCTCTTTTATCTCGGCTCTCAGATTGCCAAAATCTGAAAAATTTTCAGTGATTGTTTGTTAATATACTAGCTATCAATTGACACCAATTTCATCTTTTTACATCCAGGGCCAAAATTGTATGAAAGCGTATCCGTCTCCTTTTATTTATTTGTATATACGCAATAGGGCGATTTAGTAGGCTTTTATCCAGTGATAGACTGTGATCGTCTAAGTTAAAGAAACATCGATATTTGAGTTGATAAAATGATAGTCTTTGTTCTATTAGTCCAAAAGCATGAACATATTGATGCATGAACTATTTGATTAGAGAGCTCGACTTGCGCGCTGAGAATTACTTTTCCGACTTTTCCTACACAAAAAAATCGGGCCCATCTTTGACGAAGCCAACGCTAGCAAACAGGACACAAAGACCACCATTCGAGAATCGTTCCAATATTTAACGAGTAACCTTTTGTCCCGCCATCTTTGTCTATCCGTCTGTCACAAAGCTACGAGGGGGTGCAAAGACCCCCTTGCGTCATACCCGCATTATGTCTCGCCCTAATTCTCCCAGACCTGGCTCTACGCCAAATAACACACTCGTGTAGCTTTCCAGCTGCTCAGGAATTGACACTGACTAAGTTTCCACTTCAGGGGAATCGAACACTGTGTTTTATAGCGTCAACTGTGTCCGGAATTCCGATGAAATATGCACTTGTTTTTCCGGAAATGAATTTGGTTAATCACTCGGATTTTCAACAATTCTGAACAAAAGCTGTTTGAAATAAAGTTTAGTTATTTGGAGTTGATTTGAATATTAAGAGTCTGGAAGTCACATTAGCTATTCTACTGGGGTATTTTGGTCTAAGTCGCAACATCGTCTCAGCAGTTCTTCCAGTATGGCAGTAATGGAAAATGCTTGTTCAGCTGAGTTTGTCCTTTTTGTCGAGAATTCATGGGACATCTAAATGGTTACCATCCAATACGGAATATTTATCAGTCAGCCCTTCATGGATTTTATATTCAGAGTTAACGGGACATAATTGTCTTTTTCTTTTTTCCGAGAAACATTTTACTACGACACGATCCCCTGTAGAAAGGATTCAAAATCAAAAATCGTTTGTTAAAGTTAGACCTGGAATCAGCGCTTTTTGAACGTCAAACTTACATAAGACAGTCCCCAAACTCCCGCCCTTCACCACTTCCTAGTATTTTAGCTGGAAAGAAAAATTGGTGCAACCAAAATTCATTATGATTTGGTACTTAGAACCATAACAAAAAGCTCACCCGTAATTTACTTCACCCAGCAATAGGAACTACAGAAATGGGAAAAAACACAAAAATTTTGGAGTCTATATGTATTTACAGCTTTAATAACGTCTTTAAAAAACGCCTTCTGAAAATTATTTTAAGACTATTCTTCAAAACTAAGGAACCTACTCAAAAACAATCTTCACCCCAGCCATCAAAAAAAGCCAAGCCGACTGATCTCTGATAACTCAATTCTCGCTCCGGAAAGTAATTCAAAACTTTTTATCTCGCGACGCACTCATCTGGACCGCCTCAGCCTCCATTTTGTTCACGGTAATGACTTTCTTATCTAACTTAATTAATGGCGTCTCTTTCGGCAAGTTTCGTTAACTCTTCTAGTTTGCCTTCAAAGTTAAACATCGTTAATAGTTAGTTATATTAGTTCAGGGTATTATTAGAAAAACAAACATATCATAACTGGCGAAATGTGTGATGTGTGTGCACGTGTTATGTGTGTGTGAATTGTGGGTGTGTGTGGGTGGGTGGGTGTGTGTGGATGGGTGTGTGGGAACAACTCATAGAAAATACAGTTGCAACTGTTAGTATTTTGAAACAAAGCTTGTTTCCGTTCATAGTGTTATTCAACTTGTTTTGTATCTATTTGTATAGAGCAACCTTTAAATTATTGAGTCACGCGGCAAAAGAAGAAAGAAAGAAACATTGTTTATAATGCACAAATAAGACGTACATTATTAATTAAATACACTAACGTATACAAAAGCCTAGTATTCGACAAACAACAATATTAAAAACATAAAGAGAATTTTATTTCACATAAACCTACATGGGCAATTATGAAACGTCAGAATTGATCGTCGCCAATTGATCGTTTCCTATGGGGAAGAGCCGGCCAGAAACTCCACGGTTACTCTTTTAAAAATAATAATGGCAGGCCTGTTGGTCTAGTGGTCAGTGGCCCTGACTACTATACACAAGGTTGTGGGTTCGATTCCCACCCAGGACAAATGTTTGTGTGATGAGCACGATCATTTGTTTTTTGTCTGGGTGTAATTTATCTATAATATGTATGTATTTAGGAATATATACTTATGTATGTTTATCAGTTGTCTAGTACTCATAGCACAAGCTCTGCTTAGTTTGGGACTAGATGGCGTTGTGTGAAAGTTGTGGAATATTATTATTATTATTAATTGGCTATCACAATGTTTTTAGATTACACCGTTAATGGGTATGGGAGCACAGTCTAGACCTGCTAAAAAGTACTACTGCATTGTCTATTGCATGAGGGGCCCGTGGCTAAATAATAACAGCCGCACAGGTCGATCGATCAGGTTAAGCTACGCTTGCCGCGGTTGGTCCCCCTCCGGGCCTCGGAAAGCACGTTAAGCCGTTGGTCCCGGCTGTCATTCGTAGATCTTTGACAGTCGTTACGGGTAGTCAGAAGCCCGAAAGTCTGACAACCAGTCTTACCTAGGGGTATCGTATTACCCAGTAACGGTTGTGGAGGTCAGATAGGCAGTCGCTCCATTTAAAATACTGGTATTCAGCTGCACCCAGTTAGACTGGAAGCCGACCCCAACATAGTTGGGAAAAGGCTAGGCAGATGATGCATTGTCTATTGCATAAAACGCTTTTTTAATCTGTTAGAATGAGCATTAATCAACAGTTACATGGCTTCTAATATCTAGACAAGCCCTGACTCTGTAAAACCAGAGCAGTCCCTTAATTCCATGCCTAACATCATGTTGATAATCCAGTCCCAAATGTCCTTTCATTGGTATTGTTCGTCGAATAGTGAGGCTCCTCAAGTTCTGAGTTGAGCTGCACGATTTTCGACAAATGCGTGCACTGATTGGACAAATCCGCTCAATCTGTGTGGTTCTTTACTCAAAAGACCATTTCAGACATCAATCTACGTGGTCTTCACATGGACTGACTGGACTTTGTCTGGACTTTAAAAGAGACTGTGACCTCTGAGTTTGTTTCGGCCTTTCTTCTCAGAGTAGTCAGATAGGAAACGCCGACTTCATATAGTTTTAAAAAAATGTGATTGACATGTAAAGTGTTTGTACAAACCTACTTACAGAAAATAAATCATTTATCATTTATCCTATGACGTAGTCAAGGCTAATGGTTAATGACCAACCACTAGACAGTAGATGTAACTCCGGTAGTTCAGTCACTCGAGACTACATACGTAACTAGCGACGTTGCCAATGGGCAATTCATTGGCATAAGTAAGTTGTCTTGCTTCAGTCTGCCAAAATACTTATCAGGACAACTTGCCAAATGTTTGGAAACTTGGCTACTTACAGACATAAATGAAAATAATGTGTCTGTTCCAAAAATGCCTAGGAAAGCCTATTTGAATTACATTAAATTCAAATTCATTTATTGTATGCGGTGGAAAGGCAGTTGTTACCATAATAATAATATATCGATCGCTGTAACATACCCATAGGGCGTACAATGTCTAGTAGTCATTCAAAATAAATTATCATTAATAATTAATATGTCAAAAATACACATACTCAAATTTTTATTTAATATTCACACATACTTTATGTGTGAATATTTTGTTTTTATGTTAATATATTTATCATTTAAAAAGTCACTGATCGAGTAGTATGCCTTAATTATTAAGAATTCTTTGAGTTTAGCTTGAAAAAAAAATCAGTTTTTCAAAGCTTTTTATACAATTTGGTAGTCTGTTATAAATTTTTATCCCTATCTCAAATATACTCTTTTTAAATTTAATCGTCTTACATTTAATAACACTCAATTCATTTTTATGTCGTGCAATTCGTAATTTTTTATCATTGCTAATATCGCGTTTTATCATCACGCATCCTCATATATTTATGAGGCCGTGTGATGAAGATTTTCAACCTAGTAAACACTGCTCTACACGTATCAGTTTGTTTAAGTCCACATATACTTCTAATACATTTTTTTGCGCTTCAAAGGCATATATTACCCCTAAAAAGCGTTACGGGATTTTTTTTTTTCAGTAATTACTCAATAGCAACCCGGAGTCTGGATTTGTGACTGATAGCAAAAGGCTCGCCACCAATTACAATGGTACCAATTACAGAGGTGACATATATGTCACCTCTGCCTAACCGTACAGAGAATACAAGCGTGATATTATACAGCATGACTTTTTTACCCTCTCCAAATTTTTACAGGTCGTTCCACCCATGAATATGAACAACTTTCACTATGGAACCAACTCTGAGATCACGAAAAAAATCAACTGTTTCATATATTTTGGTCAAGCAGGTACTGAACTTTGTATAAAACAGCTGATTTTGTCTTCGTGATTTTAGAGTTGGTCCCATAGTGAAAGTTGTTCATAATCATGAGTAGAACACCCTGTAAAAATTTGGAGCCAGTAAAAAAAATCATCCAGTATATTGTAAAGCAAAAAGCAAAAACAGTAGCGTGTATTAATCTTGTCTGGCTGTCTAACCTGAAAAACGGCTGAAAAAACGCAAATGGTGTTGCCCAGTATGGCTGGCTGACTGTATGAAATTAATATTCTACACTGGTTTCTTTGCCATAATAATATGAAAGAGCTTATAATTGACATTTGTCATTTACATGGCAATGAACGAATAGAACAACTTTTTTGGTTTGAACTACACACTTTACTAATAAAATAATATATGTAAGTAACTTGCGTATTTTTACGAACACTTTTTTTTGTGATATTTTTTGTGTCCTACGATGTTTGAAATACTTTGATAAAATTGGGTTTATTTGGTCGCCAAACACTTTTAGGGTAAGCAAATAAAATATAAACACCACTTATCTAAAGGACCTTTTGGCCAAAACCTCGAATAAAACGAAACGTTCTCAATGAGCCGGGCTCAATGACGACATTAGCGGACCGGACTCCTGGTAACGCGCCAATCCTGTAATCTATCGAGATCGGAGCAATCAACCCGCTATACTTAGGCGAACAACCCATGCGGCCCATAATAGCACCCTGCGGGGACCCCATTGCAGATTTCCATACAATTCGGTGTAAATAATAGCTGGTTTTAGAGACTAAGGGAAAATTTCTACAGCGAAATGGTCCTTTTGGTTAGGGCATCAAAATTGAAATTGTATAAAAGTCTTAGCACACCAAAACATAAAATGAGTCTCCATATGGAACTGGCGTTGGAAATGGGTATTTAATCGATGAATTAAACTGTTTGTCTGAAAATCAGACCTGCATTCACGAACGGTGTTTACTGCATATTCCAGAAAATTACAGTTATCAGAGCGAACTAGCTATTTATATTAAATTACCTTTACTGAATATTGATCACTAATGCAGAGTTTTATTGTAAACCGACGTAATTATAACATATTCATATTTAGACTTGGCAAAGGCCATTGGTACTCTCGATGATAGTATTATTGCTGATCCTTTTTAGGGTTCCGTAACCAAATGGCAAAAACGGAACCCTTATAGTTTTTATACAGAATTTACTACCAAAATTGGTCCTATGGGTCCTTAGGTACTAATTACTCACGTTTTCCTCGACGGTCTTCTTGATCTTGGCGCTGGCCTCGCTGACTTTGGCGCCAGCCTTGTTCACGGCGGAGTAGAGGAAGTTGCCCAGGGACTTGGCTCCGGCAACCGCCTTGGTTGTCACTGTCGAATTGATGGTAAGTTGAACATATTTTTGGAAATGATTCTTGTAAGAAATTAGAAGGGAGGACATTAACATTCTGTATTCAACTCAGTTCTTTTTATGACGACCTCCATACTAATATTATTAAATGCGAAAGCAACTCTGTCAGTCTGCCTGTCACCTTTTCACCCATTAACGGCTGGACGGATTGCGATGAATTTTTGCACACAAAAAGACAATGATGTTGGGACAAAGGATATTTCTTTTTATCCCGGTACTACGTTCCCGTGGGGTAACTTCCGACCTCCACGCGGACGAAGCCGCGGGCAAAAGCTAGTTATAAATAGTATGCCGAAGAATATATTGTGTTTGTATCCGAGAAAGTTTTTTAGCTTCACCTTGAGAATAAAAATATCAAAAATTCATGAACCTAGCACACAAACTTGAGACCCAGAATAGTAATCAGACCGGAACAAGTACGATTAGAGATACTTTTGTAAGAGCTAGGTACTTTTCTTAGTCGGAACGTTGGAAATACGAAAAAGGGATTGAATTCTAATGGCTTTGCAAACATCTGAGCTGAAAGAATGAAAGGCCATTTAAAGACACTTCAGTGACGAATGAATGACGAGTAATAAATTTAATTTGGCACTCGTTAAATAAAGTTTTAGAATGTCCGACCGAACGTTGCTTCTCCGAATCTCTGAAAATTCCGTTCTGGTAAATAAAACTAAATTAAAAAAATAAAAAGTTAAATCAGAGGTTGAAATAAAACTAGTTTTATAGTCGCACAAAACCAAAACTGCGGAAAAATGCTTTAAAATTTTAAACGAACCACAATAGACCTAAACCGCACGAACAATTTTCAGCTTTGCATTTTTATCTTTTAATTTTAAGCAATAAAATGAACCTCTGATTTTTCAGGCACAAATAACACAAAATTTATTATTATTCTGACACCGCTAAAGCGATTTCAGCGTCAAAGAAACCAGTTTTATTTCAAAAAAATATAGAAAATAAAAAACAAAAAATAATTACTAACACTCTTGCATATCAGGTACTTCAATAGCATCAACAGTAAACAGTTTTCTATTCTGGCTACCTGGAAATGTGGGAAATAAAAAAATGGAATAAAAACCAAATTAGCAAACTACAAAATAATAAATAATATAGCAAAATCATAAAGAAAAAGACATCAAACAATTTTGGGGCAAAGGAACGGAAAAAAAATACACAAACTGTCTTTGATATTTTCCGGAGACATCCAATTGACCCCTAATCAACATTTGTCAAGAGGAATATAAATAAGCAGTCCCTTTTATTGCTGTCCATCTCTGAAAATACGCAGTATATAGCAATATAATAACTGGGCCCGGCGAAGGTCTTAGTGAAAGGGACTAACTACAATAATAAAATCTAGACCAGTCAATTCAACCGTTCATTTTGCGTCTATTAGACAACTAGATTTCTTAACCAAACCTTGCGAAACATGTCTTGTATTTCCCAAACTAGTGGGGAAACTAAATAAGTCAACATTTTTCGGTAAGGTTACTTAGTAATAAAATTCTAGGAGACCATGTTTTAAAAGAACCAAAAAAATCTGACCCAAAATTCACGATTGTCTTTTTTTACTCGTGGTGGTTTTGCTCTTAACGTTAGCCACTTTACTTACACAATACTAGCAGTATCTACAGATACATAAAAATACATACCGTTTCCAACACCTCCAGGCTGTTCTTCAGTAGGGGTGCCTCCAGTCGAAGCTGGCCTGCTGTCGGCACCACCAGTGGCGCTGCGTCCAAGCATACAAGTTTAGTTAACATTCGCGTAAAGACCAACCCTGGGTGGAAGGGTCTTTGGAAGACATCGAAGGGATACGTGAGAGGAAGCTTAGGGGGACCTATATTAGTGTACCGTTGTAAGCTAAGCAGTATTCTTGCTCTTTCGATACGTATATATTTTCGGAAATCCCTGATTCATTTTGACCTCGAAGTTTACTTAGATAACTGTCTGAATTATAGACTTATCTACCACTAAAGATTAAATAACTGCCTGAATATAACAGGAGGTCATTTCACGTTTCACTAGAACTTTAATAATGTAAGTACTACAACTTCTTTTGATCATTAAGAAATTCCTAAAAAGCTATACATTCCAAAGAAACCCAGCCATTACCCTGAATCTCGAGTTGCGTGGAAAACTCAATAACACTAATATATTCGCAGGTCCTCGCTCGATATATTTGCGACCTCGATCTGGCGATCCGTTTATTGACCCCTGAACTATTACGTAATACCTCCCTGAAGAGGTCGATGCTTTTTACGTGATTCATCGAAAGACACGCCTCTTTGGCGATGTATTACCCCGAAAACTAATCTTGAGTTGGTATTACCATAATACTAAAGGATAAATAAATTATGATTATTATATTCAGCTGTTTTTGTTTTGTGATGCTGAACAAAAGCGTTTCCCCGAATTTCCCACCCTTCGCTGTTATTGTTATAAAATGTAAAGAACACCTTTTTCTGTGGGGAAAAAGGAAAGGGTCTCATTTTCCTCAGTATATCAAAAACAATCATTTTCCCTAACCGATTTTCACAGTAATCATTCTTCTAATTTCAAATAGTGACGCAACTATTTGCGTCATTTACACGCGTGTTCGTGGTTTTACAGCGAGGGAAACGAAATAAAAACGGTATTACTGATACGTTGTAAACTTCTTATCTAGAGCTATGGAGACTGAGTTGAAGTCTAGTCAAATTCGATTTTCGAAAATAATGCTATCTATGGGTTCAATGCAGAGGGATTCTTTTTTTATTTGACCATAAATATTTTTCTAAAGCGAGTTATACAGCCTGTGTTTTAGAAAGGATACGTTACGTAATTTGCGATATTAATAAGGAAGAAATAAGGTTTCAGGTTTATCTAAAATCCGAGAATGTGACTAGACCAAAACATACGATTTTATCAAAAAACAGTACACTAAAGATAATGCACAACAATGAGAAATTAAAAATGGGGTTTGAGCAGAATAAATGAGTTTGTAAAGTTTGCATGTGCATCTAGAAAAATATGTTTAAAATCTGTGATTTTTCTCTAATTAAATGTTTCAGTTATTTTAATGAAGTATAAGTCCCTACACTATGTTATGTAATAATTCTGCTAAAAACTTAAACTTGATGTATTTGTATCTAATCAATAATGCAAGTGTTAATTAATGTCACGAATCCAATTTAAATGGTCATAAATTCATGTACAGAATAATTGATGTAAAATATGAAATATTTCGAGAAATAAATATTGTTAAAGTGCTCGATAATTTCAAAGTGAAATGTGCCAAAAAGCTGTGAAAATAAAGTTGTGATTAAAATAAGCAAAGCGAATTTGTTTATAATACAGTTTTGATTGTGCCATATCAAAAGCATCTGGTGTTGTAGGCTTAACAATATCCATGAGCATAAAATTTTGTGTTGCAGTAATTTGTCAAAATATATCAATATGTCGGATTGGTGTATTGTTACTGATTAAAGCACTTATAGTGAAGATATCTTTTAATGTTATCTTATCATACTGCCTCCTGGGTTTTTTGCTACCTTATGCTGTTCTGATAAAGGACATAATTTGCTAATGGATGGATGCTACTACAGCCAGTAACGTTTTTTTATCAACTCCAATATACTAACAGACTAGAAGGACCAAACGTGATTTTAAATCATTTAATTTTGCTGAATTTGTTTTACAGAATGACTGAAGAAAATAAAAAAAATTGCCAGGAAAATGGAAAATCCATCACAAGTAAGTCCTTGTCCAAAATAATGGAGACTAAAAAAAGCTTATATTAAGTAAAACATCTTTCATAAATCAGAAACAACACACCAACCGAGAGAACCGAAACAAAAAAAGCGGAACAAAACTCCGTCCAACTCATTACATCCGCCAACCCCTCGTACCTAATATACCTAGAATTATCATCATCATCTTTGCCCTCAGCTTTTGGCTCCGCAACCTCTGCAGGTTCCACTGGCACAGCTTCGGGTTCAGCTGGAGCGGGCTCATTTTTCCTAAGACCTGGGATTGGGATCCCGGAACCGAGCCATCCACTCATCTGGGATTTGACATTGGTGATGAGGTCCAGTTTACTGCCAGCTTTTGTGGGACTGTGAAAAATAAAAGATGTTAAAATATGGAATTTCATTAAAATCATTACTTTATTTTTTTACTATCACTAATCCTGTTGAAAATTAAAAATATTGTAAGTATAAAATTAATTGAAATATTGCCGTGTATAATGTTGTATAATTTTGGTCCTGAGGACCCTTAGTTCCCATTGCAGCACAGATAAAACTAGACTAAGTTATTTCCAGTCTTTTTTTTCCTAGTGTTATATCATCCAACCCAACCCTTAATGTGACCTGTATAAATTATGCCAATTTGGAATAGAAAAAATCTAATTTATGTTGAACTATTTCCTGTTCCATTTAGAATAAGTACTTCAATAATTATAAAAGTGTTAGGATTTGTAATAAATCTGCTTCTGAATAACTACATGAGTTAAATGAAGGTGTTCCCATTCCAAATGATATGCAATGGTAAAAGTACTTGACCCAGATTAAAATTCATTGTATCTGAAAATCAATAATTTATGAAAGCTTTGTTACATGTGGATAATTAAATTCTCTTCGTAAAAAACTGCGCAATATGGAAAAATCACGTAAGAACTTGTGAAGAAGAAAGATCTTGTGAAGTAGCAAGAATCAATGCAGTATTTTTTTCAACAAAAAAGTAAGGAGTTTTGTGATCAATGCCCGTTTGAATAAAGAATACGCCTATTTTAGCGCTTCCATCGCATACCAGCAAGATAAAACTGAGCTAAAAAGAATGTAAACAATAAAATTCCATTACCTTAGCTTTTCGCCTTCTGCCACCGCCGCTGCTGCCTCGCCAGTCGGCTCCTTCGTTGGGGTTGGGACTTCCTCATCTTGGGGTTCGCCCTTAGCAGCCCCCATCCACGAGCTAACCTGATTCGTAAGTCCTGAAAACATTTTCACTGGCACTAGCTACTCAAACAACTACACAACACAATCACTCAGCGAATTCACTACGCTGCGACAGTTTCGCACATGACCCACGACACGGATGGTCTGCTATGCGGCTGTAGAAAGCGTGATCAGCTGAAAAACTAAATGGAAAACCACGATCGACCAGGAAAATTGAGGAAGAAACCACTGCGCATGAAAACTTGCGCTCCTGCGCTATTTACACTTTGTAATATTTCCACACAAAGCAACGATATTCGGAATGCCAATACAGTCCTTCTAAGCTTGCAATAAAGGCTAAAATAGCGTGAAAGGTTTCCAACATACGCTATTGATTTGAGAGCTGTACTGAAGACGTCAAATATATGCCAAAACACAGATAAACTTATCCTTAAATTACGTTTAGTTACGGTCTAAACAATGAAGAAATTCTTTTGGTTAAATTCTATGTGTACATAAAATGAATATTATATCTCACTAGTTTAAACAATTACTATATCTTCCTGAATTTTAGACACTATTTAAGCTAAGGGAAAATCGGGAATAGATTGGTTTTCTCAGGCGCTTTCCCGAGTTTCTATTCTACTAATGGTCCTCTACCGATTCACGGGCACAAAACCTCATAAATCGTATAATTTCAATAAGCTAATAATCACTTGAAGAATTTACATTTTCGTCTACGCTTTGCATAAACTTAAAAATCGTAATAACATCAGTAAGCTTCTGAACAATTTTGGTAAGAAAAAAATAAGCCTACAGCGAAACGTTTTGGTTAATTTTAATCTGTATTGAAAACGAGCAAATAAAAAAAAAACTTGACATTTTCTGATTTGATTCACAATTTTTGTTTGCAGTGAATTTTTACAACAATCTCTGAGTTTTATCTAACAAATGTAGGATTCGGTAGTCCCGGAGACTTTAAATTACGGTAATACCTCGAATAAGACGTAAGTGTGTGCAAAATTTCATCATGACAGAAACGCGAAGAATACAGCTTCACCTTGGAAAATGTATAGAGGATTTGGACCAATTACACAATGTACCAGATTTGAAGTCGAAAAGGGCTACTCTGTAAGTAATCTAAGCCTTTTCAAACAAAAAATCACCTATTTAACAAAAAAAACGATATAATATTGTTATTTTTCTTGTAGGTTATGCAAAACTGCTCAAAAACTATTCGAAAGCGCGGAAGAGGCTCGTGAGAAGGGAGATGAGGAGTACTCTTATGTTTACTACATGAAATACCTTCGCGTGATAGCTTATATCAGCAAAGACAAGGATTATTTGAAGGACAAGTCTTATTTTAACAACATGTTGGGTGCTAAGAACCCGAACAAGGCAATAGATTATGCTGAGAAGCTGAAAAACAGCCTCATAGACAGGTAAAAAGAAATACGTATTACCAGGTACAGTTACAGGTAACTCTAGATGAAAAACATTATAAGTAGTTAATATTTAATAGTAAAAGTATACCTATACTTATTTTTCATAGTTAATATTTCCAGTGAGCCCCAAGCTAGACAGTTAGTCTGTATCTTGAAGATCAGAAGTTAAAGAAGAAAGAATATTTAAAACTATTGTTTATCATAAAAATTGTTTTGTTTATAGACATACTTACTTAGAATGTATGTAGAACTACACTTGTGTACAAATGATAAGGAATGAGTCGTAATGTAAATAAAGTTTGGTTTTATTATTTATCAGAAAACACATTAAACCTGTTTGTTTTAAACATTGTAAATAGAATGGCCAATTGTGTTCCCACATAAACGAGAGTAGTGTAGTTTTCCGAAGGATTGGATTATGCAAATACATTGTTTCACAAAACTCAAATTGAAAAATTTATTTAAAAAAAAAACGGATATGACAAAGGCTGGTTAATTTAAATATTTTAATGAAATGAAAAAAAAAATAGGAAGGAATAAAGGAATACATCATGATGAAATCGGCATGTAGAACCAAAAATTTGATGACATGTGACATCTACTAACCTGCACTGGGTCGCATGGTGGATTACGGCCCACCTATCATCGAGAGGAGGCCTGTGGCTCTGCAATGGGAACATTATAGGCTGATTATGCATCTAAATGAAATATATGATTTTATTTAATCTAAAAACAGAAACCACCTTTTTTTTTTTTCACTGAGAAATGACATTACGCATCTCCGCTCTTCGGCGGACGGAACGGAGTATGTGGGACTCCCTGCCAGAGTGGCAGAATACCCACTAAAACTCAGCGTTGTTCCCTCATTGCCTTGATAGGGGGGGTCATGGGAATCCGGCTCAGCCTTTGCGTCCACAATCCCCCCGAACCATGCCAACCTTGCTGAATGACTAATCTGTTACTTATGTTAATATTGAATAATCTTTCTGACCATATCCCCTATATTTACAAATGTTGCTTAAACTGAAAAGAAATTTAATGTTAAAAATGTATTATAAATAAACCCCTAAATCTCTCTTATTTTTTTGCAATGCCTGAGTAAATGATACATACAATACTAATATTCCGCCATACGCAAAATACGCGCATTGTCGTGGAGTTGCGGACACCAGCCCGTATTATCTATCTATTATGTACTAATATTCTGAACAAATGGTGGTTTCCTGTTTAGGTATTTATGCAGGTTTAAATTTGTGCTACACCCACGATTATAGCAGTTTTTTGCTTCTACAGAACAGGATTTTTGATAAAATAATAAATAATAATAATTCTTCTCTTCTTGTTCTCACACACTATTGTCTACATTTCTTTTTCATTTCTCCTTTCGCAGGTCTGCTGGAAGAAATTTCTTAAGAAATAAGCAGTACCTATGTACTCAGTACTTATATGTCGTATCTATATCTATTTTACTGTGTGTACATAAATAATAAAATAAACAAATAAATAATTTTCATTGTAAATATTTAAGATACCAGAAAGAACAGAAAACAAAGCGATTGAATGACATAAAAGAAAATGAGTTAATCAAACAGAAAATAGACGAAAGCCGGAAGAAGACAACAGAATCCACACCGGTCATTGAATCACCACAACCTCTTGGATTACCAGGTAGGTTCTTAAGATATCTTATTCAATTGGAATCCTTAATTCTTTTTTCCAGTTTTATAGTTCCATAAAAACTGTTTCTTTAGGGTTCCGTACCCAAAGGGTAAAAAGGAACCCTATTACTCCCGCTCTGCTGTCCGCCCGTCCGTCCGTCTGTCACCAGGCTCTATCTCATGAACTGTGATAGTTAGACAGTTCAAATTTCCACAGATGATGTATTTCTGTTGCCGCCATAACAACAAATAAAATATATATTTAAAACAGAATAAAATATATATTTAAGGGGGCTTCCATACAACAGACATGATTTTTTGCTGTTTTTATAGATAATGGTACGGAACCCTTCGTGTGCGAATCCGACTCGCGTTTGGCCGGTTTTTTTTTTACAATGATAGTTACAACTGTTACAAGCGGGGTTCAGAATTTAATTTTATATTTATACTATTAATCCTTTATTTCAGACCACAGAGAATCAATACAATAGTGTTCTGTGTTAGTAATCTTAAAACTAATGTTCGTATTTAAATCAGGGTTCACTGATATACACGGTGTAACACAAATAACGCACAACCTCTTAAGGGGTCATTGTACTCATCATTATTTATTTATTTATTTTTCTTCAACTTACATCTATCATAACAGGTAACAACCCAATGCGATAAATGCGCTTATCCTACCTTAAACTAACACCTATAGCTAATTACAAATAATGCATTCCTTGTGAATTCACCCAGAGTACACCAAAATAGATCCGTCTCACCAGCAATAAGGTTAAGCGTGCGAAGTGCACGCGTCAGCGGCGCCTCCCCTAGCAGGTTGGTCCGACCGCGCGGCTCCACTAACAGACGTGGTCGTCGTCGTCGCCACACGTACCTGTCGGGTACACACAGGCTCAGCTGCCCTAAAATATGCGCATTATGCAACTTCCCTCTCAAAATTTTAAATAAATATGTGGTAAGAGCTAAATCCCTCCTAACCCTCAACTCGTTGTATCCCACCATACCTAATATAAATAAGGTGGGATACATTAACGGATAAAATGGATATACTCCATAATACCTCCTATATAAATATCTAATAAATTTATTTTGTACTCTCTCCAGCATGAGACTATATTTAGCTTCATGCGGAGCCCAGATGACTGCATTACATTCTAGCTGGCTCCTAACCAGTGCGTTATATAATGCAACTATAGCTTTCACGTTCGAGAACCCTCGCACCGTACGAAGCATGAAACCCAAATTTCTAAAAGCCTTTCTGCAGCAACGTGTGACGTGATCACGAAAAGTCAAGCTGGTGTTGAATCTTACCCCCAAGTCCTTGACTCCTTTGACCCGCAACAGAGGCAACCCATCGATGTGGTAGTCGCACACGATAGGATTGTGTGCACGAGAAAAAGTGATTGTCACACACTTCGAGCCATTGAACTGCAGGAGATTTTCTTTACTCCAGCTTACCACTCTGTCAATGTCCCTCTGTAACCTGACACAGTCATCACCACTTCTTACAGCGAGGGATAATTTGAGGTCGTCGGCAAACAACAAACAGTGAGCATCTTGGACTACTTCTGGCAAGTCGTTTACCACAAGTAGGAACCCCAAAGGTCCAAGGTTACTACCCTGACTCACTCCTGATCTCGTGAAATATGGATCTTGATATGTATGCGGATATTGCGGATGGGCGAAGGCCTAGGGCTTAGAAAGAAGTAATCTACTGACGGATAGTTGGTAGCACACTGACGTTTATTTTACAAGTCAAGATGACACACACATAAAGTATACAACATTCCTCCCCCTAGCTTGACAAAATAAACATAAATCAAAAACTTTAATAAAAACGCTTATAGTCTACTCTAGGCACAGCTCGCAGTTCTTTTCCATCAACCGTTTGTCTTATTGGCTGTGGTGGCTGACTTGATTCCTCAGGAGAATCTCCATGAGTTGCATTTGTTGCATCATAGAATACTTCGTCTTCGTCTTCTCTATTTCCTTCCCCTCCAGTGTCCGACACATTACCGTCCGCTGGAAGTGCCGGGTTTGGTTCCGACTGTTCCGAAGTTATTTGTATATCTTCTAATTCAATAGGGCATTCACTCGGCCCGTGAATATTTTTTGCTGTGCCGTGGAATGGTAATAGTTGATTCTTATGTTTTTTTGTCTTCAACAAGGTATTACAATCCTGGACAATATAAACAACTTTTCCTATTTTTTTAACTATCACACCCCTATTCCAAGTCCCTTGTTTATTAGTGCTGGTTTTTTTATACAATACATTGTCTCCTTGTTTAAAGTATTTAATAATTTTATCATTTTTCTCTTTAGACTGCAAATACTGTTTGTTTTCGACGTTTTGGGTGAGAGTGATAGACGCCGGGGTAATTAAATCTAACCGCGATCTCAGTTTATGACCGAATACCAATTGGGCAGGTGAACAGCCCGTTGCAGAATGTATGGAATTTCTATAATCAAATAGATATTTAAGCAAGTTATTATTTAATCCTGTAACATTACTACGACTTAACATACAAGATTTGATTCCCTTTTTAACTACCTTCACGTAGCTTTCCGCCTGCCCGTTACTAGCTGGATGATAAGCCGGCGACGTCACATGCGAAATACCATTATATTATTATTAATTTTATCCTCGTCGCCAATGATATGTATGCGGATATTGCGGATGGGCGAAGGCCTAGGGCTTAGAAAGAAGTAATCTACTGACGGATAGTTGGTAGCACACTGACGTTTATTTTACAAGTCAAGATGACACACACATAAAGTATACAACAGATCTGACACGTGTCCCGCATATTCCACATACTGTCGCCTATCCCTCAAATAGCTGGCGAAAAACTGAAGTGAATGTGGGGTGAAACCAACACTTGCTAACTTTGCAAGCAACATGTCATTATCGACTAAGTCAAATGCTTTTCTGAAATCAAAGTAAGCAGCGTCAGCCTGCCCCCCACTATCCACTGTTGGTATCAGATGAGCCATGTGACAGAGAAGATTACTGGTGGTACTCCTTCCCGGTCGCTCTTGTGAATAGCAGTTTCCAGTACTTTTGCTGGCGTTGATAATACTGCAACTGGCCTAAAACCATCCACAGAGTCTGTTGACCCGCCCTTCGGAACCGGAACAACACGAGTCACTTTCCACCTCTCTGGGAACACGGCCGTTTCAAGACACCGGTTATAAATGTGAAGCAATGGCTTCGCTAACACTGACCGACAATCCTTGAAGATAAAAGGGGGAATGCCGTCCGGCCCTGCTGATCGCTTCGGCTTTAGGTCTTGAAGCGCACGAGATACGTCTTCCAGCGTTAATTGGTCCAAGTGCACCCGCGCCGCTCCGTTTCCACTACCTGCTTTAGCTACAGCCGCGTCCACATCCAGCACCGGTGGGTCTGACCTATAAACCGAGTAAAAGTACTCTGCAAATTCTTGGACACACTGCTGACCAGACAGTACCTCCCCATCCTTCAAAATCTCCTGCGGACTCCTCCTACGTGTCTTGGATTTGGCGTAACTCCAAAAGGCTTTAGGGTCACTCAACAATTGACTCTGAACACGGTCACGATATTGTTCATGTGCATTATGAACAACTTTTACCATGGGACCAAACCTGAAATCGCGAAAAAAAAATCAGCTGTTCCCTACATTTTGACGACTCGTACGAACATAAATGTAGGGAACAGCTGATTTTTTTTTGCCTAAAGTTCGTTTGTTAATCCCAGAGACTAAAGGCGATTCTTAGGCTAACTCGAATAAATTCTTTTTATTTAACTACTTCTCAATGTTGGGGTAGCCATGCAACGAATGAAATAAAATAGTATTATAAAATAAAAATTAAAAACATTACTCTTTATCTTAACATTTCTACACAACGGGCGGTCTTAGCCTTTCAAATGATTTAGTTTGGTGGAATACATTTTGTATCTCAATGAATCACTTCGTCTACCACTCCGTTATCAGCCTTATCATTGATAAAACGAATAAGCAATCTAATAGCATCAATAAAGAATCTATAATAAATGATTTCATTTTATTTTAATTTGCTTATTTTGGTTATTATTTGGTTCGATTCCCACCTAGGACAAATGTTTGTGTGATGAGCACGATAATTTGTTCTTTGTCTGGGTGTAATTTATCTATAATATTATGTATGTATTTAGAAATATATATGTATGTTTATCAGTTGTCTAGTACTCATAGCACAAGCTCTGCTTAGTTTGGGACTAGATGGCGTTGTGTGAAAGTTGTGGAATATTATTATTATTATTATTATTATTTACCAATAGGAACATTAAATAAGTTATTGTAAAGCTTTTTTTTTCCTAAGAAGACAGTGAACGGTCACACAATAACGGCAGTCCAAATATAGAGCAATCTTTGACACCCTAATGTCAAATACTGGTGAAAATGATAGTTTCATGACGGTCGTTAAAATATGATGGCCACTGCTCTTCTAGGAAACCGTTGCTTAAACTAAGGGCTAGATTCCCTAATGTTGGCTGTATTTTACCATCATTTAATAGGTCCTTATATATTAACTACAGATGGAAACATATTACTGAAGCAAAGGATCTTGAAGGAACCCGCGAAATTTCTGATAATTCTGCTGCCATAGATTATGTTTTGACAAACCTGTCTCATCATTTGCAACCTCTGCTTTCACGTAATCATTTATATAATTATAAATGAGTAAGTTGCAGATTTTGGAAAACAAAATAAAACCTTTTATGCTTTAACAAAAATGTACAATGATTCATCCTCATAAAATCAGTCAATTTAAACTCATGCAGCTGATACCTAAAATAAACAATTCATTCGTAAATTTTCCCAATAGGTATACCTTTTACCAACACAAGACCGAAAAACCTCAAATCTGCCCTGCCAATAAGGTGAACGAAAACTTATTTTCCACACACATTCCACCTTATTACATTAAACTGTTTGGTTCCAGGTCCCGATGAGGTGACCATCAAGAGTGAACAGTTGTATACGATTCTGAAGAGTGGTAAGCTGAAGGTGATGATCCTGGACGCGAGGCCAGGGAAGGACTACGTGGAGTCGCACATCAACTGTCCAGCGTGCATCAGTGTGCCTGAAGAGTGCATTTCTCCTGGGTAAGAGCTGAGCTAAAGGCATCCTCCCACAAGGTGGACTGATGACCTGGTGAAGGCCGTACGAATCCGCTGGATGCGAGAAGCGCGGAACCGGTGGACGTTTTTGAAATGATTATGATGATGATGAAGGTCATAAAAATACTCCGTTTGGAAGTCTGACGCCTTCTGAAGACTTCCACTGCTGGATATTGGCCCCCCAAGCACCGCCACTTCGATCGGTTATGTGCTTCTCGCATTCTGTTTGGAAGTTTATGAACTTTAATGACAGAGTGAACATATTGTTCAATCAATCATTCGAAGTTCACTGCTTAAATGTACCATATTGGATACTAGCATGATATTGAGATCAGAAGGCCGATTCCCGTAATAAATCACATTCAAAATCTAGGTGCAATTTTATCTCAACAACATTAAATGTCAAAAACTTGTCAAAAATGTATGAAAATTAGAGTTATTTTTGACATAGCCCCTCAGATTCTTTTGGAACAGAGTATAATGTCACTTGTTCACAAATGCCCTCTCCATTCCACAGACAATCAGCAAACGTGTTGGAACAGAACCTCCCCGCCGCCTCCCGACCTGTCTGGGCAGACCGCGCAACCATGGAGCTGATCATCATGCTGGACTGGAACAGCACCGCCGTCATACCTGGCAAGACGCTGCACCTGCTCAAGACTATACTCCTGAAGGTATATCTTCCTAGTTGTATGGAAAGGGAATTCAAATAGAGTTGTAATAGTGAGCCAGTGATTGAGCTCACAAGTTAATGCTGTGAATGATTTTGACTTTGACATTGAATTCACACAACACAAAACAACCAATACTCAAACACAGTAAACTGAAGAACTCGTCTAAATATTTAAATTGTTTGAATTAAACAAAACGTAAATAGAAACATCACAAAAATCTCAATAAGTTTGTCGGGTGCTGAAATGGAAGAGTGTTTTCCGACATTTTATATATCATTTTTCATATCACTCATGAGAATAAGAAGGGCTTATTAGCAAATATTGTGTTTTTTTCTATGTTGACCCCAGTGCGATTCGACAATCGAATGCAGCAGTATTTTACATGGAGCGACTGCCTATCTGACCTCCACAACCCAGTTACTGGGTAACACGATACCCCTTGGTAACACTGGTTGTCAGACTTTCGAGTTTTTGTTTCTTCCCGTACCAACTGTCAAAGAACTATGAATGACAGCCAGGGCCAACGGGTTAGCGTGCTTTTCGAGGGGTCTCGATATGTAACGGATAGTCACCCATCCACGAACCGCCATCACCACCGCAAGTGTAGCTTTACCTTTAATCGACCCGTGCGGCTGTTATTATTTAGCTATGAGCCCCTCTAATATGTTTAAGCTATTCTCTACCACTGAATAAAAACTATTTTTTAAAAAAAAAAAACAACCGCCTTCCAAAAAACGAAAATGCACAAGCAACGACACCGACTTCCAAAATTAATGTTATTTTTCACGTAGTGTTTTTTTTTACTAAAAAAGTTTTTATTTTTCACTTTTTAGCTATACACCCCAAACAAATTCATATAACACTGCTTCCTATGTAAATATCAGTGACAGGAAGCTGCATCTGCGTTTAAACGGTACAGACGTGATGTTATGTTGTGCGATTGCGTAAACAATGCATACATAGGCGATATCAGCAATCGCGGTTGTTTTACTGGTATTTATTGAAGAGTTCCGTTGTCTGTCTCCGAAACTCATCACCAGATCTTTACGAAGTTTAAATGGGACTATTTCGGAATACTCCTGTATCGAAAAAAAAAGAATTTAGCTAATCTGTCCATATATGACGGAGTTATGCCCGAACATACATAAAAAAAAAAAAAAAACACTTCCGAATTGATAACCTTCTTCTTTTTGAAGTCTGTTAAAAAGACTTGACCCTGAATAAATTGGGATAGTTAAGGGGAAGCAAATGATCCTAAAAACCTACTCTCACTGCTGAGCGAACACGTTTGCACAGCGAGAATAGGTCTCTATGTGTGTATCTTCGAGATAGTGTATTGTGTGATAGTGATATATGTGTGTGTTACAGTGGGACGTAAAAGTCCAGTACTCGCGCCAGCCGCTGGCGCTACACGCTGGCTATGAGGACTGGCTGCTCAAGTACCCCGCCTTCACCACCAACCCGCAGGCCGTGCCGCCCCGCCAGGACGACTTCATGGACGATATGCTGGGTAAGCCGCTTGACATTTTGAGGCAGTTGCGCCCATTTTCCCTCTTTCCACTCCCGTATCTGCATCTTTACGCGTTGAAAAAGAGCCGATCTATTCTGTGGATACTTGGTAAAGTGAGCTCCTAGCTTGAGGTGGAATGACAGCTCACTTCACATAAGTTTTCACAGTGAGATTTTTACAGAACAGACCGGCAGGTATCGGGGTGTGCAGGTGTCAGAAAGGCTACACTTTCCCACTTTCCCATCACACAAGTAATGGGAAAAATATGTTTAACCCTAGAGTAGTCGCGCCTTTCTTTGAAATGCGAATGGTCGCGTGGTGAGCATTTTGCCGCCCACTTTAAAATGTATTTATTTATGCACATGTAATTAAATATGACGGAGCAGTTACGCCTCCCTTTTTATCATTAGCCATATTTTAAGTATTGTGGGCTTTCTATGAGTAGTGTGGGTTTTGCGCAATAGAAAAACCGTTTGCAGTTCAAATCAAATTTTAATTTACGAACAAATTAAGCACACTAGCGAATCACACACTTTAGATACACAACACAACGATACGGAACGCGCGACAGCTTCTGAGCACTTGTTGTCCGATGGTCAAGAAGGCTGACTGCTGGAGGGCTCTCGTCGACTCGCGCGAACGTCAGGCTATACTCTGTCGAGCGCTGCTTGGTGGCGCTGGCGTCCCGATTAGTCAAACGAATTTCTAACGTATTTCCGACAGATATATAAATTCTGGGTATCAAACTAACAGACCAGGTTAGGAATACCACTATCTGTTTCATCACAAAGATAACTCATGTCACTTGGAAAGCTACCACGCTAAAGATTTGAGTGACTGTGCACGGTTGCAGAGTGATATAGATAGTGTGGCAGAGTGGAGCAGGAAGAATAAACTGCAATTTAATGGTAAAATATGCTCGGTTAAAACCTTTAGCAGAATGAGAGTGCCACATCATCACGGGTATGCGTTAGATGACACGCCAATTGAGCGGGTAGAAAAGGTACGCGATCTGGGGGTGCGTCTGAACACCGAGTTAACATTTCGTGAACATATAAATGTTTGTAAAAAATCATATAGAAGCCTGGGTTTCATACTCCGTCGGGCATCGGGTTTTACAAACATTACAGCGGTAACAGCATTGTATAATGCTCTGATAAGAACTCAACTTGAGGGTAATGCTGTCATATGGCTCCACATGAGATTAAATATAGTCTTATGTTGGAACGCATACAGAACAAATTTATCAGGTATTTGTATATGAAACTTTACGGGGTCTACCCCTTCTATCCGTTGATGTACCCAACCTTGTTCGTAATCGGCATGGTTGGGTACAACAAACTGGAGACAAGAAGGGACCTGGCTTTTACCACGTATATTTTTAAGCTGTTGCGCGGTAAAATGTTTAATGCTGGTGTTTTGAAGGAAATATGTCTGAATGTGCCTGATAAGTACGCATTGCGACGCCGACGGCCACGGCTGTTGGCGGTGCCACGCGCGCGAACCAACCTGCTCAGTAAATCGCCCCTGACGCGAGCCTTGCATACACTGAATGACACTGCTGATAGGATAGATTTATTTAATTGCTCTCTGAATGAATTCACAAAGGTAACATTGTTTGTATTATGTTATGCTAATATATAACTAGTAGCTTTAATTGTAATTTAGAATGTAACTAAAGACCACGCTACCGCATTAGGATTATTGCCTGTAATGATAGTTGTGTTTGTGATAAATAAATAAATAAATTGGGATTGGGCTGGACAATCTATCATAATGCCAACCGACACCGCGGCAGGCCCAGACGGAGATGGCGGGATGAGCTGGACTCCTTCAACAAGAACTGGTACTTAGCAGCTTTGAACAGAGAGAAGTGGAAAGAGAGTAGGGAGGCCTTTGTCCTGCAGTTGTACTACACAGGCTTTTAATAATCATAATTAAATAGACTTCTTAAAGTTTATAAAACATTTAAATGGAACCTAAATATTTGAAAAAAAGAAATCCTTTTCCTCCGCGGACGTCTTTCCACTAATTGTACCCAAACTTATAATAAAAGATAGGTGAGGGACACAGGGACAGCTATTGGAACGCATGACCCTGACGCGTGCAAAGTTTTGAAAATGACATGAAAAAAATATCATATTTTTGCTGAGGGCGGCAAAGTGCTCATAGCTCGATCAATCTACGATTAAGGGGTTAGGGCGGGATCATTATTTCAACTCTACTCATGTAGATAGCTGTAACTGTTCCTCATATATTTTATTTTCCATGTTTATTGCAGGTGAAATCGACTACCCAAACTGGTCGGACCTAAGCCCTTCTGCAGCGGCCGCGCCGCCGTCTTCCCGAGGCAAACCAGGAGAGCCTGTCGTAGACAGGAGTAGTAAGGTAACAGGTTCCTTTTGCCCTTATTATATAATCAACTCAGTCTATTTCAGTCCACTACTGGACATACGCCTCTCCCAGGCTGTGCCACAACGGCCTGTCCTCCGCATTCCGCACCCAGTCTGTGCAACCTTTTTGAAGTTGTCTGTCCATCGTCGCTGGGGGGCGTCCCACATTAAGCTTGCCAGTCCGCGGTTTCCACTCCAGGACTCGTGGACTCGATTATGTAATAAACAGAAGAAAAAAACGGTAGTCACAGGGCGAGTAAATACAGCAAAGTAGTCAATTGACATTTACAACTTTGCTCTAATAGAAGCTCGAAGCCTCTTAAGCCCGCTTGCGCCACAAATCACTAAGTGCATTTGGTGTCAAACGTTGTTGAAATATTGTTCTGTTTCTGTCAATTGTCATTTGAGTATGAAAGAGACAGAATAATAATAATAATAATAATTTATTCATATACTTTTTACAAAAGAGGTGTGTTTAAATAGCTACAGAAAGTTAATATATAGTATAGTCTTATACAATGATTTACTTAGTTTCTAGTAAAACGGATGTACAACTAAAGTATATTAATTAGAGGTACTTACAGGATATTTAACTAGAAATTTAAATTATATGCTGCGACCTGCCTGATGTAGGTTTATTCAAACCTGTGTTTCAGGCCAGGAATAGTAGATTATTCACTAAGGGGATAAACCAGTGTCTTATTGTCGTGGGCGCTATTTCGAATCCCGAACGCAACGAAGGGTTCTAGGGCTCCTGAGCGAAGTCAACGGATGTTTTTATTTTGTAATATCTTGTTATCGTCTTTTACACTTTCTTTTCTCTTTCTTTTACACTTGCACGTCGTAAAACGTCAATTTCCATTAATTTTTGCTTTAGTTTGCAGTTGGGTTGCTGCCACTGACAAGTCTTTCAAAATCATTGTGATCTTTATTCTCGTTACTATAAGGTTGCTGTTAGGTTTCTGCTCTAGAGAGGTAAAATATCTGAGAACGGACTGTAGCTGTTCTGATCATGTTGAACAGGCTGCTCGTCCCTATATTGCTTGATTCCGATAGTACCGTTATGTAGTGTTGATTAACCTATAACCTATATCGTTGTTACAGGCCGCAGCAGTACAAGTGTACACAGAACGATCGCGCAACATGCAACTGATCCTAGAACAACAGGAACGAATCGCAGACACTTCACTCACCTTGGAGATGCAGCGAATAGAGGCGGAACAGGTATGTAATAGAATATAGGACTAAGAGGAAATGAAGACTACCGCCAATTTAGCTTAGAAAAAAAAAAGCATAAGGGAATTATACCGCGTAGCGGGGACAACGGCGCGGTACCTGAAGAACAATTATTCTCGTAATTTAAAATGTTAGTAATCTAGTCGCTGAGACTGCGACTAGATTTTTTTTTCTCGGCGACAAACAAATGTCAAAAATTTAGGGAAATTAGAGATATTTGTGACAGGTGACAGACTGTGAACGTTATTAAAATTACGAGAATTGCCGCTCTGTCACCATGGATGATCATGATTCTGAACCCCACAGCGTGAAATTAGCTGTTCCATACATTTTCACCGCGTAGGTATTGCAATTTTCTATAAAACAGCAGTTTTTTTTTTATAACCAACGAAAAATTTGTAGAAATTTATCGTTGGTTATAAAAAAAAAGCGTAGGCTAGGGGGTCTAAAATCGTGTGCTGAATTCATGGTTTCAGTTTGCGCGTCGATGTCCCTGCCAATATACGCCCTGAACTGGGATTTTAAACCGCGTTCGGAGCTTCTGATACGTTTCTTCTTTTGGTATTGTTCCCAATACTTTGGTTGTGAATGTTTTAAGCTTTGAATGAATTGTTATGGCAATGAAGCTGAAAGGTAATAGCGCAATCCTGGGCACGTTTGGGGTTATTTCACAATTTATTTATTTTTTTCAATGGTACTGAGGAATGAAACATGTCATTCTTCTCCGTGTCGCTGCACGACTATATTATAAATCTTGTTTTTCCAAAACTTTGCCACTTCCACGGCGTTGTCGGTGGCAGCGCAGAGGTCACTTTGACTGCATGTTTTGGGCCACAGAGGGCAGAATGGGAGGTGGAGGATGGTTTGTGACATAGCTCCACAATCACACCCTACTGGCGTTCCATCAAGGTACCTTGATGGAACAAGTCATTGATACTAGTCTATTAATTCCCGGTCAGATTGTCGTTCCCGAACTCAGGCCTTCTCTAGACAAAATCGCGGATAATAGTTTAACCATCTTATCAACTGCCTTCCATATACGGATAATACGAGCTACACTTGAAAATACACTTGACATGCGTTATATCTCTGATTATTTAAACTAATATTCCAAAGACAAAAGCTGTGATTTTTTGTATTTTACGCTTTTTATCCCGATATTCCCACGGGATCGAGACTTATGCGGGTGAAACCGCGGGGCGCTGCTTGCTTTTAGTTATATCTTAATCATTTCCTTTTTCTTTTCACAGGACTGGGAGAAAGTACGAGAACAGCGAGAAGGCGAAGAACAAGACGAACTGCGAGCGATGTACAAGTTGCGAGAACAGGAGATCATCTCGCAGCTCATGCAGCTCGAGAACAAGCAGTATGATATGGTGAGTACAAACTAGAATAAAACTCAATCAATCTGGCCTTTTCCCAACTATGTTTAGTTCGTCTTCCAGGCTAACCGGATGCAGCTGAATGCCAGTATTTTACATGGAGTGACTGCCTATCTGATCTCCGCAACCCAGTTACTGAGTAACACGATACATCTTGGTAAGACTGGTTGTCAGACATTTTGTCTTTCTACTATCAGAAACGACTGACAAAGATCTACGAATGACTAGAATAAAACTCAAACTCAAATATTTTATTGCTCTTGTGGTAAATGAACCCTGTAAAGGCACAGCAATTTACAAAGAATTAAAATAAAAATGACTTTACATTTAGTTTAAGACTAATAAAAAGAAAGTACCTACTTATCTAGTTCTAAATATTTATAATAAATTCTACATTGTCATAGGTATTATCAAATTAAAAAGAATGAATAGAATAGAACACTCATCTTATTCTCACTTTACTGCACTTTGGTGGAACACATGTCACTATCCTCCAGCCAGCAAAATATTTATAGCACACCAAATAAATATCGATTGGAGAATTACAAAGTTACATAGGGTGTTTAACTGTAGTGAAACATCTTTGATTGCCCGCATGCGGTTAAAACCTATGGCGCGGTGCCCGCATGCGAGTAAATGTTTGTTTCCTTATACGGACTGGAGATGATTGCAAAATGTACGGAATTCAAGAGGGTCGTGCAGACCGATAGTGCAGCTACATTATTATTTAATAACTTAAAATCACACCTGTTTTCCCTGAAGGGCTGGGCAGAGGCGTACCTACAGTGCACCAGTTATGTTTACGTCCCATGTTATAGGTTGCGAGCCAATTGCCACCAACCGGGCGCAAATCTAGACTTCGGGCTTCTACCGAGAATTTCCTGATAGAAAAACCTAATAACACTGCCGACCTTGGAATCGAACCCAAGACCTCATGATGTTGATGTTATTATTTAATAACATCAAATAATCCTGATTTTTATCCCTCATTTACAGGTTCTGGACTTGTATTCACGTTTTTCTCAAGAATGGCCCAAATTTTAGATAACCGAAAGGTTCCAATATTAATGAATCAATTTACTCTTTAGGAACAAGAGAACCAGAGTCTTCGCGAACAGTTGGAAGATTATCAGAGGCGAGAGCGGGAGGAGGCTGAGAAGTTAGCTGAAACTATCAGCAATGCCACGGAGGAACCTGAAGTGGCCGATGTCGAAGGTAACATAGATGAGAGTTAGATAGAATAAGTCTTCATTATGTACATAATGGTCCATAATGGACAATGGTGGACCGATGTCGTGCCGGTCGATTCTGGAAAAAATCTCACCGTAATAACTAAGGTGAAGTGAGCTTAGAGTGAGCTGTGAGTCATGCTGACGCCAGGGATTGACACTATTGACGACTCACTCCACGCTCACTTCACCCAAGTTTTCACGGTAAGATGGTTACAGAATCGCACGGCTGATGTAGGCCGCACGGATCCGCTGGATGCGGGAGCACCGAACCGGTCGAGGTGACGGTGCCTGGGGGAGGCCTACGAGCGGCAGTGGACGTCTTTCGCCTGAAATTATGATGATGATGATGTACACCACACAGATATTAAATGTAGAAAAGGAGAATACCATCAAATATAGGGCGCACTCTACAAGAAGAAGAGTCCGCTGTCACAACACCAAACCTAGTGTATTTGGAGGAGAATTAAATGTCCTTCCTATATTGCTAACTATTATTTACATGAATTCCCGCAATTCGTATTAATTTGCCATTTACCTACTTAATATTTTAAGGTTAAGTTCGAGAAAAACACTGATTTGAAATGGTGGAGTTGGTGACAAATAAGGTGGTAATATCGGTCATGTCTTACATCCCTGATTTCGTGCTAGTGTTTTTCTGATGAATGATTATATAACGCGTCACTCATAGTACGTCGACGACTTGCTGGCCGATGTCTTACTCTAGATAAAGGCATCGCTAAGGATTATCACACAAATACTACGCTATGGAAAAGCACCTAAACTTTTTCGTTAATAAGGAAATATAATTTATATTCAAATAGTTCAGATGAAACCAATATTGAAAGAAAAAACGAAACGGTCCCCTTTTTATGAAATGCTTATCTATTACAAAATAAATACGAAGCAAAGCGAGACATAAAGATTTTTTGATACACATAAAAATATACCTAATATTATTATACTAAATAGCAAATCGGAACTTACAAAATCATCTTCTTCATTTACATGTTTGTTGGCATGTACCTACCTGTATTTTTTTACGTAATAGCAACTTTTGGAAATGAAGTATAATGGCAGTAACATACGTACAAAATTAAAATACTATTATTTTTGATGTCCGAAATCCGGGAATCTTTATTATTATAACAAAAACGTAAATCGAATTTAAAAACTATG